>JASDQU010101455.1:19552-45294 GCA_032191745.1 Picea mariana
GAATGGTTTAAGTATAAATTGAAAAAGGTTTTTAAATTGTATTGGATACTGATTCACCCCCCTCTCAGTATCAACATGCACCACCTCCTTTGACGAAGATGCAACAAATCCTAGCTGCTAGGTATGCACCACTGATATTGCCAAACCCAATATCAGCCATGCCGACAGGAGACTATCAAAAGTATATTCCCAAATTCACAGGTGAAGGCGATGTGTCTTCTGAAGAACATATTGAGGCTTTCTACAGTTATGCTGAAAACCTTAATATTGAAGAGGAAGATGTTTGGACACGAATTTTTGTCCAAAGCTTAGATGGCCATGCTAGGAAATGGTTCAAAGAACTCCCTGCTGGTTCCATAGCTGGAATCGAGCAATTGGATGAGACCTTCTTGAAACATTGGGGTGATAGAAGAGATTTTGTATACTATATCACAGAATTTGGAAATCTAAGGAAACAAAATAGTGAGTCAGTCTCTTATTTCACCAAAAGGTTTAACCGAATGTACAGTAAAATACCAGCAGAGATAAAACCTTCAGATGCTTCTACCAATATCACATATTCTAATGCTTTCGAATCAGATTTTTGTTTATTGTTGAGAGAAAGAAGGTCACCAACACTTTCACTGATGCAATATGCTGCCCTTGAGGTGGAATCAAATATTTTAGCCTCTCAAAAGCTAAATGGAAATTATGATTGGAGAAGGCCAAGGAATGGAGCTTCTTCTTCATCAAGTGTTGACCCAAAGTTTGATAAAAATCGCTAAGATGATAGAGTCTCTAAGCTCTGAGATATCTAAGCTCAAGATTGAAAATAAGCAACCTATGAAGGGAAGAGGCACTTATGATTATGCAGGTAGGAACCCAAATGAAAATCCTAACAACTTCAGAAGAAATAATCAGCCAACATAGATTTTGCAAAGAGAAAAGAATCCTACTGAAGATCAGAGGATAAAATCCCCTCTTCAGAATGTTGTGATGGATGAAGATGAAGGTGATTATCAAGAATATGGAGAAGATAATATTCATTGTGTTGGAGAAGAGACAGGGAAATCTTATCTGACACAACACGACTATGAAGAAGCATTGATAAATGAACAGACAGAGGATAATCCTATTGATGATGGAATTTTCACGATAGAGGATAAGAATAGATATAATCTCTGATCCAAATATGATATTTCCCAACAGAACGCACCAGCCTCTCCCAAAAAGAGCACAGCCCCTATTAAGCAAAAAGATCAGACATCAGAGAATCAACAAACAAATCCCTCAAAAGCAAAAACATCAACTCCTCCCAAGAAAACGGTTGCCCCTATCAAGCATCAAACTCCAGAAAGTCAGGCCCCTGTTGAACAACAAAGAAATCAGAATTCTCCTTTAAAAGAGGTGAAGGTCTCTGATAAAGTCCCATATTCGTTAATTTTGAGGCTGAAATACAGAAAATTAAAATTCCTATTCCTCTAGTTGAGTTAATGAAAAATGAAATGTTCAAAAAGGATATCCTCAAAACTCTAGATCCCAAATTTATATCCCCTTCCACTGATATTCTCAACATATATGATGAAAACACAACCATTACTCTGGGCCAAATGATAGAAGACAGAGATGAAAGTTGTCCTCTCTTTTACATCTCTCTAAATATTTATGAGAAAACATTACATAATTATTTGTTGGACTACGATGCTTCTCACAATCTGATGCCAAAGGCAGACATGAATGAGCTTGGGCTGGAGATCACCAAGTATTACCATGATATTTTCTCTTTTGACTCTCGAAAAGTCAAATGTCTTGGAATGATCAAGGACTTGGCTGTAACTTTATCCCAAGCATCCATGAAGACTATGGTTATGAATATAGTAGTGGCAGACATACCACCTAAATTTGGATGTTTGTTATCAAGATCATGGATGAAGAGGCTAGGTGGCACTCTTCAAATTGATCTCTCCTACACTACTATCCCTATTTTTGGATGGGTGAATGGAAGGTTATACAGGGAATCACAGTTGGCATATGTAATCAGTGACGAACAAAATCCATCCAATCATCCTATCTATTATGTCGACACAGGTATGGGATCTTGTATTTTGCAAATTGATGAATCATTACCAGATGCATTGCTACTCAGAAATCCCGCAGTTTAGTCCACAGAAGCAGCAAAGGATGATATTTGGACCATGTTCTTTGATGGTGCTTGTACCAAAGAATCAGCAGGAGGAGTGGTGGTATTGATTTCCCCATCTAAGAAAACTTCTCATTTGTTCTTTAAACTTGATTTTAAAGTGACTAATAATATTTTTGAGTATGAGGCACTACTTCTGGGGATAAATGCAGCCAAAGAGATGGAGATTAAAAGATTGCAGGTATTTGGAGATGCAGATATAATCATTCAGCAGGTGAATAAGTCCTTTCAAGCAAAACATGTCAGGCTGAAAGCATATAGAGATGAAGTTCTGAGGGCAATTCATACTTTTGCAGATTTTAAAATTTCATATGTACCCAGAGAAATGAATGAATTGGGTGATTCATTAGCTATGTCGTCTTGTGCTTTCATACCTCCTCTGCCTCATAAATTGAAAAATGAAATTCAAGTTAAATATAGGCCATCCCTCCCTGATAATGTAAAATTTTGGAAGGTTTTCGAAGACGATGCTGAACTCACTAGATTTCTTGCAGTGATAGATGAGTTTGCAGATTTGAAAATTGATCAAGAGAATGAACATGACGATGAAATTGAGAAGCCAAAATTCAGAAGCAAAATCGCAACACATTAAATAGTCCAACTATCTACCAACATAATTCCTAAAGGTTTTGTCCCTTTGGAAAGGCTTTTTGATAATAATGATGTGGTTGTCAAATTGGAAAATGGGGAAAAAGATTCAGAAGTTTCGCAGTATAATGTAGCCAGTGAACAGGATCCTAAATATGTCAACTTAGATTCACATTTGACTGAAAAACAAAGGGATTATTATGGAGAATTGCTAAAGGAGTTTCCTGACATCTTTTCTTGTCAATATGATGACTTGAAGACTTTTGACACAAAGGTAATTCAGCATATGATTCCCTTAAACAAAGATACCAAACCATTTAGGCAGAAACTTAGATCTTTTAATCCTTTTTTGCTACCTACAATGGAAAGGGAAATCAAAAAATTATTGGATGCCCGCATCATCATACCTCTCAGATATTAAGAATGGATTGCAAATATCGCACTGATCAGGGAGAAGAATGGAGAGATCAGACTCTGCGTCAACTTTAGAAATTTGAATAAGTGCTCTAGGAAGGACAACTACCCTCTGCCCAAAATGGAACATATTTTGCAGAAGGTGTCAGGATCAAAGGTGATGTCTTTTATTGATGGGTTTTCTAGATACAACCAGATTGTTGTCCATCCGGACGATAAAGAAAAGACTGCTTTTACTACTCCATGGGGTACGTTTATGTATGAAAATATGCCCTTTGAATTGATGAATGCAGGAGCGACATTCCAAAAGGGCGATGGACATTGCTTTCATTGGAGAGAAAGATAAATTTGTCCATATATATCTTGACGATATCACTGTTTTCTCAAGTAGCCATGAACATCATTTGCAACACTTAAAAAGGACATTTCTAAAATGTTGAAGGTATGGCATTTCCCTTAATCCAAAAAAATCAAATTTTGCACTTAAGGAAGGGAAATTATTTGGACATATTGTTTCATCTGATGGGGTGAAAATCGACCCAAAAAGAGTAGAAGCAATTAAAAATCTGTCTCTTCCTAGATCAAAGAAGGGCATTCAGTCTTTCCTTGACACTATAAACTTTATCAGGAGGTTTATAGTAAAATTTGCAGAACTCACAAAGCATATTACTGCTATGTTAAGAAAGGACTCTGAGGTAAAATGGACTGAAGAAGCCAAACACTCATTCAATGCTATCAAGGAAGCCATTACAATAGCCCCTATTTTGATCAGCCCCAACTTCGTCAAGGTATTTTACATTTTTTCATTTGCTTCAAGAGATACAATTGCAGGAGTACTCTTGCAGAAAAATGTTGATGATCAGGAGCAACCGGTTGCCTTCTTTAGTAAGGTCTTGAGGGATGCAAAGGTAAAGTATGAATTATTGGAGAAACAATCATATGCACTTATCAAGTCATTAAAATCTTTCAGAGTTTACATCCTTCAAGCCAAGGTAATAGCTTACGTACCCTCCAGTTCAGTTAAATATGTGCTTATACAACCCGGCATAGATGGGAAAAAGAGTAAGTGGATAGCAAAGTTGATTGAATTTGATGTTTAAATTAAACCAGCAAAACTTGTGAAGGGTCAGGGCCTTGCCAAACTTCTGGCAGAGGAAAATTGTAGACTGCTCGAAATAAATTTGGTAAGTGTTAATGAAAATAATGTTCAGTATTCAGAGGATAAAAGAAGTGAGGAAATGCAGGTCTTAGATCAGCTAGCTAATTTCAAATGGTACAGTCACATCATTCATTTTCTGCAAACTTTATCAGTCCCTCCAGATTTGACAAAAACACAAGGAAGGGATTTAAAGCTCAAAGCCATGAATTTTTGCATCAACGATAACTTATTGTTCTGGAAAAATCCAATAGGTTTATTGTTGATGTGCATAAACCAAGAAGAAGTCGCTAAGGTCATGATTGAGTTCCATAATAGTGAATGTGGAGGACATCACTATTGGAAAAGCACTGCACATAAAATCTTAAGATATGGTTATTACTGGCCATCCTTATTTTCAGATGTGTGTGAGTTTGTGAGAACATGTGTCAAGTGTCAAATATTTGAGGGCAAACAACAACTGAAGTCTCTTCCCCTCAGACCTATAGTGGTCACAGGTCCCTTCCAGCAATGGGGTCTAGATTTCATAGGTGAGATTCACCCGTCTTCTAGTAGTCAGCACAGGTGGATCCTTGTTGCCACTAATTATTTTACAAAGTGGATTGAGACTATTCCTTCCAGGAACACCAATCATACTGTCATCATAAATTTTCTGCAAGAAAACATATTCGCTAGATTTGGTTTCCCTAAGAGAATAGTCATTGATAACGCTGTTGCATTCAAAGATAAGCACTTGGTAAAATTATGTGAATAGCTGGGAATTCAGCTAGTGCATTCCACTACTTACTATTCAAAAGGAAATGGCTTAGCTGAGTCATCAAATAAGAGTTTAGTCAAAATTATAAAGAAGTTGCTTGAACAAAATACCAGAGGCTGGGATTCCAAGCTGAAATTCGCTTTGTGGGCTGGCAGGGTTACAGGTAAAAAGTCAATTGGTACATCTCCTTTCAAGTTGGTATATGGTATTGAAGCCATATTTCATGTTCAACTTTCACTGCCAGTTGCAAATTTTTTACAAGAAACTGATTCTGAACCAAGTGATTTGACTCAGAGAATCCATAATTTGGTAGAGTTGCAGCAAGATAGAGATCAACTTTTGGAAAAGACAGAATTACACCAAGGAAAAATGAAGGAGATCTTCGACAAGAAAGTCAAACCAGATATCTTCAAAACAAGGGAACTAGTCTTAAAATGGGATGCAGCAAGGAAAGAGAATCAGAAACATGGAAAATTTGATGCTCTCTGGACAGGTCCTTTTGTCATAACAACAGTTCAACAGAACAATACCTTTGTTCTCCAGAATCTTGCAGGCGAGGAAGTAGCAGGTGGCCCTTTCAACGGGCGCTTTCTAAAGACCTATTTTTCATAAGGATTTTTCTTAAAGCTCTGTTCTACTTGTACATATTCTTTTCAGTTCTGTTTTCTTTGTTTTTATCACTTGAATAACTCCATGCCCAATGGTACTAAGCAAAACTATTTTTCAAATTTTCAAATTGTAATAAAGGCTATTGAGTCTAGCTAGGTTCTTGGTCACCTCACAGGGAGGTTTCCATCCCAGTTGGAACCAAATGTTAGCTCCCAAAATGAATTAGTCACTATGGTTTCATTTTGTGGTTGATAGCATGGTTATTGGTAGTTTTCTCCATTTTGTTTTAATTTCTCCTAGTGGCAAAACTTAGGTTTTTAATTCATATCTTAGAAATAAGTCGATCCATAGAGGTCTTTTCTTTAAAATTTCATGAAAAGAATTTCAAAAGCTAACGCGTGTTTCAAAGTTGATGATTAGCTGGTGAAAGCAGCGATTTTCAACAGTTAAGGAGCAATTTCCCACAGACCGTTAGCTGGTGAAAGCGCGGAACACGTGTGTTTTCTACACGTTTTCAAAAATCAAAATATGGCATGCTCAACACACGTCACGTAATCATTATAAGGCGCTAGTGAAAGTGGATAAAGATGAAGATTTGGTTTTGCACGTCTAAATCAGATTTCAAAGCGGATCATGTTCGTGAATGCCTGCTTCACAAGATAATGGCGTTGGAGATGATGATTTCAATCTCATCATCACAGGTAAAGGAGTGGTACTACTCAGTTGGTGACATCAAATCGACACTTCATATCCCCAACACGCATTATCCACAGGCATATGTTATGTTTTCAGTTTTGAAAAACAACGCCGAGAGTTTTCACCAGCACCAAACCTTGGCTCAAACAGCAAATTATAGAGTTTTTGTTTGAAAAATTGTCTGGGGTTCAAGTTGCAAATGGAAAGGAAACGAAGCAGTTCATTGTTAAGGAAGAAATTAGACAGTCTATCATTTTTACAAGCACATCCAGAGGTACAAAAACGCTTCTCAGACGCATGCTGCATGGGATATGTTGAGAAGCTGCAGAATGGCTGCCACCAAACAATAGCTGAGGTGTTTTCTAAATCATATGATGGAAATAAAGCCCGTGTTGGGTCTTTGGAAATCATAGTGGATGAAGTTTCCATTGCTACAACAACCAGCTTACCTAGATCAGGCTAGAGTTGGTTCAAAATGACAGCAACCAAGAATCTCAATTTCAGAGCATATCTTAAGGAAGAATTCAGAAATGTTGCATGGAAGAAAAGCATGCCAGTTTCTCATTTGGAGGATGAATGGCAGGACTTGTTCAAGGGAATATAACTCTATATAACCTTAGAAGGCAGGTATGACAAGCTGATGCTATACCATTTCATGCTCTTAGACCATTTTACAAGGAAAACTCTCCTAAATTTACCTTTCTTCTTGCACAAAAGCTTAACTAAAGTCTGTAAAAAGATTAGAGCTGAACCTCTAAGCATGAAAAACAATCTTTCTCATTATTGGCCTAATCAAGTTGATAATCCTGGAGGAGCTAGACAAAGAGGAAGGACTTGGCAACATTTTATTTTTTGGGAAGGATTCGAAACCCAGACTCATCCCATGAATGAGTAGAAGAGGGCCGGAAAAAGGCAATTAACTCCTCAGAGCAGCTCAAGGAAGAGGAGAACTCTTCCAGAACCACCAGAAGATCGGATTTCTGGCATAAAGTCTCATAGTTCAAGGAAAAAGTTAGATTTTGAAACTACTACAAAGCAGCCTACAGAAAAGAAAACAAATATTTTATATCTACCATACACAGACTTAGAAACAGAGCCAAAGCAAGAAGATGAAATTCCATCCATTAAAGGCCCTGAACACTCCATGGAATTTGCACAGGATTCTGAGACTTTTACTCACACTAATGAAGGTGAAAAATCAAAGAGCACAAAGTCAAAGAAATCATAGAAAATCAAGCAACTTAAAGAAGTGATTGCTCAACATGAGGTTTTAGAAAGAGTAATTAAGGAGAGATACAAAACTCTGTCTGATAATTTCGCAGAAACAAATGCTACATTTTAAAAGTTGGCTCGTGAAAGTGTCAAGGAAAAGAAGAGAAAGAATAAAATCACCAAATATTATAATAGTCTATGGTGGTTAGCAAAATGCCTTAAGAGGAAGACTAGAAAATTGAAGCAAAAACAGAAGTCACACCCAGATCTGCAAGTGCTAGCCCAAGTTGCTGTGAATATGCAAGGAGATAAAGCAGGGACACACTGAGTTTTTGATAAAACAACAGTTTTGGAGGTGAAAGTTCCTTTTGGGCCAAGGCAGAGCTTTCACCAGCGCAAAGGGTAAATTTACAACCAGTTATCTGGTGAAAGGAAAAGCTTTCACCAGCTAACCAACGAATCATAAGGCGAGTTAGCTGGTGAAAGAACAAAAAGAATTTTTGAAAGCTAAAGATGGAGTAGGGTGATTTTCAAAGGATTTAAAGAGGTTCCAGAGCATTAAAGGATTAACTACTTAGTCAGAAAATACTCAGCATCAGAGATTCGTGGAGATTTTGAAAACCACATGCTAAATCGGTCTCCTAAAGTTTCGACTATGAGTAATTGAAGAAATCCAACTACAAAGACAGGTGCCTTTACCATTTTTCATGACACAACAAATTCTAGAAGCTGATGAAGTTCAGATGCCAATTTTTTATATAGAAGACAGTTCGAATGCTAGCCTAGCCACTAGTCTTTGTTATCGATTGTCTTAGTTAATTTGATTTGCTATTTTTAGATACAGATCCAAGTTTTTAGGATCTTAAAAATTGATTGTAAAAGGCTATAAATGCCTATCTTTTCTAAGAGACAAGGGTTCAAACTGGGAATATATTTTGTGCTACTGTATATACTCTTATTGCATAATAAAATTATAGTCTCCTTTCGCTTTCAATATCATAAATATTCATGTTTCCTTTTATGTACCTTATTTAAGTTTATCTTATCTTATGAAGACTGTCATCTCTTTATTGAGCTCATAGACTTGAAGTGAAGGATTTATTTCTATCTTGCATTAAGCCCTACACCAGTTGTATTTGGCAATCAAGATTAGTGTTCTTCATCCTCTCCTTTGAAAATACTTGATCTGATTATTGTTTTCTGAAAGCATTGTTTCTTTTGATGTATTATGAGTTGTCTATTACATTAATAATTGAGGATCCCATTGTTCCAAGTATACCTACACATTATTTTCTTAAGTTACCAAGCATCCTTAGCTTACAACCCTAAGGAGTTTCTTGGAGTGATAACACCAGGCAGAAAATACCTCGATGAAGGAATCCCTCAACCTTGAAGCGCAATAGATAAAGAGAGCGCAAAAAAATGTGGAAGAGATGGAGAATCATATCCACATATTGTTTCAAGCAATTCTCGAGAACAAAAATGAGGAGGCAGGGTCTTCGGAAGAGAAGTTGTGAAGGATAGAGCAGACTATCCAGAAATACAATGAGAAAATTAAAGAGATGGAGGAGTGTGTCACAGCCACTACTCCCCCAGAAGTTAGAGTGCAACGAGAATAGGAGGCAACAACAATTGTTGAGGACATCGACCGAAGCATATAGAAAATCATTGATCTATTAGAAAAGAGCGCACAGCTGTGGAATCACCTTCTAGAGGATGGAATCCTCTAAGAAATACAAGAGAAGGAAAACAAACTCCACGCAACAATGGTCTAGGTGCAGTAGCAAAAGAAAATAGTGTCATTGTTGGAGAAGATCAAGACTGCCACCGAATTGAAGGCTCTATAGTTGCATGAGAAAGCATTGCAAACATAGAAGACTGACAGACAGGCATTGTTAGAGCCCCTGCAAGAAAAGGAGGAGAAACTAGTCATGGAGAGCAATGCGACTGAGAGGAGCATTGAACAGATTGGGTCTGAGGGAGGAGATATTTTACAATCTCCTATCATAGAGTAGGTGGACGTTGTTATGGCTGAAAAGAGAAGTCAGGCTCACCATCAATGCTAGTGGATAATGGAAATGTATGATGCACTGCAACAGGCAGTAACATATGCAGGGAGAAGGCAGTGAAATTTGCACAAGTCAGGCAGTGACTCGGGACAAGTCACAATGTCAGTGTTAGGGGCCTAGTGGGAATAGGCCCATTTTGGGGAAAATGCACGAAGTGGAGTAAATACAATTGGTAGAGAGGCATGCAAGGCATGCATGCAAGAATATGGGAAAGAAAGATAGCTGGCAGGAAAATTAGTGAACAAAAGTAAAACACACATGCAAAGGAGGAAAGTGTTCAAGGCCAACATGCAAGAAGACCTAACTAGGTTAGGGTTTTGGTAAGAGAATGTAATCGTTGATGAACCAAAGAAACATATAAATATATACCTAGGAGGTCTAGGGAGGGGTTCTGATTTTGAGTGTTACTCACGTGAGAAGGAGTAACTGGTCTATAACACGACTGTAATTCGATCCAATCTTGTAATTTGTTGAGTTGTAGAGGGCCAGAAGGGTAGATCTTGAGGGTTAGATCACAGGCTGAGGAGCCTGGTTTGATCTAGTCTGCCTCATAATATATCTCGGCCTGACTGAGGACGAGTTGTAAAGTGCACAACTTTGTAGTTTTGGAACTACCATAACAAAAGAGCTTGAAAGCCAGATCTTTGTGGACGTATCCCAAGAGGGGGTGAACCATGGTAAAACCTGTTTTATGTGATTGATTGTTTGTGTCTTTTCTACTGTCAATAAGTATATGTTAGAATGATGTATGTATGAATTAATGGTTCTAATTACGCTACATGCATGAATGAGAATGATGGTATATTTCTTTAATAAGTAGATAGAATTTACAGCACACAATCCATATATTCCCATTCAGTCTTGGATTGAAAGAATTTGAGCATTACAGTCACCCATTAATACCATCTCGAGTGAGATTACACAGTGCACTCTATGTGTTGCATTGCCTTCTAGTTTACCAAGAGGGCCGATAGTTTTAGAGGATTTGTTGGATCCCCAGTAGACCTGAACCTGGTTCAAATCATGTTAAACGGTATAACTAAGATAACCAACCAACAATTCACTAAAATATCCTTTCCTCAAGCCAACTTCTTTCATTTCATCTGGAAGAGATGGAATAGCATTAATTCTTTGTTGAATAAAACTGCACTCATTGGTTCACTTTCAATGGCTATGCAATTCCTTCCTTTCTGTAGGCAACACACTAATGTTGTGCCTAATCACCAAATAAAAAATAAATAATGAATTTAGATATTGTAAAAGTACATAAATTAAAAATAACATAAGATTGAAGTATGGTTTCATAAATATTAGATCGTAATCCTTACATGAACCCAAGAGCAAATCCAAAACCCAATATCATTCATTCGAAAATGTATCTCTAAGATAATTAATTAACGCTTGTGGTTTTTGATAAATGTTAACCATATCTCCTTTCAAATATTTTTCCTCATATGTTAGCTTTCTAACCCCAACATTGTATACCAATATACTACTAGGAGTCTCTCCATCATTTGCATTGACAAGAATAGAATTATAAGAATCATCTTTTGTCCAGGTTGTAAGATGTATACTCCCAAAATCACGTTTAAATGATGCTCTATTGGAGCATTGAATATTAGGCTTGTAAATGTAACATAAATAAGGGCAAATTCAATTAACTTGTGAATTAATAAAATTGTTTTCTAATCTTAACTTCTAAACATACACTTTCAATATCTTACCAAATAAACTGCATCCTTATGTTTTCTTTCCCCTTGAAGCTTCATTGTACTAATCCTTGTTGTTTGTCTAAATGAAATACTAGAAATCTCCAAAATGGTGATGTTGTAACTTCCATAAATCCCATAACCACTTTATTGAAACCTTGGTAAGTATAAGGCTCTGTATCATATCCAATGTTTTGGATATTATAACCATGAGGGATATCTTCCATAACTAGGGAGTATTCTTTTTAGGAACAATATTTGCAAGTTGTTCACAATCACCTAATATCACTTTATATTGAACAATGTTGATCCCATTCCAAATGTAGTGATCAAGGGTGTCATCAAGTTAAACATTTTGAACATGTCTCCTTCTTTCTCTTTCAAACTTTTGAAAGTTTCAGGTACTCCATATGCATTCTTATTTGGCATATTTAATGAAACAAACAAACATATAGTTATATATCTATAAATATTAAAATAGAAATAAATTAACTTACAAACGAATAATATGAATGTAATAAATCAACATACCTTTTTGAATGCAACAAAAAATTGTTTCAATATTGCTGAAGAGTTTGAATCTGGATAGTTGAGTTTAACAGCATCCCAACTTTCTTCATTCAACATCTTGACCATTTCCTCTTGTATTCTCATATACACCTTGTGACTAAATAAAACAAAAAAATGTTAAATTGATATGTTAAACTGAAAAAATTAATTTTATTTTCCTAACATAAATAAAAATAACTCAACAAACTTACTTTTTAAATTCATCATGTGTTTCTTCCATTGATAGTTCTCCCGACCTAACACGTGATAATATAGTTATGATAAGTTTATCATCCTCCACTCCTTGTAATGATATCCAAGGTTTTATAGTCATATCATCTGGAATATATTTTATGCCAAGACATGTCTTACTTGTGCCACATATCAATGGTTTAGCCTTATTAACTCTCTGATTTTTTATACTAATATTTTCCCATAGGGTGAAGATCTCATATATCAAATCCCATACCTGTCCAGTTCTAAATCCCAATTGAAAATAATTATCCACAACTATAAATGCATCACTTCCTTTTCATTTTTTTTATTTTGTATTTTCATCATCCAGTGGGAATCCTATTTCCATACAACATTGCTTCTAAAACTTGACATCAACATTTGATCTCTCCCCACGAAATATTTTAGAAAATTCATTATGGATAAACCTTACCCTTTGAATGAAAGTCATAGACATTATGTACTCATTGTCTGCGTTATGATCCCATGCCAGTAACTTTGATTTTGAATCTGTTAAACCAACATAAATTATGCATTTGATTGTCTCAAAAAGAGGATTATTGGGATATTCTTGCATCAATTCTCTTCTAGCCTCTGCGAAATGATTTCCTCCAATCACATAATATTTGTAGTCAAAACATTTTGATCTATCAAATTCTTCCCTCATAGGAACTTCCATTGGGTCAACAAGAACTAGGTGGTCAATCACATGCGCATATGGATTGTACCTAATCAATGCTTTCAAATTGTGAATATGCAAGTGATGTGGTTTTCTAATTTGATATTTTTCTTTCCCTTCTATGGGTTTATAAATTTGTTTCACATTCAACTGAAATGTGTGGCCATCACCAAATAATTTCTCCGTCCTCATTCTATTTCGAATGACATTTTGTGTTGTTTTCATAATATCATTCTCTATATCAACACCTGGTGTTATTATTTCTCTGCTACCTTTAGGAATTTCACTATAATACTCTAAGCTAACGATGTCTCCTTGAACATTATCAACATTTGTTTTCTTCCTCTTATGATTTAAATGTATTTCATCTAAATCAATGATTTCTTCATAATCAATAGGAATAGACTCATCATCAGCCATCACTCTTTGGCATTTATCTTGTTTATTCTTTTTGCGAGGAGAGATAACATCATTGGGACCAATCTCAACAAAATCTTCATTTGGATTTTCCTCATTTTCAAATGTAACCCTTTTAGGATTTCTAGAATGGGGATTTTTCTTTCTTCTTTCATGTTCTTCTCTCTCTACTCTTGCAGTTTCAACCTCCATTACTTTGTGTTTCTTTTTCCTTACTTCTTGTGTCTTTTCAATATGAAAAGAATTGATGACATCCATGATATTATTATTTGTAGAGTAAATCCCCACTAACATATGATCTAGGTGGATATTGGTGGCCACCCACCCATTCCAAATGTCTCCTCTTGTCTTTTTTTAGTTCAACATGTTCTTCTGTACTTCTTTGTAATTATGGGCTCTACACTTTTGGGGTTGTCTGAAGCCCTACACATTTTCTAGGTGTATAGTGGTGGCCTCTCACCTAATCCAACTAGATTATTTTGTATGTTTTCATGTCAACACGTCTTGTTGTACTTCTAGGGCCATTTTCGAGGCATAAACCGTGTTTTTTTGGCTCGCCACAGTCAAACTCTAGACAGAGCCAGAGGTTGACGGTGTAATGTGTAGTTATCTAAAAGACCTTTCCAATGGGTGATCACGTGCCTAAAAGGGAGTTCATATGAAAAATTTATGACCCAGGGAAGTTGAGGTACCAACTTACCCATAGGGGCCCACATGACTTTTTTCATTTCACCTCCTAGTGTTAGCTTTTTGGATGTCTAGGGTTTTGGCATTCCTGAGTAATATCAAAAAGGCCTCTAGATCTTCATTGTAATCATTCTTCTCAGAAAAATGTGTATAGTAGACACATATCTTCTCAAAGATAGCTACCGCCATTCGAGCAAGTGTTTCAGTTTTGCAGTTTTACAGTTTCATCCTATTTCATTTATTCAATAGAAGATATTTAGTCTGTTAATCAGTTCGATCCGCTCCTAAATATGGATCATTCGTATCAGAGTGGTCTTCTCTTCATTTATTTTTCTTTGTGCATGTCCCTGAAAATATCTGGGTACAAGAAGTTGGGCCTGGAACTAATCGATTCGTTGCAAGATCGTTCACGTCAAGCCCGACAAAAACCCATGGGGGATGAAAAGAAAGATGTTGGAGTAGGAGATCCTATTAAAATTTTTCTCGAGAAATCCCTCATGTGACAAAGAAATGAAATGATGGAAAAATTTGTGCAGATCCTTTGACAATTTCCCACAGGAGAAGCATCTTCATCAAGTAGCCATGCAACCCCCTTCAAGGCACATGTAAATTTTGATATTTCGTTATTTGAAGGATTGATAGATGTGGATGTTGTAGATAAATGGTTGAATATGATCGAAGGGTATTTTTTGGTCCACAATTTTTCCGATAAGGAAAATATTACTTTTTCACTCCTCAAAGTCATCCCCCATGTTAAGAAATAGTGGGATACTTACTCTAAGCAAAGGGTCGTAGAGGAATTCACAATATTTGTGGTGGCCCCTACATGGGATTCTTAAGGGTCATAGAGGAATCTGCAATATTTGTGGTGGCCCCTACATGGGATTCCTTTTGGGACACCATTAAATAACAATACTACCCTGTTGGAAGCTATGAGGACCAGTACACCAAATGGACCACCTGAGTCAAGAAAGGGACCAGACAGTACCATATTTCACCAATATTTTTCACACCCTCCAAACCAAATTGGGTATCAAAGACTCTAATCATCATCTAGTTCTCAAATACTGTGATTGTTTTCATAGATACATTCAAACAAAAATGTATTTTATGAACATCGCCTCATTTGGTACGTCTTATAGATACGTTGTTAAGATCGAGAAGAAATTTAAGTAGAAGAAGCATGAGTTTGGATCTGCAAACTCCTCACAGCCGAAGCAGGGAAAAGGCGGCCCCAAACCACACAGCAAGGGACCAAGCTGAGATGGCCACTCTTAGGACAACTAGTCCAATATGTAACACAAGAAGGGAAATGAGAAGACGAAGAAGGAAATGAGAAAATGGTGTCAGTACCATAAAATCCCTTAGCACAACATTGAAGAATGTCACTCGAAGTAGTCACTCATGGTTGAGATGAAGGCTTCCGAGTCAGAGGTCGATTCTAATTATGAATCAAATCCCAAAGGAGGGAAGCATATTATTGATTTTGAACCCAGTTCCATTGTCTCTACCACCAAATTCCAACCAAGCGAACCAGAAGAACCATAGAAGGGGAACACCTCTTTCACTCACATATGTGGGTAAAGGGGTCACTTCATTTCTTTGTCGATATGAGTAGTCAAAAGAACCTAATTTCAATAGATTTTGTCAAGTGGCTTGACCTGAAAATTACACTGCACTTCCAGCCCTACACCATCGGCTAGCTTTGCTAAGGAAGAGATCTATATTTCATCCAATAATGCCATTTTCCCTATGGCATCAAGCCTTTCAAATATGAGGTATTGTGTGATATTGCTCCCCTTAAAGTTTGTGATGTTCTTTTAGGACAACCATATTTGTGGAAGCGTCATGTTGTGTATGAGTCTAGACCCCATAGTTTTATTATTACTTTGGGTAGACAATTGTACAGGATACCAAAGGTAGCATCGCCTACCACTATTTCTTTAATCTCTGCTAAGCAATGTAGTAAGGTCATTTCATAGACCGAGAATTTCATCTTCTTTGTGATTCGTGATCACATTAAGAAGAAGGTTTTTGCCACATATGTGGCCTCTACACAGAGCCTCTATTTATAGAAGAATCAAGTGGATGGGATCGTGGAAGAATATAGAGATATCTTCTCCTCACCCACCAAGGTACCGATGCACTGCCAAGTCAAGCATCCAATTGATTTGACCCCCGGTGCACCTCTACCTAATGGACCAGTCTATCATCACTCCCTGATGGAAAATGATGAAATCAGGCATCAGATCCAAGAGTTTCTTCAAAAGGGGCACATCATACCCAACTCCTCCTCTCATGGAAGATCGATTGTACTATTGCAGAAGAAGGACGGGACTTGGAGAATATTCATTGATTAAAGAGCCTAAAACAAAATCACAGTCAGGGACCGGTACACAATTCCAAGGATTGATGAACTTATTGACCAACTCAAGGGGAAACATTTCTTCAACAATATTGACCTAAAGTCTAGCTACTACCAACTTCCCATCGAACCAACTGATGCACGTAAGACAACCTTGAAATCTAAAGAAGGTCTCTTTGAATGGCTGGTCATACCCTTTGGCTTAACAAATGCACCTACCACTTTCATGATTTTGATGGATGATGTATTGAGACCCTTCACCAACTTCTTTGTGGTGTTATATTTGGATGACATCCTCATCCTCAGTAGAACTTGGGAGGAGCACATGCAACATATTCAATAGGTTTTGAGCACTCTGCGGCAGCACAAGTTATATGCCAACTTGGAAAAAATCTCTTTTGGAATGAACAGGGTCCAATACTTGGGTTACATTGTTGATGAGAATAGGGTACATGTTGATCCAGCTAAGATCCAATTCATTCATGACTGGCCAACCCCAACCACACTAATCGATCTTCGTAGCTTCTTGGGACTGGACAAATTCTATCGACAATTCATGTTGGGATTCTCCCATATTGCATGGGCCCTCATCCAGGTAATCAAGGGAAGTGGCAGGGAAAAGTTCATGTGGGGGAAGGAAAAACAATGAGCATTTGATGATATGAAGCATTACTTGTGCTTAGCTCCATTACTCTCCTTACCTGATCTACAACAACCATTCGATATTGAGTTTGATGCATCTGACTATGTTGTAGGTGCAGTTCTCCCTCAACATGGTCATCCGGTGGCATACCATAGTGAGACACTCTCATATACTATTCGAAAATACCCCACCTATGACAAGGAAATGTATTCCATTGTACAAGCATGTCGTCAATGGAAAAATTACATTTTGGGAAAGGAGAGGATCATTCACACTGATCACAAGCCTCTGTAGTTCATAAAGACATAGGGGAAATTGAAAAACGACCTCCATCAGAAGTGGTCCACCTACCTGCCACAGTTCCATCTCAACATCAAGTATAAGACTGGGATCTCAAATCGTTTTGCTCACTTCCTCAGTCAACCTTCTGTGGCTGCACTCACCACCATGCTCCATTCCAATGAACATGAGGCATATGAGTGGCCCCAACTTTATCAACAAGATCCAGACTTCACCACCACCTATCAGCTCTTGGGTACAAGCATGAATGTCACCGATTTTCACATTCAGCATGGACTATTATTCCATATGGGACATCTTTGTGTTCCTACAAGAAATCATGCAGAGTTGATCTCGGAAGCCCACTAGAGTCAGGTGGCAGGACATTTTGGCATGGAAAAAACTGTGGTCGTTCTTCAAAAACATCTTTATTGGCCAAAAATTCGACAGGACGTCAGCAAGTATATCATATCTTGCACTACATGTGCCATTTTCAAGCCATCCATCAAGAAGAAAGTCTTATACACCCCTCTTCATACTCCCAAGAAGCCTTGGGAATCCATATCAATGGATTACATGTCTGGTCATCCATCTACCAAGCAAGGAATTGATTGTGTATTTGTGGTCATTGATCGGTTTTCAAAGATGGCCATCCTCACAGCCTGCAAGAAGGATATCACAGCGGCAGATATTGCCAAGCTATTCTTCGAACGAGTGTGGGTCCATTTTGGGATACCATAGACCATCATCTCTAACTGGGACAGCAGGTTCCTCAACACACTAAGCATTACTATTGGACACCAAGATCACTAAATCCATTTCTTTCCACCCCCAAATAGAAAACCAAACAAATTTCATCAATCGGATGACTGTGCACATCCTGCATGTGTACAACTCTAAGCATCCACATACATGGGATGAGAGTCTCCCATATGTTAAACAAAGTTACAATAGGGATCTTCATAGCTCCACTAGGCATATCCCATTTCAAGTGGGGATAGGATTCCAACCCTTGGGTCCCATTGATGTTGCACTACCCTTGCCACCACACAAACAGACTCTTCCCATGTTCAGTATGAGACTGACAAAGCCACCAGATTCATTGAGCGGATTCAGCACACCTGCCAACAGGTCCAGGATATTTTGCAAAAATCCAATGCCAAGTACAAGAAGTGCCATGATCAACATAGGGTACCGCACTAGTTTCAAGTTGGTGACAAATTCTGGTTACATTTGCAAAAGGATCATCTCATAGGGCCCCATCAAAATCTATGCCCACTTCGCTATGGGCCTTAAACTATCACCAATGTTGTGAGTAGCAATGGATTTTAGCTCAAAACTCCACCCTTTGATATGGATTTTATGAGAAAAATGAAATGAATATAGATTATTAACATGGAATAATAGAGATACAGTAAAAATGGTTTTCTATTCAATAATGAAATAAGCTGAAACTGTAAAATGCAGCGGAAATAAGCTTGCTAGAATGGTGGTGGCTTATCTCTGAGAAGAGATGTGACGGATGCGCTCATTCGCAAGAAGATCATTACAATGAGGATCTAAAGGTATTTTTACCATAAGAAGGAATGCCAAAAACCCTAGACATCCACAAACCTAACCCTAGGAGATGAAGCACCAAAAGTCACGTGGGCCTTGTTCGAGTAAGTTAGTACATCAACTTTTCAGGGTCATAACTTTTGCATACGATCTCCGTTTTAGGAATATGATAGCCCATTGGAAATGTATAGTCGAGGAGATTCATTTTAGGTGTAATATGGAAGGAACTTCATATTTCAAATCTGTTTCCCCAAAAACATCGTTTAGGGCCTCAAAACGGCTCCAAAAGTGAAAACTGCTAAAAATAGTAAATTACCAAAATTGACAGAAAACTATTTTGATCCAATTGGAAAAGGTGGGTGGCCACCGATATCCACCTAGATCAATCCTCCATCCTTAGGAAGTAGTGGTATCCATTTCATTGATTTCCCCCATCAAATGAGGAAAATTTTGTTGAATTTGGCCCCGGGTGAGCCACTTGCCTTGGTGAAGGAATTGCCCTGCCTTGATGACTCGATAAAGATGGATCCTTTGTTGTCAAGTGCCCTTAATATGTGTGTCCACAATATGATCATTGGATTCATGTTGTATGTAGTCGAGTTTGAGCTCTGTTGGTGTCAACTATTCTACTACTTCTGAGGTGTCCAATAATGGTGGGAAATAAGGGCAAATGAGATCCACATTGAACACTGGGTGCAGGCCAAGGAAAGGAGGAATGTTGAGCTCAAAAGAATTATCCCCCGTGACCTCGTTCATGGTGTGTGACCCATAACGGAGTGGGTGAAGCTTCCGATGGGGTCCTGTAAGGCGTTCTTTCTGCAAGTGCAACCAAACTTTGTCGCCCACCTAAAACTTGTGTGGCACCCGATGTTGATCATGGCAATGTTTGTACTGGTCATTGGACTTCTATAGAATATCCTTAACTTGTTGGTGGATGTGTTGGATCCGCTCAATGAGCCAGGTGGATTTGTCAACTTCAGTTGGCGCAGGAGATGAGTTAGTCGAGGTGATCGCAAGGGGAAGTGCAACATCTATGGGACCCAATGGTTGGAATCCCAACCCCACCTGAAAGGGGTTGTGGCTGATTAAGCTATGTAGGGATCAATTGTAGCTATGTTGGACATAGGGAAGGTTCTCATCCCATGTGCGAGGGTGATTTGAATTATACATGCAAAGGATATGCACAATCATTCGATTTATGACCTCTATTTGGCCATCTGTCTGGGGGTGGAAGGTCGTGGATTTGGTGAGCTTGGTGTCTAGCAGTGACCAGAGGTGCGACCAGAATGTTTTGATAAATCTACTATCCTGATCTGAGACAATGGTTTGTGGGAGTCCAAAATGTACCCAGACTCATTCAAATAAGAGCTTGGTAGTGGCCTCTATTGTGATTATGTTCTTGTAGGCAACCCAAATCGACATCTTATAAAAGCGATCAACAACCACAAAAACATAGTCATTTCCCCGCTTGGTGGACGGGAGACTCGACATGTAGTCCATTGAGATGGATTCCCATAGCCTGTCAGGAGTAGGAAGAGGGTTGTACATGACCTATTTCTTAGTGGTCGGTTTATCAATAGTGCAGGCAGTGCAGGACCTGATATACTTGATGACCTCCTATCGAAGTTTCGGCCAGTAGAAATGTTTTTGTAGCATCTCCATTGTCTTTTCAACACCGAAGTGTCCTACCACCCTATTCTAGTGGGATTCTTAGATTAGATTTTCTTGCTCACTTGATGGAACACAGATATGGCCCAGACGACACAACAACCCATCCTGAATATGTAAATTATCGACAACTATGTTTGCACCCAACATTTGGTATGTGGTGGTGAAGTCCGGGTCTATCTCATAGAGTTGGGACCATCCAGAGGTCTCATGGCTACAAGATTCTATAACTGTGGTGAGTGTCATGACTGGCAGTCTGTTGAGGCAATCATCGATGTGATTGGTGCTTCATGTTTTATACTTGATGTTGAGGTGTAATTTCTACAAGTATGTGGACAACTTTTGATGGCGGTCATTCTGTAATTTTCCTTGTGTCTGCATGAATTCCAGTGGCTTATGATCAGTGTGGATGACTGTCTCCTTCCCAATAATTTAATGTCTCCACTGGCGGTAGGCTTGCACAATTGAGTACATTTCTTTGTCGTAAGTAGGGTACTTACGGAAAACATCGGATAGTGTCTCACTATGATAGGCCACGGGGTGGTCGTGCTAAGTACGAACGACACCCATGACATAGACTGAAGCATCTGTCTCAATCTCAAAGGGTTGTTGCAGGTTTGGTAGTGAAAGTACTGGGGATGAGCACAAGTGTTGCTTCAAATCATCGAACGCTTGTTGTTGGGACTAGCCCCACGCAAAGTTTTCCTTACCACCACCCATGGTTACTTGGCTGAGGGCCCATGTAATATGGGAGAATCCCAACATGAATGTGCAGTAGAAATTTGCAAGGCCTAAGAATATTTGAAGCTCAGTGAGTGTGGTTGGGGTTGTCCAGTCACAGATGACTTGGATCTTGGCTAGATCCACATGTACACCATGTTGATCAATGATGCAACCGAGGTAATGGACCCTGTCCATGCTGAAGGATCATTTTTCCAAGTTGGTGTATAGCTTGTGTTGTCGCAGGGTGTGCAGAACCTGCTGAATATGTTGCAAGTCTTCGGCCCAAGTCTTGCTGTAAATGAGAATGTCATCCAGATACACCACTACAAAATTATTGGTGAATGGTCACTGGATATCATCCATCATCCTCATGAAAGTGGTTGGATAATTTTTCAAACCAAAGGGCATGACCAACCATTCAGAAAGGCCTTCCTTTGACTTGAAGACGGTCTTCCATACATCTTTTTGTTCTATCGAGACCTGGTGGTAACCAGACTTCAGATCAATCTTACTGAAGTTTTTGGCCCCTGTGAGTTGATCAAGGAGGTCGTCGATTTGGGGAATCGAGTACCATTTTCTGACTGTGATTTTATTCAGAGCCAGGTAATCAATGCAGAGTCACCATGTTCCATATTTCTTTTGTACCAGCACAATTGGGATCCCAAAAGGTGATGATCTGGGATGGATGTGCCCCTTGTGGAGTAGTTCTTGGATTTGTCACTTGATCTCATCATTCTCTAACAGAGAGCACCAATAGACTGGCCCATTGGGCAATGGTGCGTCGGGGGTCAGATCCATGGGGTGCTTGACCTAGCAATCTAGAGGTACCTCGATAGGTGAGGAGAAGATATCTGAGTATTCTTCCACGACCTTATCTACTTGCTTCTTTTGTGTGGAGAGGTTGGCCATAGAGACCTAGATGTGGCTATGATCTTTCACTTATTCTGAGAGCAAATCATGAAGAAGACAAACTTCCCTGTCTGAGAGATGACCTTCCTGCACTGGTTAACAGAGATCAAGGAAATAACACTAAGTGGGACGACCTCTAGTATCCTATACAATTTCCTGTTCAAAGTAATAATAACACTATGAGGCCTAGACTCATATACATCATGAAGTTTCCATAAATAAGGTTGGACCAAAAGAACATCACAAACTTTGAGAAGAGAAAAATCACACAATACCTCATCTTTGAAGGGCTTGATGTCGTACGACAGTCGACAATGTTGGCTGACGTGGAGATCGCTTCCTTGGCAGAGCCATCCAATGGTGTAGGGTTGTGGGTGCAGTGTTGTCAGCAGGGCCCTCTGCTTGATGACCTCTACTGAGATGAGGTTATTTTGGATACCACTATCAATGATGAAGTGCAGTGGGGTGCCTTTTACCCACATCTATGAATGGAAGAGGCGCTCTCCTTCTTATATCTCATCTGGTTCACCAGGCTGGAACTTGGTGGTAGAAACAATGGCACTGGGCTCCATGTCAATGATCCATCTTCCCCTTTCTGGTTTTGTCTTATATTCAGAATCCACATCTGATTCAGAGGCTTTCACTACGGCCACCAGCGACTACTTTGAGCAACAATTAGTAGTGTTATTCCAAGGGCTCTTATGGAAGTCGCACCACTTCCCGGTATCTTTCTTTGTCTTTCTGGTGTCCTTCTTTTCTTGTGGCTTAGACTGGTTGTCCTGATACTATCCATATTTTCTATGTTCTTTGTTCTGTGGGTTGGGGCCACCCTTTCCTAGATTTTTTTGTGAGAGGTTCCTTGGCCCAAATTGTCACATCTTTTGTTTGAGCTTCTACTCGATTTTGACGACATGTCGGTAGGCTGAGCCCAAGGATCAGATGTCTAGAAATTCCATTTCGGTTTGGATGTATCTATGCAGAGCATCGCGATACTTGAGAACCATATGTCACTTTGAATATTTGATACCCAGCTTGGTGCACAAGGTATGGAATATATTTGTGAAATCTGGCACTGCTTGGTCTCTTTGTTGCCGCAGTGTGGTCCATTTAGTATACAATTCATCATAACTTCCGACAGGGTAGTATTGTTCCTTAATATCATCCCTGAAGGATTCCCAGGTGGCTATGACTATAAATAATGAGGGTTCCTCTGTTTCCTTTTTCTCATAGAAATTTTCCCACCAATATTTGACATGGGGAACGACTTTGAGGAGAGAAAAAGTAATATTTTCTCTATTCGAAAAGTTATGAACAGAAAAATACCCTTCTAGCAGATTCAACCACTTGTCTAAATAATTTGCATCTATCTGACATTCAAATATAGGAATATCAATTTTTTTTTGTACCTTGAAGAGGGTGGAGCCTTCGCTCGAAGAAGATGTGTCTCCTATTGGTAACCACCGAAGGATTTGTGAAGAAACTATCCATCATCTCGTTCCTCTATTATGTGAGGGATTCCTCAATCAACAGTTTGAAAGGATATATTGTCCCATCATATTTCTTTTCTCCTACTCCTCAAGAGAAACAAGCTCAAGACCCAACTCTTTGTACTCTGAACTCGTTGGGGACATGCATTAAGATGACAAGGAGCAGACCGCTTTAATACCAATGATCCGGATTTTATGAGCAGAACAAAATGAATACAGAACAGAGATACATTAAAATTGGTTTTCTATTCAATAATGAAATAAGTTGAAACTGTAAAATGCAACGGAAACAAGCTTGTTGGAATGGTGGTCGCTTATGTCTGAGAAGAGATGTGATTGCTACGCTCATTCGCAAGAATATCCTTACAATGAGGCTCTGAATGCATTTTTACCATAAGAAGGAATGCCAAAAACCCTAGACATCCAAAAACCTAACCCTAGGAGATGACGCGCCAAAAGTCATGTGGGCCCCATTTGGGTAAGTTAGTACATCAACTTCCCAGGGTCGTAACTTTTGCATACGATCTCTGTTTTAGGCATATGATAGCCCATTGGAAAGGTATCATCGAGGAGATTCATTTTAGGTACAATGTGGAAGAAAATTCCATATTGCAAACCTTTTTTCACAAAAAACATCGTTTAGGGCCTCAAAACGGCTCCAGAAGTGAAAACTGCTAAAAGTAGTAAATTACCAAAATTGCCAGAAAATTGTTTTGAGCCAGTTGGAAAAGGTGGGTGGCCACCAATATCCACCTAGATCACCCTTCCTTGGACGATGCCCAGTGTTCAATGTGGACCTCCTTCGACCATATTTTCCACCATTATTGGACACCTCAGTGATCACAGAACAATTGACACTAGCAGATCTCAACCATGACTACATGGAACAAGAATCCACTGATCAGATAGTGGACACATAGGTCAAGGGAACTCTCCAATAGAGGATACAACTTTATCGAGTTGTCAAGGTAGGGCATGTCCTACACCAAGGCAAGTAGCTCACCAGGGGCCAAATCCAACAGAATTTTCCTCACCTGATGGGGGAACTCAATGCAATGGAGACCATTTCTTCCTAAGGAGGAAGGATTGATCCAGGTGAATATTGGTGGGCACCCACCTATTCCAACTGGCTCCTCTTGTCCATTTTTAGTTCAACACGTTCTTCTGTATTTATTTATAATTGTGGTTTCTACACTTCTAGGGTTGTTTGAAGCCCTACACATCTTCCAGGTGGATATTGGTGGCCTCTAACCTAATCCAACTGGCTTATTTTGTATTTTTTCATGTCATCACATCTTGCTATACTTCCAGGGCCATTTTGGATACCTAAACAATGTTTTTTTTGGCTCGCCATAGTCAATTTGTAGATGTAGTCTGAGTTTGATGGAGTAATGTGTATTTATCTTAAATACCTTTCCAACAGGCTATCACACACCTAAAATGGAGGTCGAATGAAAAATTTACGACCCCGGGAAGTTGAGGTACCAACTTACCCATAGGGGCCCACATGACTTTTGGTTTTTCACCTCCTAGGGTTAGATTTTTGGATGTCTAGGGTTTTGGAATTCATGAGTAATATCAAAAAGGCCTCTAGAGCCTCATTGTAATCATTCTTCTCAGATGAAAGTGCATCGTAGCCACATCTCTTCTCAGAGATATTTACCACCATTCAAGCAAGTGTTTCAGTTCTGTAGTTTTACAGTTTTAGCTTATTTCATTTATTCAATAGAAAATAACGTTCACTGTATATTTTTGTTATTCTTCATATCTCTGTGTTTATTGTATTCATTTTGTTAATCAGTTCATTCCGCTCCTAAATCCAAATCAATGTGAAATTCATTCAGCAAAATCCTGTAAAAATAAAATATAACATTTTCATGTTAAATAAAATTAAAACATTACCATAAGGTCAGCAAAGGCGCCTGGATGGTAAATTCGTTCTTGCAACGAAGGTCAGGTCTTGTGCTCAAACCCGAGCAAGGACGTGGTCTAGCTGCAAAAAGCTTAACTGGGCCAAGCTCGCATACTTTTAAGCCCCCGGGGGGGCAGCTCAATTGGCAAGTGCCGTGAAAATGAAGTTCCATGAGGTTTCGAGTTCAAATCCCCCTGACTTACCTTGTGTGTCATGTAAGGGGCATCGTGGGCACACCTAGAGG
>JASDQU010101455.1:46839-70600 GCA_032191745.1 Picea mariana
AAACATTAAGTAAAACACAATAAAAAAGATAATTTTTTTAACAAAACTATACCTAAATTTGACTTCTTCTTTTTCCAAAAATTCTTAAGGATTTTGTTAATTTTTTTTGGAAAAAGTCTCAATTTTTTTAAAAAGTTGGGATTTTTTTAGAAAAAATTAGAAAACATCTAAAAAAATTTAAGGTTTTTTAATTTTCGCATGAAAAATTAATATGTGATTCAAAGATGATCTTATAATTGTTTTTTTGGTAAATGATAAGAATTTAAAAAATAATTAACCTCTGAAATGCTAGATTCTCCTCGGATGTCTTCTCGATGTTTCTCCCTTGTAGCTTGCTCCAAATCCTCCCAAGATATCACACAATGTAAAAAGATAAAATAAGACTGTGTATATATAACACATATGATATAAATTATTGTTAGTATAACAAATGTTGGATAAATAAAAATTAGGTATATTGTCTACATATATACCTAAAATTATATGGATCATCTATGTGTTTAATGAATGTGGGATGAATAAATAAACATGAGAAATATTGTATTTAACATGTAAATAACGAAATAAAAGAGTAAAAGTTGTTTTTAATTTTTTAGGGAAAATAATAAATCAAAAAAATTGGGGGGAAATTTTGGAGGGAAAAATTTGAGGGGGAAATGTTGGAGCGAATATTTTAGGGTGAAATTTTGGGGAATATTTTTTGGGGGGAATTTTGTTTTTTTGGGGGGGAGGGATTTTGGAGGGAAATATTTTTTTTGGAGGGGTGATTTAGAGGGAAAAGATCATTATGCAAGTTATAATAATGTCATTGAGAGGGTGATCATTTGTATCATTCTATGTTCTTAGAGAGAAGCGATGGCTTTGTTAGATAAAGAAGATTTTATCTCTGAGACATCAGCAAATTGTTCACATACCTCTTATGTTGGGACTAGGAAATTTGATAGGAATGTTTGTAATGCAAATGAGGCATTGTATTTTTCAGCTAGTCATAAGTTTGATCATAGTGCAAGCAATTTTATTCAACATGTTCCTCATGAAATTCGTAAATCAGAGGACTTTGAAGGCACTGATGATGAAGAGGAGGAATATTATGGTGATAAATCTATTCAGCAGTTTAATAGTAATGAAAATAATCAAAATGTAGGTCAAAGTGGAGATTATGATCAATGTTTAAATTATTGGGATGAAAATTCTCCTCCAAGTGAGGAGTTTCAAGGTATCGATGAAGATTTCCAAGGCACCAATGAATATGATGGAGAATTTCCATCAAGTGGAAATTTTAAAAGAAGTGAAGATGATTATGACAATGGTGGACTTCCTTTCCTGAGTGGGGAATTTAAAGAAAGTAATGTCAGTGATGATGAATTTCCTCCAAGTGAGGATTTTGAAGGTACTGATGAAGATTTTCCTCCAAGTGAGGATTTCCAAGGAACAAATGAGGATGATGAAGAATTCCTCCCAAGTGGGGATTTTAAAAGTAATGATGATGATTATGGAAATGCTAGACAGTATTTCCCAAATGAGGAATTTAAAGGAAGCAATGTTGGTGATGATGATTTTCCTCCAAGTGAGGATTTTCAAGGTACTGATGAGGATAATGAAGAATTTCCTCCAAGTGAGGATTTTCAAACCAGTAATGAGGATGATGAAGAATATCTCTCAAGAGGGGATTTTCAAAGTAGTGAAGATGATTACGCCATTGGTGGATACTCTTTCCCAAGTGATAAATGAAAAGGAAACAATGTTGATGATGTTGATTTTCCTCTAAGTGAGGATTTTCAAGATACTGATGAAGATTTTCAAGGCACTAAGCAAGATGGTGAAAATTTTCACTCAAGTGGGGATTTTGAAAGTAATGCAGATGATTATGTCAATGGTGGACATAATGTTGATGATGAGTTTCCTCCAAATGATTATGGTGATGATGATTTTCCTCCAAATGATTATGTTGATGATGATGTTCTCAATCATTCAACTACTACAAATCAAGGTGATCAACATTCTCTAGTTTAGTCTCCTGAAAATGTTTTGCTTGATATTCCTTCTGGTGATAAGGAATATCCTTCTAGTAAGGATGATGAAATAGTGGAGACATTGAAAAGAAACATTTTTTCTAGTACCAAGACTAGACCTTTTTATATCAATCCAAATCATTCTAGTTATACAAGGTCTAGGAAAGAATTTCTCACTAAATCGATTTCCATAAGTGAATTGATTTCAAGTGAATGTTGTCAAAAGAATTGTTTGAGAAACATGGAATACATGTATGCATTGAATAAAAGGAAGACATATTTGTCAATGAATAAGAGCATGAAAAATCCATACTTTATGAGGTGCATGATATACACCAATACAGGATACGATTATTGCATTGGGAATATTTTACTTTGCAGAAATGATTTCAAAAAAACTCACTTAATTGGTAATCTTCGTCTATCAAGAATCCAGAGAAGGTTGGAAAAATATCCTTCATTTTATTGAAAGGTACATCATGGAAGAGAGAGTGTTCCATTAACCAACACTACATTGTCATGGATGCATGATTTCTTTTCCAAACATGGAGAGTGTATGCCGGATAGAGACACAATACATATTCCAGATAATTTCTCGAGGAGGGAAATCTACAACTTGTACAAAGGATATGTTGAAGGTTTTGAAGGAAATGGTAATTTTATTACATATGCATATTTTACAAGAATATGGAAGAAACAATTCAAAAATGTTCATATTCCTAAGAAGCCAAGGATGGGGATTTGCAGTATATGTGTTATTCTTAAATCAAGAAGAGATAAATATGAAGGGGCATAAAGAGGTATGTATTTACTATTTTTTATTTTTATTTTGAAATTGAATAGTTATCAACTATGAAAACATATGATCAATATTTTAATTTTATGTCATGTGCAGATTCCATAGTCAAAGCACTTCAAGAACATCAGAATCAACAATCAAGTGAAAGGAAAAATTTGTACAAACATCGGAAGAAGTGTTATGATGCTCCAAAAAAATATTTAGGTATGATAATTGATGGCATGGACCAGAAGAAAACATTTCTACCACATTTTGTTCATACACCAAACAATTTACAAGAAGATAATTTCATTCAGTTTCACTTGGTTGGTTGTATGGTTTTCAATGGAAAAATGTGTCCAAGGGTTTACTTCACAACTCCAAATATTCATGATGCAAATATGACCATCACCATAATTCATCATGTGCTCACTCACTAGTCTAGAAATATTCCAGTTAACACTAGGAATCACCCTCGGATTGCAAAGAGGATAATCTCAGTACCCATCAGATTATGTGTAAATGAAAATGAGTGTTTAAAGGTCAAATGGACAAGACTCAGAATAATAATGTTTTAACTCATAAATATGGGCTAGCATGCACAAGCAATTGAGGTCTTGATTAACTTCAGTCAGTGAATGGGAGTAAAAGTGAATTGAATGAAGACTTTGGTGAGGGAGGTGTAAAGGTCTTCTATTGACATTAGGTCTTCAAGCAGCCCAAGGAGTAAAAAATCAAACACAAAATATTCTTGAATTAAAAGTTTAAAGAACACTGAAGAACATCATAGAAGTACTATAATCAAACATTCATCATAATACAACCAGAACAATCTCATGTGGATCATTCAATAATGAAAACTTCACCATAAGAGGCAACAATATGGAATAGAGAAACTGACTTATATTAATAAAAAATTATCAATTCTAGTACATAACCAAAGAAACAGTCTACTTAGTCAAAAATATTATAATAAGGGAGCCCAGTTCAACCATTCAAACCCTCTAAATCATTTGGAATATGTATTTATAACAAAAAAGGGAAGGCAACAACTAGAGATGCAAGTTGGCCTTTCTCCCATAGGATTCTCCAAATCAGTTATTGAATCTAACACTTGTGCTAACAGTTATTTAAAAAAATGCTGCAAAAAAGGAATTATGTTGGAAATCACTCCAACAAAGATTAAATGACATTGTCTCCCTTGTGGTGCATTCCTTTCCATGTCCAAGTGTCCTCCAGGGGTTGTATGTTGTCATCATGCTGACACCTATGATCCTTTCTCCTCTCCACATCATCATCCACCCAAAAGAGTGATAAATTATGTTCCCTTGATTGCAGGTACCAATTCGTAGCACCATTCATTAGCGTGTTAGGTAGCCAGTTCAGTAGCACCCTTTGCAAAATACTCTACACATTTCATAGTTCCTACTCCAAAATAGGTATGTAGTTTCTGTAGCGTCGATCCTATGAAATAACTGTGTGCAATTCCGTAGCACACCTCCTAAATTAGTTTCTACAAATTCGGTAGCTCCACACCTCAAATAGCCTCTGCGGAATTGGTAGCGCCACACCTCAAAACAACTATGTGGATTTGGTAGCGTTCTACAGAAAGGGTCACACCACTCTGTATTTCAGCTAGGAGATTTTGTAGTGTTCTACAGAAAGGGTCGTGCCACTCTGTATTTCGGCTAGGATATTTTGTAGCGTTAGGAAGAAAAATTGTAGAACATATTATATAGATAATTTCGCAGTGCCATGGCGCTACAGAATGATTGTGCTTTTTCTATGTGATGAGACCAAACCTTAGAAAGAACAAAAAATTAGCTGATAGGTTAGGAACCTGTAGATGCCTGTATAGGTGGAAAAAATTATACTTCCTTGATCACTTAATCTTGCAAAACGATACCACCCACAAAAATGGAGCTTATATCCCCCCAACTATTTCATCAACCTAGCACTCCTCCTTGTTGCAGAAGAGCTTCCTTCTATCATAGCATCATGTTTTTCTTTTGCAGGGATAGTCTTCTTGACTGTAGGTGTGTTCTTCTTCACTATTGGTTCATCTCTTTCAATGGCGGCCTCTACTAGATAATTCAAGTTCCTCTGAGACACTTTATCCTTGAAATGTTGCAATTCTTACTTGACCTTTCTATTTTGAGATTGAAAGCCTCTATTTTTCCTTTAGAGGTTATTTAGTTTCTTATGGAGAGGCAGGGCTCTTCTTGCCACAAATTTTTCTAGATCAAGGGTGTTATTTTAATTTTCCATGAGCTCTTTCATCTTTCTTTTGTCTTCCAAACTTTATGCCTTCAAACGAGCAACCTCCTTCCTAGCCTCCCTGAGTTGTCTGATCAACATTTTGAAAGTGTGATTACTAGGTGGAGTGTTGATGTTGATAACCTCAGAAGGTTTCTCAATGGCCTTGCCTTTATCTTTCTGTTGCATAGAGGCTATGTCCATCACCCCAATATGATTTTTGATGTCTTTACCCTTCTCTTTCTCCTTCCTTGGGACTGATACCTTGGGTAATATTTTTTCTTCAGCAACCTCCTTGAGGGTTGATGATCTAGTGAAAGGCTTCTTGATCTTTATGCTAGTTGTTGGAGTAGGTGAAGAGAAATGCAATTTTCTTCCCTTATTTATTGTGGCTTTGGTAGAGGAAGGGACTTCTTCCAATTCAAGTGTAGGAGGAGGTGAAAAGTCTCTCTGTGGGGAGTGATAAACCTCCCTCTCTTCCTCTTCAATTTCCTTAATGAATTCTTTGTCTTGAGAAATGGATTTGATCTTTATTTTCTTGCTTGTTCCTACTGGAGAAACACTAGTAAATGGTATAGGGCTTTACATATTAGACTAAGGATTAGAGGTTATGTCCAACTTCATGTGAGGAGAAACAATGAATTGATCCCAAGGAATGTTCCTCTTCTTCAATTCTTCCATCACCAACATCCCGATCAATCTAGAGTGAAAGACTCTAGTGTCCACATCATTGGACTTGGCTTGGACTCTATCAAACATCTTCCCCATGCTCCTCAAAAGGTAGAAAGGGATATCCATTGCATATTTACCATTAAAATGAAGCAAAATCCTTATATTCTACTAGTATAACATGTTAAACCTTCCCTCACATGTAAAGTATCTTTGGATGATCTTCAACATTTTGTCAAAATCCTCAACTAGATAGCTTCTAGGCACTCCCTTGGACAAATTGTTTGCTTGATAATATGGTTTGAGGAAGTCCTTGGAGAATGAAACATTTAATATTGTGGATTTAAACCACCTCTCACCGACATTAGGAATCACTGTGATTGCTGCAATAGAGGCTTCAGATACCTCAAAATCAAGATCTCCCACCTTAGTCTTAATGCCATCAAAATGTAATGCAAATTGTCTTGCTACTTCAGGATGTCCCCTCTGCATGTTTTGGAAAAAAGAGAGGCATACAACCCTTTGAAAAACCTCCCTATACATTGGCTCAACATCAAATAGGTGCATATATGAGGGATCAGTCCTGGCCACACTTCCTCCCTCGTGAGATTTATTTTTCTAAGGTGTCTCCATGGGCAAAGACAAACGATCAAAGGTTGTGGTGTAGTGAGGGCTAAGGAAACAATTAGAGGCAGAGCTCAAGCTGAAAGAGTGATGATAAAGTGAAATAAAAGGATATTGTAGGGTTCTTTGAATACCAACAAGTAACACTCCAATCCAATTAAAACACAGCACAGGGAAAACAGGGGATATGTAGTGAGGTTTCAACAACGTCTTTCTGTAGCGCAGTGCACACACAAGGAACAAGTGATTGCACGGGTACTCAAAATTCAAGAGCAGAGTGAAATGGACTCTTCAATCAATTAAAACTAGGTGTTAATGGCTGAAAATTATATTAGAGGGAAGCTATAGATGTGAATGGATGAAGGAGGAAGTAGTTTGCAACATCGGGCACTACTAAAATCTCAGATAGGATATATCTCAAGAGTTTGGTATGCAATAGAGAGAGATCATGGAATACCCAGAGAAGTGACTAAAAAGGGAGAATCTGTAATCAGTTAGGAAACCACCACATCGATCTCAGCCTCCAATTCATCCTTAGCAGTTGATCCCCTAGCCCAGCCTGCAACTGGTCTGAACTAGTGATTTCAGCAGCGCCAAGTTTGAGAAAATTCAAATACTCAAAACCGTTAGAAAAATAATTAATAACCAGATCTTAATATCCTTATTTAAATAAAAATGGTGCTAAAAACAAGGTAGATCATGACCTCAATAGATTATGAAAAATTATGGCAAGGATAAAAGGACAAGGAGTGCACTACGGAAACTCCTAGTGAGTTGACAATGCTCTTTTTCAAAAAAAATATTTGACCACCCTTTAATCAGACATAGGGACAACATGGAAAGGATAAAGGGTATGAGTGGAAGGAGTGATGTGTCAAGTCATAAGATCATGGGATGGGTTATGCTTGATGTCAAGTCAAGAGGTGATTCAAAACCATAACCCATAAAATGAACCTAGGCTTAAAACCTATGTGTGGGCCAAAAATGAGCCAAAACCACAAGTCTTTATTTGTTCAAGCTAACCTAAGAAAATCACACAAAGAAAAATAAATAAAACCTAAATTCTAAAGGATAAAAAATCAAACCTAAGGGATAAAATACCCAAGGCAACTTTATGTGATAACACTTCCTCAAGTTCTCTATGTACAATTGGACAACAATAGTCATGAAAATAAAAATCAAATTGTGTTTGGATATCTAAGTGTGCTTGTTTAAATGGGAATATGATCCAGGTGGATATCGGTGGCCACCCACCTTCTCCAACTAGCCCAAAACATGTTTTTGACAATTTTGGTAATTTACTATTTTTAGCAGTTTTTAACTTCCGGGGCCATTTTGAGGCCCTAAACGATGTTTTTTGAGAACACAGGGAGAAAAATGGATCATTGATCAATGTTTCTCACCCAAAATTTGTAGTTCTCAGATAGATATTTCCAACGAGCTATCATACGCCAAAAATGAAGATCATATGCAAAAGTTACGACCCTGAGAAGTTGATGCACCAACTTACCCAAACGGGGCCCACATGACTTTTGGCGCTTCATCTCCCAGGGTTAGGTTTTTGTATGTCTAGGGTTTTTGGCATTCCTGCTTATTGTAAAAAGGCCTTCAGAGCCTCATTGCAGTCATCTTCTCACGGATGCAAGTAGCCGTCACATCTCTTCTCAGAGATAAGCTACCACCATTCTAGTGAGTCTTTCACTCTGTACTTTTACAGTCTCTGTACATTTATTTTATTGATAGAAATCGTGTATTACTATATATCTGTGACTCTTTTTATATTTCCGCTATATCTATGTTATATTGTTGTCTCTCTTGCAATATCTCTGAATATTTCTATGTTATATCTCCACTCTCATTTCGTGCCGAAAATAATCCGGATCAGAATATTTCAAAAGGTGAAAATTGGTTTCCTTGTTGTTGGACACACTCATGATCATATTGATAAAATGTTCAGTCATTTTTCAGTAACATTGAAGAGGGAAAATGTTGGAAGCCTACCATAATTGATTGAATGTATTAAGAAAGCATACATTATGGAGCCTGTTTTTCATATATTAGAAGAAATTGTTGATATGCGAAGATTTATTCAGGGATCGCATCATGAAGAAAAATGTATTGAGTATCTTAATAACATTAGCTTCCAACATCAACTTTGTTTCAAACAAATTGATGGGAAAACACTTGTATGGGGAAATAAGTATTTAACTACTGCATAATGGGGGCCTTCATTAGGTTTAGCATTTTTGAATTTCATTCCAGATCGTCCAATATTTGCATCAAAGTTATTATTTTTACAATCAGTTGCTGAAATCCATAATGCACGGAAGCGTAATAGAGATGTATATTATTCTGAATTCCTGGAAGAAATAAAAAATTCCATTAAGGATATTGTTGATACTGAGAGGGGGGTGAATCACTATCGAGTACAATTTAAAACCTTTTTCAACTTATACTTAAACCATTCAATTATATCCAATGAGAAATTAACAAGAGTATAAGAGTTACACCAATACACCACATTATACCATGCACAATATATGAGAAATAATTAATAGTTATTGTTCAAGGGAAGTAATGACTTCCAAAGGTAGCTATAGCTTCCAAATGTAAAGGGAGGGATAAACCTCCAATAGGAATATACAATCCTCCAATATCAAGAAAGGTTTAACCTATACATCCTTTCCCCTTCCTTCCACCCAAGAATATATGAGAGATAATAAAACTTTACATTAAATCATCACCATCAACCAACCATCACATAGAACCTCATAATGCTTCCTGAGACTTCTTCAATTTCTGCAATTCTTAAATTCTTGGAATACTCTGATCCTATAGATAATATTACTCAATGTATTCTCTAAAAAGTCTCCAAGTTTCACACCTTGAATCCTCCCCAAAAAGAAGTTATAGAGAGAATGGTAGACCTTGTTCAATTCTGGTTTATTCAGGAGAGCGAACTTGTACAGAATTCCCCATGCTCAATATTTAACATCAGATTCTGAAAATATCACAAAAGAAACCAAAGCTCGCACTATTTCCAATGAAATTGGTCCCACTTCATTTGGATTCTCCATGAAGAAGTTATGACTGTTTTACCTGGAACACCTGTTTATTGACTAGCTTCGGGACTCGTCAAAAACCCTATCTTCCACAAAGTGTATATCCATAATTGTATCGAATCAAGAGCTGAAATTTTTACCATATGTACCTTCATATGTCTTCTCAATACCATAGCAATTTCACCATCTGAATCGTTCTAGAAAAACATTTATAGATAAAATGGTAATATGACCTATAAATAACATACCTTAGAACACATCACCAAAAGACTTCATCCTCCCTTGAAATCTGGCCTTCTTTACTTATGATTTCCTACGAAATTCGACTTGTGAATCAAATTAATGTATAATGATATTTATTTATACCATTTATTTCACTTCCTTTTAACATTAGGGCCGACCCGACACTTTCTTATTTTGTAATTCTTTTCTTTAATTATCTTTAGGGCCTACATGTACTTCCTTCTTCAATTCACTTTGTTATCTTCAAAAATTCATTTCTCCTCAACCATGAGGATCCACATGATGTTCCACATACCAATGGAAACAACATGATGTATACTATCCATCCATGGGTGTTGTATCAGCATGTGCATTGTCCTTCATGTCCAAATACCTTCATCAATCTTGCGGTCCAAAACCAATGACTAGGGTTGACATCAATGACAACAACCAATCTTCCAACAATATCCCCCTTTGTCATTGATGGCAACACTCATGCTCCCCCTATCATCATGATCCCAATTTCTCTCTCCCTTTGACATCAATGGAAAAGGGTAGGGCTTCTCCCCCTAATTTTAATGGAAAAAGGTAACCTTCTTCTTTGGGATTGCTCCCCTTGAACATGTGGCACTTAATAATACTTCATCCTTATTTTTGGCCTTTGGGACTTTTTCTTCCTTGGAATTCTTTTGTGTGGATTCTTTCTTCTCTCTCTTATTCATGTCTAGGATGTATACGTTGTTCGGTATTCTTGTTGCAGTTGCAACCAATATTCCTAAGTTATTTCCTCTAATTTTACATTTTCGGGAGTCAAACGTAAGAGTGTATCCTTGATCACACATTTTACTAACACTGAGTAGATTATTCTTCAAGTCTTCAACCAATAGGACATTATTTGATTTTACATTTTTTCTTCCAATATCTACTACACCTTCTCCAAGTATTTTGGTAGATGAGTCATCTCCAAATGAAACATTGCCACCCTTTCTCTTCAAGCTGATGAATTTGTCTTGATCCCCGATCATCTGTGAAGAACATCCACTGTCTATGTACCATTCATCTTCTTCTTTACATTCTTCAGCGGTTAATGCTATTCAAAAATCTTTATTGTTTGGAATCTCTTTCCTTATCCATACTGTGGTTAGAATAGAGACATCTTCATTCATATATCTGCAATCTCGTGATTTGTGACCAAGATAATTACATTTGTAGCATACAATATTTTTTTCCATCAATGGGGAAGATGAATTATAACTTACAATGACAAATCCATGATTATTTCCATATCTTCTATTTACACCATTCATGTTTCTTGCATATTTGTTCATTTCATTGATTATACAATTAATTGTCTTATGTCCAAAATTTTTGCAAGTATAACAATGACCAAGAAAGAAATTATGATACCTTGGAGTAAGTGGCCTTCTTTTTGATGTAGTCCATCTGGGTTCATGATCTACTCTTTTGTAGTTTCCTTCATGCTGATTGAAGCTTTTTTTATTCCTAAAGGTAGGAGGTCTTCTTGTATATTCATGTCTTTTGTAATCATTCCTTCTTTCTGGTATCCTGGTCCACTTCTCATCAACTATCTGTGTAGCTCTTTCTTCAACCTTCTTGTTGGTATTTACATCTTCTTTGTATGAAGTTTCACCCATGCATCCAAGATGTGTTAATTCTTTTGGCACTTGAGAGTTTCTTAATCTCTTCCTCAATACGACAACTTCTTGTTCAAGTTTCTCAAAATCTTCTTCTTTCTTCATCATTTGGACATTCCTTACTTCTCCTATTCTTCTTTCTTCTTTGAGCAGAATTTTCAAGGAAATATTTTCTTCTCTTAGTTTCTCAAAGTCTTCTAATTGTTTCTTCAAGCTTACAACTGTATTTTCACAATTACCCAATTAACTTCTTAGTTTTCTATGCATGCCTTTGAGCTTGTTATTTTCAATCTCAACATGCTTCAATTTTTTAAGATTGTCATCTTATTGTTGAATAATTTTTGCTTCATGATTTTCTTCTTCTTCATTGGAATTTTCTTCTTCAGTGCCATCTCTTTCAATCCTTGGATGAGGAAATTAAAATTCAACATGTCCTACTCCTTCACAATTAAAGCAAAAGAATTGACCTCTATTTGCTTCTTTGAAATCTGAGATGTTGTAATTTGCTTCAACTTCTTCTTCTTCTTCTGGTTCTTCCCTTACATAAAGGTCTTGTAGCTTGTCCCAAAGTTATTTTGATGATACACATGTCCCCACTTTGGATTTCACTGAATCTTTCAATCCATCCAGGATGGTATCTATTGCCAATTTGTTGTTCATTTTTGCTTCCTTCTGAGTTGTAGTCTTTGGTTTCTTCAAAGCATTGTATCCTCAAGCAACTGAGAACAAAACATATGCCCCAATACCTTTCAAATAAGTTTCCATTCTATTACTCCATTATTCAAAATTGCTTCCATCAAATGGTGGAATACCATTTATAATTTTGTCTTCCATTTCTTCTTAGGATCTTCCTTCCAGTGGTTAAACTATACTGAAGGTAACACACTCTGATACTAATTGTTGATACTGAGATGGGGGTGAATCAGTATCAAATACAATTTAAAACCTTTTTCAAATTATAATTAAACCATTCAATTATATCCAATGAGAAATTAACAAGAGTATAAGAGTTACACCAATACACCACAATACACCATGCACAATATATGAGAAATAATCAATAGTTAGTGTTCAAGGGAAGTAATGACTTCCAAAGGTAGCTACAGCTTCCAAATGTAAAGGGAGGGATAAACCCCCAAGAGGAATATACAATCCTCCAATATCAAGAGAGGGTTTACCTCTCCATCCTTCCCCCTTCCTTCCACCCAATAATATATGAGAGATGATAAAGCTTTACATTAAATCATCACCATCAACCAACCATCACATAGAGCCTAATAATGCTTCCTGAGACTTCTTCAATTTATGAAATTATTCAATTCTTGGAATACTATGATCTTGTAGATAATATCACTCAATGTATTCTCTGAAACTTCTCCAAGTTTCACTCCTTGAATCCTCCCCAAAAAGAAGTTATAGAGAGAATGGTAGACCTTGTTCAATTCTTGTTTATTCAGGAGAGAGAGCTTGTACAGAATTCCCCGTGCTCAATATTTAACATCGGATTCAAAAACTCGCACACAAGAAACTAAAGTCTATACTACTTTCAATGAAATTTTTCCCACTTCATTTGGATTCTCTATGAATAATTTATGACTGTTTTACCCGAAACACCTGTTTATTGACTAGCTTCAGGACTGGTCAAAAACCCTATCGTCCACACAGTGTATCTCCATAATTATAGAAAATCAAGATCTAAAACTTTTACCACATGTACCTTGATATGTCTTCTCAAGACCATAGCAATTTCACCATCTGAATCATTCTATAAAAATAGTTATAGAGAAAATGGTAAGATGACCTGTAAATAACATACCTTAGAACACATCACCAAAAGACTTCATCCTCCCTTGAAATCCAGCCTTCTTTACTTCTGATTTCCTCTGAAATTTGACTTGTGTATAAAATGAATGTATAATGATATTTATTTATACCATTTATCTCACTTCCTTTTAACTTTAGGGCCAACTTGACATTTTCTTATTTTGTAATTCTTTTCTTTAATTATCTTCAAGGCCTACATGTACTTCCTTCTTCAATTCACTTTGTCATCTTCAAAAATTCATTTCTCCTCAACCATGAGGATCCACGTGATGTGCCACATACCACTGGAAACAACATGATGTATACTATCCATCCATGGGTGTTTTATATGCATTTTAATTTTCCTTCATGCCCAAATACCTTCATCAATCTTGTAGCCCAAAACCAATGACTAGGGTTGACATCAATGACAACAACCAATCTTCCAACAAATACATATGAGTACTTTGATGTTGTTGATTCTGTTTGGTTGGAATTTTTTTTGAATAGTCAAAGTGACATAATTTCAAGCTCAACAAATGAAGATACAATGTTGAAGTCTCCATTTCATTGGCCACAAAATATGTCAAATGAATCTAAAGAAACAAACATTGTTGAAGTGCAACAAGAATCTCAAGGTGTTATTGAGTTTACACAAGTATAGGAAAGAGAAATGCATATTGGTTCATGAAGGTCATGTGCACAACGTGAAGCCATGGAAGAACTTTGCAGGGTTTCAATACAAGATATTAAGGAGGGTAGCATGATTGCAGTTTTAGCGACTGAAGATCCACATGGTTATCCATTCTGGATTGGAAAGGTTATAAAGATTGAGAAAGAAAATGATGATGTTATTGCAATTAAAGTGCATTGGTATGCAACAAGTACACACCCATTCAATGGTGTGTACAAGCCAAAGATGGTGGTTGAGAAACATGTCAATAGAAAGAGAAAAAGAAAGGGTCAAAATACAAATTGTGGTCGCATTGACCTCTTAAAATTAGATGATGTTGGCATACTTGTTTATAAATTCAATTTGAAAAAGAGAGGAACTCTTCGCTCCAAGACAACAGAGATTATCAAGAAGTTATTTCCACATGAAATAAATGCAATATGGTAATTTGTTGAACCTAGTCGTAGATCTAAAAGGCATTTGACATCTGAAATGTTGGGCATGCATGTAGACTCAGATGGTACATTCATCAACAATAGAGAAGAGTATGGATCATGTACATCTTTATCCAATCATTCATCTAAAGACAATGTAGACTTTGATGGTATTTCAGAAACCATGAGTCAATATGAATAAGTGTATGAAACATTTTATGTATTTTTTATCCATATGATGTTTGTATGGTAACTAGAAATGAGCATTGAACTTACTTATGATCTTCCATGATGTTATGAATCTTTTTTTATGTTTTATGAATTATATGTTTTGATTATGGATAATATAATAAAATTTATTAGCTCATATGTTTTGAATATGGACAATATAACAATACTTTTAAGAAATAATTTATGTTTCATTCAATGTAACTTGTATTTACTTTTTTTTATTAAAAGTAAAAAAATTATTAAAAAGTGACGTTGAATTATTAAAGTATATTGTGATATTTTCATGGAATTATGTATTACCTCGTGCTTTGAGTGATAATAAGATTTAAAAAGTAAACATTTAAGGGTTAATTTTATGATTTTATTTACAGTAATGATGAGCTCTTTTACCACTTTATAAAAATGTGTCATTTTCATACCCCAATTTTAGAATGGGTGCTACCGGTAGAAGTACTTTTCAATTTGATGGATGATTTTAAGGTTTTGGTTTTAATGGTACCAAGTGCTAAAAATACGATTTCAAATTATCTAAAATTTTAATTTTTGAAAAAAAAACATATTTTTTTTAGGTGTTGATTTTAAGGTTTTTTTGAGCTATTGTCTGAGTTTTGAAGGCCATGTTGTAATTTTGACCCTGTTTAAAAAAATGGTGTTGTCGGTAGCACCATTTTTTGATCTGGAGGTTGATTTTAATGTTTTTTATGCAAAAAAATGGGTTTTTTGGGCCAAAGTTCTCATTTTGAGGTCACATTTCTCATTAAGTCGGTTAGAGACCACAAAAGTTTCCAACTATGTGGTGTTGATGAAGAAAACCATTGATTTAGAACCTTTTACTTATGAGTAAGTTGCTAAGTAGCAAGTGTATGGAAGGATGTCATGATGGAAGAGTATCAGTCCATCATGAAGAATGATGTGTGGAAAATGACTCTGAGACTAGAAGGGATATCAATAGTGACTTCCAAGTGGACCTACAAGATCAAGCATGATGTAGAAGGAAACATAGATAATTACAAAGAAAGATTTGTGGCTAGAGGATTATCCCAGAAAGAGGGAGAATATTATGAAGAGACACGTGCTCCAATAGCCAGAAGAAGTGTACATAAAGTAGCCACAAAGATACATGAGAAGGAGTCTCATGTCTACAAATTGAAGAAATATTTGTACAAGCCTAAGTAGGAACCAGGGGCATGATATTCTAGATCATACAGTTATTTCATGAGCTTAGGGATGGCTTCCCACTGATCCTATATGTCAGTGACCTATTTCTTACAGGGGATGAGAAGCTCACAAATGGCTGCAAGAGGGAACTCACTTTAGAGTTCAAAATGAAGGATCTGGATTTGATGGGATTGGAGGTGTGGCAGAGACCAGATGAGATTTTCCTTATCCAATTGAGATTTTGCATAGATTCGGGATGATGGACTGCAAGTCCATGGCCACACCAATGGTGACGAATCTGAAGCTCTGGAGTGATTCATCTTCATATTTTTTGGATCCCATGATGTACAGACAGTTGATAAGATATTTGATGTACTTAATTAACATCAAGCTAGAAATATATTTTGTAGTTGTTGGCACAGGGGCACACCCAGGTTTCAACGCTACAACAATGCACAAGAAAAAACCCTAACTACTGGCCCTTTCGGCAACACCTACGAAGAACATGCAGACTCACCCGAGGTAGAGGCAGGGGTAGTTGCAATACTTAGATGTCTACAAACTTAGCTGGGACATAGATCTGTGATTCAGACACTTAATAGAGCACTTAGCAGTCAACATTCATCAATATTCAGTTCTTAGTAACAGTGCAGACAAACCCTAATTACAAAGCACTGTAGTATTTAACCAGATCCAACATATAATATCACTTAGCATGAAAGGAACTCATTAGATCCAACAGATTCAAGCACTAAGCATACTCACATAGGTCAGATATAGCATTCATTCACCTTATTAAGCACAAAGCAACAACAAATATATCTAACATTCATAAAGCACTAATCAAATCACACATAAACACATCAATACATTGCACCAAGCAGAGCAACGCAGCATATACGTGGTTCACCCCCACCCTAGGGCTACGTCCACCAACTCTTCTTCTCTTCTATTATCTTATGTCAATCAGTTACATGCACAGAGCCTCAAAAACCCTACTCCACCTAAGACAAGAGATCTGCTCACTCTGCTAGATCCTCCTTCCCTGAGATAGGTCACAGCACAAAGCCTTCTTACAACTACTTTCACTTAGCTCTGCAAGTCCTACACAACATGCACAAAAGAAATCTCTATTCATCACTTAGCACTTTCGATCACACAAATCACAATTGTAGTTCTTTACTTACTTCACCTATCTATTTATGTATACATTACAAAAGTGGGCCTAGGCATGGGTAAACCCATGGGCTGACATTCCCATACTCGTTAAATAATCCCAAAACCCAAGAAGTCCTAAAAAGGGATCGAGTTCCTGCGATCTCTGCTTCATCTTGCACTCCATCTTTGACAGCCTATCGAAGTCCCAAAAATAGGTCAATTATGGCCAAGTATCCTCAAAACTTGGTCAAGGGCGAACAGGCCCCCAACACTCACCTCTGACTCATCCCGAGTCACATTGATCTGGGTAGTTTTGCTTCGAAATCCTTGAGCTTGACCCGAGCTACTTCGACTTGTTGTTGTGCTACAACCTCTTGTTTTGTTGTGCTTGAACTGTGCATATCCCCTTCGAGAGGTATGCAGTAACCATGGTGTACTCAAAATATCTTGGCACACTATTGCGACTCACCGCATCGGCCAAAGGTAGGATGTAGTCAGGTAATATGGACAGGATCAACTTCACATTAGCTAAGTCATATCTATGCTTGGTTCTATTCTTTGTTGTCAGTCGGGATGGCCCCGATCTGTTGGCAAATATTTAACAGACAACAAATGGAAAATATTTAACAGGCAGCGAATGCTTGTCATTGATGGCAAGTACAACAGTGAATATGGAAAGTACAGGAAGTTTGTAATCGACAGGCAAACAGAAGATAAGTTCAGGAAGGTCGAATGATCGAAGGCAATGCAACAGTGATCTAGTGATCGAAGACTCGTAAAGTTTGAGAAGAACTACTGATCGTTGGATCCCATCCAAAATTCCCAACAGAATGAGGGCCGTCAGATCTGAATTTAGTCAAGAAGAGCGCGCTGAAGAGGAGAATAGATCTCAGTGGTTCAATCCAAGCGTGGGATCTGACCATCATTGGATCAAGGAGAACCTGCATGCCTTTTAAAGTATAACAAGGAGAAAAGGGGCTCACAAAATCTCGAAAGAAGGTGGACCGTCCATCATCAGGAAGGACACATGGGGAAAGATTGTAAGTTCACTGACTGGAGAGTCAAAGGAACAGGGTTCCTTAACTTCTCGAAATTGCGATGTAAGATGAGCCATCAGATCAAAGGTTTGATCTGGACTGTTGATTTCAGTCCTTGTCGGAGTTTCGGTGATCGAGAGTTGGATATGTCAAAGATTATTGACATCAGGAATCTCGATATCATGATATGAGAAATCGCAATATGTGAAATTGTGATGTAATCTGAGCCGTCAGATTAAGGATGAATCTAGACCGTTGATTCCAGTCCATGTCAGGGTTTCGAGAATCGCGTGTTGGAGATGTCAAAGAAACAATGCAACAAGAATGTTGATTTCACGATATGCAAAATTGCGACTTAATCACAACCGTTGAAGCAAGATCATATCTGAACCGTTGATTCAACTCCTTATCGGAGTTTCATGAATTGCAACATCAAGAGGACAAGAAAACAATGCAACAAGAAATGCGAAATCGCGATATGCGAAATCGCGACTCAATCGCAGCCATCAAGTCAAGATCAAATCTGGACCATTGATCTAACTCCATATCGGAGTTTCACGAATCGTGACATGGAGAGGAAAAGAAAACAATGCAGCATGAATGTCGAAATTGCAATTCAATCACAGTCGTTGAGACAAGACTAGATCTGGACCGTTGATCTAACCTCTTTATGGAATTTCGTGGATCGGGATTTGTAAGTGACAAAAACACTGAATGCCAAGAGTGTCGATATCGCAATATGTGAAATCACAATGTATTTTAAACCTTCAGATCAAGAAGTGATCTGGACCATTGATCTGACTTCTTCATGGAGTTTCATGGATCGGGATTTGGAAGTGACAAGAACATTGAACATCAGGAATGTCGAATTCGCGATATGCGAAATCGCGACGTATTTGCAACCATCAGATCAAGAAGTGATCTGGACTGTTGATATGACTTCTTCATAGAGTTTCATGGATCGGGATTTGGAAGTGACAAGAACATTGAACATCAAGAATGTCGAATTCGCGATATGCGAAATCGCGACAAATTTGCAACCATCAGATCAAGAAGTGATCTGGACCGTTGATCTGACTTCTTCATGGAGTTTCGTGGATTGGGATTTGGAAGTGACAAGAACATTGAACATCAGGAATGTCAAATTCACGATATGCGAAATCGCGGAATGATCTGAACCGTCAGATCAAGTGTTGATTGGAGGGTTATTGTTCTCTCTCACAGTTAACTCCTCAGTTTCGAATCTGTTAGTGAAACTGAATCATGATTGCCAATCAGTTTGCGTTTCAGCTGCTCAGATAGGTGTCTTCCTTTGCCTAAGGGGATGGGAAGTTGAACCGCCATGGGTGTGTGTATAAAGCAAAATGAGACAGACTGTATGGTGTTGGTTGTTCTGTATGAGAAAAGAATGAAACCGTAAGAAAATAAAAGCAGAGGATGCGCAGGAGGAGATTGAGCATATGTACAGTGTGACATGAAAGGTAGAGCAGAATAACAGAACAAGTTGAAGAAGACCAGAATAACAGAACAAGTTGAAGAAGACCAGAATGATAGAACAAGTTGATGCAGAGCAAACCTCCTGAACAGACTGAGGAAGAAAAGAACTGCAGAACAGTCAAAAGAAGACCAGAGTTACAGAAAAAAGAAAGATTGGTAAGAATTGATGTATCTGTGTAGTTGAATTTTTTTATGTTCATTTATGAAAATAGGGAGGTTGGGAGGTGCTTGGGAGGACTGTTGTCCTTAGAGGTTCAAGTGGGAGCTTGAACACAGGAAGTTGTAGCTTCCATCTGGTTGCAGCTAGAGAAACCAGAGTGGTAGGGTGGTGCAAGGGAGAACAAGTGTTCTCTATTATACAGGTTGGAGCCTGTATAACTGGAAGTTGGTGCTTCCATCTAGTTGGTGCTGGAACACATAGGGAGTTGGTGCTTCCTTCTAGTGGGTGCTAGAAAAACCAGAGAGTTGGTGCTCTCAAACAAGTTGCAGCTTGTAAAACAGAGGTAGCAGCCTCACATTGAGTTGGTTCTCAATTAAAGATGATGTACAGAACTTAAAGACTGTCTATCATTTCTAAGAAGAAGAGGTTTTCTCCCTTTATGGGTTTCCTCATGAAAAATCTGTCTCTGTGTATACCTTGTGTGTGACTGATGCTTTTTACTTTTACTATCCATATGCTGTATAATGTTGATGATCATTTGAAGAAAGATTAAGAATGTTTTAATAGGTTTAAAATTGTTTAAGCTCAGATACAACTGATTCACCCCCCCCGTCTCAGTTGTATTAGTAATTTCAGCAATTGGTATCAGAGCAGGTTCCTTTTACTTAAAGGTAGATCTATAAGCTTAAACATGACAAGTCATGAAGGGACTTCAGCCTCTACGCCCCCTCTGTTTGATGGAATAATTTTTTCCTTCTGGAAGATTAGAATGAGAACACATTTAATGGCCTTGGGTGTTGATGTTTGGGGTGTAGTAGAGACTGGATATACAAATCCTGTTGTGCTAGCCTCCAAGGATGATAAGTTAGAGTTTAGTTTTAATGATAAGGGGATGAATGCTATCTTGAATGGACTTGCTAAATCTGAGTTTGTAAAGGTGATGCATTTTGATACTACCAAAGCAATGTGGGATAAACTTATTAACAGTTATGAAGGAAATGAGAAAGTAAAAGATGCCAAACTTCAAACATACAGATCAAAATTTGAACAACTAAAGATGAATGAAGATGAAACAATTAGAAAGTATTTTTTAAGAGTTGAAGAACTTGTAAATGCCATGAAGGGTCTTGGTGAGAAGTTTGATGACTCACTCTTAGTTCAGAAGATTTTAAGATCTTTGCCTGATAAATTTAATCCAAAAGTCTCTGCAATAGAATAATTAAATGATCTTAAAACTCTGTCCATTGATCAACTTCTAGGAACTCTAACTACATATGAAATGAGAATTAACAAAGATAAATCCAGTACTAGAGAAGCATCTTTTAAAGAAGACAAGAATACTGATTCAGAATTAGACGATATTGAGGCAAAATTTGTGAGAAGGTTAAAGAAAGGATCAGGAAAATATCAAGGGAAGTTTCCCTTCAAATGCTTTAACTATGGTAAGATAGGTCATTTTTCATCTAAGTGTCCCCATCAGAAAAAGGACCAGAACTCTGATGATGAAAAGAAGTACAAATACAAGAAATATAATAAGAAGAAAAGTTTGGTTGCAAATAACGACAATTCCTCAGAAGACACCGATAGTGAATCATCCTGTGAAGATAAGGCAAATGACTTCATGCTTATGGCCAAGGAGGATTATGATAATAAAATCACAGGCAGTGATGATAATGATGAATAAGTTGTGGTTGATTTGGAAGGAGAACTGATCAGTGCACTAGAAGAAATTGATAGACTCAGAACTAAGAACAGAAAGCAAAAACAATTGTTGACACAATACGAGAAAGACAGTAAAAAACCTGATGAATAATTTGCTCTGCTGAAAGTGGAATTAGAAGAGGCAAAGAAAATAGAAGACATACTGAAACAACAATTGTTAGAGAAGAAAGTCAGATGTGAAGCCTTATAAGAAGAGGTTGTAAAAACTAGAAAAGAAATGGAGAAATTTAAAGGATTGTATCATCAAAATCTGCCAAGCATTAAGGCATCAGAAGAATTAACTTCCATTCTAAATCAGCAAAGAAATTCAAAGTTGAAAGATGGATTGGGATATGAAGAAGGATCAAGTAGTGGTCATCCAAGCAATACAGAATCTATCAAGTTTGTCAAATCCTCAAGAAATGACAACAATCACTCTGCAGAAACAAAGAAGGAAAATCAACCACCAAGAAGAAATGAAAGAAAAAACTCCAGAATCGAATTTATAAACCAGAAAGATTATTGGCATGATAGAAGTCGACCTCCTCAAAGAAGACATATTTTTTCAAGGTACAAAGATTTTTTCTATGGCTATTGTTTTCTCTGCTCTAATTTTGGTCACAAAGCTATAATTTTTTCTTTAAGATTCAGATATGAACAATCAAGATATTCAATGAATAACTATCTTCCACAACAAAGATTGAGACAGCCAAGCAACAAGCAATCACAGATTATAAATCATGTGATGACTGGGAGAAGGACACAGGTGAAACACAACAACAGATATGAGCATAACAATCGTTATGATCTATTATTCAGTGAACCAGAATGTTACAACTGTCATAACTATGGTCATAAATCAGTAGACTATCAATTAAGGAAATACAATTTAGATTTGATCCCTACTACTGAAAATGTCAAAGTTTGGAAGAAGAAAGTAGTTGACAAGTGTGGAATAGTGCTATTAGCTCAAAGGAAAAAGAATCCCTGGTATATTGACAGTGGATGCTCCAAACACATGACTGGAGATAGAAGTAATTTTCTAACCCTAAGTGATAGCAAGTCAGGGAATGTAACTTTTGGAAACGATGCACCAGGAAAGATAAAAGGTAAAGGAATTGTAAGTTTGTGTAATGGAAAAAGGAAAGCTCAAGATGTATTATTAGTAGAAGATTTGAAACATAATATGATTAGTGTCAGTCAAGTCTGTGACCGAGGATGTGAAGTTGTTTTTACCTCTAAAGGCTGTAGAATAAAAACTATGGATTCAGGTCAGCTAGTTGCAAAAGGTATAAGAACAGAAAACAATGTCTATGTTTTAAAAGAAGAAGAAGAAGAATGCAATCTAAGCAAATATGATGAAAGTTGGCTGTGGCATAGGATACTTGGTCACCTAAATTTTGATCACATAATCAAACTCAGAAACAATGGGGTAGTAAAAGATCTTCCGAAGATATCAAATCCATATGACTCTGTTTGTAAATCATGTCAGAAAGGAAAGCTTACTTGCACTCAGTTCAAATCTAAAAACTTTCCTTCAACAGAAAAACCTCTCCAGTTAGTACATATGGATCTATGTGGACCATCAAGGAAAGAAGGTACAGGAAAAGAAAATTACTTTATGTTGATCATTGATGACTATTCTAGACTAACTTGGGTTGCCTTTTTGAAAGAAAAATCTGAAGCATTTGAAAAATTCAAAGTATTTAAGGCTCTGACTGAGAATCAAACATGAAAAAGATTAAAGGCAGTAAGGTCTGATAGAGGAGGAGAGTTTAGTTTTGGGAACTTCAAAGAGTTCTGTGATAAACATGGAATCAAAAGAGAGTACACAATTCCAAGGACTCCACAGTAGAATGGAGTTGTTGAGAGGCAGAATAGGTCAGTACAGCAAATGGCAAGATCAATGATGAATGAAAGGAACATACCTCAAACATATTGGGTGGAAGCAATTCATACAGCTGTTCATATTCTTAACAAAGCTCATATCATACCACACAATGACAAGACCCCTTATGAACTTTGGTTTGGAAGACCTACTTCAATCAAGCATTTTAAAGTCTTTGGGAGTACATGTTATATCAAGAACAATGATGAAAATATTGGAAAATATGATGACAGGGTTGATGAAGGTATCTTCTTGGGTTATGCTACAAATAGTGAAGGGTACAGATGCTACGATAAGAGACTGAACAAACTAGTTGATTGTATAGATATAAAAGTTGATGAAGAAATCCCAGTCAGAAATGTAAGCAGTGTTGAACCAAGAACAGAAGATACAGTTGAAGATGAAGATGAATAGGTCCAAGGATCAGAAAGAGAAGAGTCTAGATCAGATCAAGATGTGAATATTCAAATTGACACAGATAAGCAGAAAGAAGAAAAATCACCTCTCAGAATTATTAGAAAGAATCATCCTGAAAATCAGATAATTGGGGATATAAATGAAGGAGTTCAGACAAGAAGGAAATTTATTAAAGACTCAGAACAATCTCATGTTGCCTTTTTATCTATGACTGAACCTAAAAATTTTGAGGAAGCTAGCCATGAAGATAATTGGATTAGAGCAATGAATGAAGAGCTTGATCAGATTGAAAAGAACAATACTTGGGAGCTGGTTCCTAGACCTGA
>JASDQU010101455.1:98312-112986 GCA_032191745.1 Picea mariana
ATGGAAAGTACAACAGTGAAGATGGAAAGTACATGAAGTTTGTAATCGACAGGCAAACAGAAGATAATTTTAGGAAGGTTGAATGATCGAAGGCAATGCAACAGTGATCGAGTGATCGAAGACTCCTAAAGTTTGAGAAGAACTACTGATCATTGGATCCCATCCAAAATTCTCGACAGAATGAGGGTCGTCATATCTGAATTTAGTCAAGAAGATCACGCTGAAGAGGAGAATAGATCTCAGGGGTTCGATCCAAGCACGGGATCTGACCATCGTTGGATCAAGGAGAACCTGCATGCCTTTTAAAGTATAACAAGGAGAAAAGGGGCTCATAAAATCTTGAAAGAAGGTGGACCATCCATCATCAAGAAGGACACGTGGGGAAAGATCGTAAGTTCGCTGACTGGAGAGTCAAAGGAACAGGGTTCCTTAACTTCTCGAAATCGTGATGTAAGCTGAGCCGTCAAATCAAAGGTTTGATCTAGACCGTTGATTTCAGTCCTTGTCGAAGTTTCGGTGATCGAGAGTTGGATATGTCAAAAATTATTGACATCAGGAATCCCGATATCGCGATATGAAAAATCGCGATGTAATCCGAGCCGTCAGATTAAGGATGAATCTGGACCGTTGATTCCAGTCCATTTCGAGGTTTCGAGGATCGTGTGTTGGAGATTTCAAAGAAACAATGCAACAAGAATGTCAATTTTGCGATATGCGAAATTGCGACTTAATCGAAGTCGTTGAAGCAAGATCATATCTGAATCATTGATCCAACTCCTTATCAGAGTTTCATGAATCGCAACATCAAGAGGACAAAAAAACAATGCAACAAGAAATGCAAAATCGCGATATGCGAAATCGCGACTCAATCGCAGTCGTCAAGTCAAGATCAAATCTGGACCGTTGATCTAACTCCATATTAGAGTTTCGAGAATCGCGACATGGAGAGGCAAAGAAAACAATGCAGCGTGAATGTCGAAATCGTGATTCAATCGCAGCCGTTGAGTCAAGACCAAATCTGGACCATTGATCCGACTTCTTTATGGAATTTCATGGATCGGGATATGTAAGTGACAAAAACACTGAATGCCAAGAGTGTCGACATCGCGATATGTGAAATCGCGATGTATTTGCAACCGTCAGATCAAGAAGTGATCTGGACCGTTGATCTGACTTCTTCATGGAGTTTCATGGATTGGGATTTGGAAGTGACAAGAACATTGAACATCAGGAATGTCAAATTCGCGATATGCGAAATTGCGACGTATTTGTAACCGTCAGATCAAGAAGTGATCTGGACCATTGATCTAACTTCTTCACGGAGTTTCATGGATCGGGATTTGGAAGTGACAAGAACATTGAACATCAGGAATGTCGAATTTGCGATATGCGAAATCACAACGAATATGCAACCGTCATATCAAGAAGTGATCTAGACCGTTGATCTGACTTCTTCACGAAGTTTCGTGGATTAGGATTTGGAAGTGACAAGAACATCGAACATCAGGAATGTTGAATTCGTGATATGCGAAATCGCAGAATGATCTGAACCATCAGATCAAGTGTTGATCGGAGGGTTACTGTTCTCTCTCATAGTTAACTCCTCAGTTTCGAATATGTTAGTGAAACTAACTCATGATTTCCGATTAGTTTCCGTTTCAGTTGCTTAGACAGGTGTCTTCCTTTGCCTAAGGGGATGGCAAGTTGAATTGACATGGGTGTGTGTATAAAATAAAATGAGATAGACTGTATGGTGTTGGTTGTTCTGTATGAGAAAAGAATGAAACTGTAAGAAAAGAAAAGCAGAGGATGCGCAGGAGGAGATTGAGCATATGTACAGTGTGAGATGAAACGTAGAGCAGAATAACAGAACAAGTTGAAGAAGACCAGAATAACAGAACAAGTTGAAGAAGACCAGAATGATAGAACAAGTTGATGCAGAGCAGACCTGTTGAACAGACTGAGGAAGAAAAGAACTGCAGAACAGTCAGAAGAAGACTAGAGTTACAGAACAAAGAAAGATTGGTAAGAATTAATGTATCTTTGTAGCTGAATGTTTTTATGTTCATTTATGAAAATAGGGAGGTTGGGAGGTGCTCGGGAGGACTGTTGTCCTCAGAGGTTCAAGTGGGAGCTTGAACACAGGAAGTTGTAGCTTCCATATGGTTGCAGCCAGAGAAACCAGGGTGGCAGGGTGATGCAAGGGAGAACAAGTGTTCTCTATTATACAGGTTGGAGCCTATATAACTGGAAGTTGGTGCTTCCATCTAGTTGGTGCTGGAACACATAGGGAGTTGGTGCTTCCTTCTAGTGGGTGCTAGAAAAACCAGAGAGTTGGTGCTCTCAAACAAGTTGCAGCTTGTAAAACAGAGGTAGCAGCCTCACTTTGAGTTGGTGCTCAATTAAAGATGATGTACAGAACTTAAAAGACTGCCTATCATTTCGAAGAAGAAGATGTTTTCTCCCTTTATGGGTTTCCTCATGAAAAATTTGTCTCTGTGTATACCTTGTGTGTGACTAATGCTTTTTACTTTTACTGTCCATATGCTGTATAATGTTGATGATCATTTGAAGAAAAATTAAGAATGTTTTAATAGGTTTAAAATTGTTTAAGATCAGATACAACTGATTCACCCCCCCTCTCAGTTGTATTAGTAATTTCAACACGATTCACGAGCAGTCGATGAAGAGGCTTGCATTCCTCTCATCGATGATGCTTATATACCTACATAAATCAACATTGTTCTTTCAGTCTTGAGTTCGATGAGAACTTCCTCGACAATATTCTCTACAGCATTGAACTCATCCAACATACACGCTCGAGGTTGAAAATCTTGGGTTCGAAGAGCAATCTCTCAATGCAGTGGGATAGATGGAAAGAGTGTGATGATTCCCATGTGAGAATCAACTAATCTACGGGCTCAAATTCATGGTTAGAAAAAGTGTTCTCGGTGCATGTCGTGAAGGGATAAATAGATAACTTGGAAACAGATCTCTTTAATGGATGATAAGCCTTCATTAACTCATTTATGTCTGTTACAACACGGTCCCAACGGTCTGGTGGCAAGGTGTTTAACCATAAATGTCTTTCTTCCCATTCTGATTATCGTTTTAATGGTTATACTGTTCCCAACGTCTATATTGCTTCGTCGGTGCAAAGTGCCATGTGACGTTGTTCTAATATCCCAACGAAGTTCCAATTTTGAAAATTTCCCTTCTACGAAGTTCCTTCTGGAACTTTCTATAACTTTTCGGTCTTAGCTCTCTTCTTACATAATTTTCGGGCCTTCATTCCAGTGAGATTTGTCTCGGTTTTCCTTTTTCCATTCTGATTCTTATCTTCTTTCAGCAAAGTAACTTCGCGTTGTTGAGGTTCCTTCCTAGAAATCAAGAGTAATACTTATCTGTACTTGGAATAGGTAATTCATTCTTATGTGGGTCTTCTAATGTTCTTCCAACTTCGACATCCAAATATCTGGTTTGAAATAGCTTCGCTTGGTTCTCCTGTTCTTCAATCAAGTGTGCAATCCTCCTAGCCATGAAATCTTTCAACTCTTGCTTCTTTTGTTCTAAGACTTCTTCTTCTTTCCTTCTGGCCTGATCTTTCTCAATCCAAGGTTTTCCTAGTAACATAGCAAATGGAGTGTTGTCCTCAATAAATTTAACAACTTCAAATTCTTCCTTTGTCGAAGTTCTATTGGAACTCATAGATATCTGGGTGAGCTTTCCACATAGGTTTGTCATCTTTCCTCTAAATAATCCTATTCCTCCCAATGAAGGAATCATAGCAGGATTTCCTAAAGTTTCCCAAGTTCTTTTTTTCATAATGTTCACCTGTGTTTCTTAATCCAGAACAAAATCAATGTTGAAGTCTCCTATTCTTGCTTCTATGCATTCTTTTTCTTTGAAGATCTCTGATAAGCAGACATTTCGGTGGTCATTCAGAGTTTCTTTCATCTGTAGCAATACTTTCTTTGATACTTTCTGGGGTTCTGTCCTAGTTTCAGTTGCTTATTATTGTCTCATATTCACCCTTTCAACCTTAGCAATCATTCTAGGGAAATATAAAACTTCATGATCTGTAGCTTTACAACAAAGATAACTATGTCTTCTTCCAAGGCATTCCTTAGCAAGATGTCCTGGTTTTCTGCAACTATAACAAAGAGTTAATCCTACTTTTCTCTTAAATGATTCCCAACCTTTTTTGTACTGCGCGCTAGGATCATAGTAGTTAACCTGCAAAAAATTATTTCTAGGATCTTGCATCAATCTGTTAGTCCAAACATTCTCTCTATGCACAGGTATAATATATCTTTCACTATTCTTATAAGATCTACTCACATCAAATATCCTTTTATCTATCAGTGCCCTAGTTTTCAAGCTAGGACAAATTTTATTAGACATACCTAGATCCATACTCTAGAAACAAAAATTTCCACTTATATTACTTCCACAGAGCATAGAGCTTCTAGATCTAAAACTTTTCACTATTCTTACCTTTATCAAAGCACATAGCTTGCAGTTCTTACCTCTTTTCTTCAGATCCAACCCTTCTTGGCACAGAGCTTCATAGATCAAGTAGATTACTGCGCACTAGAGTGGCAGATCTACACACAGAGATTTCACAATTTCAGGTTGGATCTTCGAACAAAGCTTCTTTATCCTCAATTCCTAGCAATCACAGTTTCAGGTCCTGGCAACAGAACCATTTGTTGGCACAGGGGTAGAACCAGGGTTCAACACTACAACAATGCACCAAAAAATCCCTAACTACCACCCTTTCAGAAACACCTACGAATCAGATGAAGTCTCACCCAAGGTAGAGGCAGGGGTGGTTGTAGGACTCAAATGTCTGCAACCTTAGCTGGGACATAGATCTGTGATTCAGACACTTAATAGAGCACTCAGTAGTTAACATTCATCAATATTCAGTTCTTAGTAACAGAACAGACAAACCCTAATTACAAAGAATTATAGTATTTAACTAGATACAACATCTAATAGCACTTAGCATCAAAGGAACTCATTAGATCCAACAGATTCAAGCACTAAGCATACTCACATAGGTCATATCTAGCATTCATTCACCTTATTAAGCACAAAGCAACAACATATCTATCTAACACTCATAAAGCACTAAGAAAATCACAAAGAAACACATCAATACATTGCACCAAGCAGAGAAATGAAGCATATACGTGGTTCACCCCCACCCTGGGGCTACGTCCACCAACTCTTCTTCTCTTCTATTATCTTATGTCAATTAGTTACATGCACAGAGCCTCAAAAAACCTACTCTGCCTAGGACAAGAGATCTGCGCACTCCACTAGATCCTCCTTCCCTGAGATAGGTCACAGCACAAAGCCTTCTTACAACTACTTGCACTTAGCTCTGCAAGTCCTACACAAAATGCACAAAAGCAATCTCTATTCAACACTTATCACTTTCGATCACACAGATCACACTTGTAGTTCTTTACTTACTTCGCATAGCTACTTATTTATAAATTACAAAAGTGCACCTAGGCATGGGTAAACCCATGGGCCAACATTCCCATACCCGTTACATAATCCATAAACCCAAAAAGGCCTAAAAAGGGGTCGAGATCCCATGATCTCCACTTCGTTTTGCACTCTGTCTTTGACAGCCTGTTGAAGTCCCAAAAATAGGTCAATTATGGCCAAGTATCCTCAAAACTTGGTCAAGGGCCAACAACAGTGAACACCTTGATTTAGTACATGGTTGAGCCTAGACATATACATTGGATGGCATCAAAAACATGTGTTGAGGTACCTATTAGTACAAGATTGGTTTATGCCTTAGCATTGCATAAATCCTTCATTATTCATTTTGGCAAATGAATACAATTGTTATGGGATATTTTATTTATTTTGGGGGAAATTGAATTTATATTGGGTTATGCCCAATATCCAAGTTCAAGCATCAAAAACACTCACGGATTTTCACTACCCAATCGTACGCAAACACACATGCGGGCGCTACCTAAATTCTAGCAGAAAACGGATTGTGCAGAGTTATTTTACCAGTTTTGAGTCACTAACTTGAAACTTAGATTATGAACAACTGAGAAGGTATTTTTGAAAACTGGAGGATTGTTTTGTTAATAACATTCCAAAAAAAAAAAAACATCTCTCATTTTTTCAAAATGTGGTATGCTTTGAGAGATATTAAACATAGAAGTGGTGCTACCCACTGTTTTACAACGATGCTACCCATGGATGATTTTAGGGGATAAATTTCTCTCATGGGCTAATTTTCCATGGTTTTTCCAAAAATGAGATTCGCTATTTTAAAAATGATTCGCCCAATTTCTATAGGATAAAATTATTTTACCTTAAAAATCGCCAAAATTTTATAAAAACTATATAAAATCCTTAGAAATTTGAATATTTTTACAAAAATATCACCAAACATTTATAGTTGGCATATGAATGATTAGTAAGATTCGCCAAGGTTTCTACATTTTAAAATAAATTTCCATCCTTAAAATCATCCCTGATGCTACCTAATTTCATGTAGCGGTCACGGTTTTGGTATTCGCCTTGTTGGGAGGTTTCCACCTATCAAGGAGAATTCGAATGGCTTCTCAAGGATCAATTAGATGTCAAGGGACACATGCACCTAAGATTTAGCTCCATAAAATGTCTCATGCATGAGGTGGAAACATTTTATTAATGACTTCCAACAAATTCCTGAAAAATCAGTAGTTTGTTGGATTTTTATCTCTTTGATTGTTGCCACTTATATCCAAGGTTTAGAATCCAATTGAGGAGATGGGATTCGACCTCCTAAGGTTATGAGGATGCTATTTTCTATTTAAGGAAGGAAATATCTCTTGGATTAGGGATTCATGAGCAAAGAGAGGCTAGAGAGAGATGTAGCAGGCAATTTTCCTGTGTGTGTTCATTTGTAAGCTTGTGGGAATTTTAGGATTGTAAGCATTACTACTATTGGAGACTCATGAGATCTGTGATTTCAGATTGTAAATATTTTTTTTATATTTCTTCTTATTTGAATATATTGTAGATTTGAGGATCAAAGGCTGTCAATGATTTATGGATCCCTAAGTAGCAGAGGATCTGTTGTATTTTGTCCATCAATTATTGTTTATATTCAAGTATTTGTTGATTCATTAAATTGAGAGGATCTCTATTTAGTGAACATTATATCTTATGTTTTCCTTCTTCATTCTTCCACCTATGAGCATATAATCTTGTTTTTTTTTAGCAGCTTTTGTGCCTTCGATGAGTAGGATGTTTGTGACTCCATTGCCCATTGGTGTAGCCTACTGATCGACAGTTTGCATCCCTCTCTCTTTCTTTATCCATCTTGATGATCCACCTATTCAAAACCAAAATTATATTTTACATTCTGATGGGTGTTGAGATTACACTTTAGCAGTCAAAGTGTGACTTTCAGTGCTAACATAATTGGCATCATTGTCGAGGATGGATTTGAGCAGATTGAAAAGATATCTGTGAAGAATGGCATTGCACAGATCTAGCTTTAGATGGTGACTAAAGTTGGACACCTTCAATACTACACATTCACCATGGCGACTCCATTGTTCAGAATCTATTAGTGACTCCACTGGAGATGAGACAATTTAAATGGCTATGAAGGCTATCCTGGCCAAGAGGGTCACCCCACTCAATTTCTCAACCATAGATGATTATCCACATCTTGTGCCTCAAATTGATGAATGGAAAGATCTACTGCACAGATTTTATGAAGGTGAGGATGACAATCCTTTTGAGCATGTTCATGAATTTCAAGCTTTGATGTGGCAGCTTGAAATCCATCATGAAGATATATTGATGAAAATGTTCATGTATTCATTGGAAGGTGATGCAAGGAAATGGTATAGAACACTCCCTGCTTCTAGTTGTTAGCGTTATAAGTCACTCCTGGATTGAGACAGGAGCATAGCCCAACACCCATCAGTTTATGTCACGAATAAATTTAATGGGTGATCGAATGGGTAGAGACCTAGGAAGGAATCGCTCTAACTCAGGAACCAGGCCTGGTATGTAAAGAACAAAAGAGGTCTTGATATAACTTCCGTCAGTGAGTTGATTGTAAAATGAGAAAATGGAAGACTTGGTGAGATGAATGAGAAAGACTACCTCGGGCATCAGGCCTTTCAGTATCTTGACGTAGAAAAAATCAGAATAGAAGATCCTCTTGGTTTGGAGTTTTGGGGAACTAAAGGGTGACTTGACTGGATCCTCCAATTACAAATCATTCAGCATTGAGAAAATACAAGAACTGATTAGAAACAATGCAACTATTAGAGTGATCCAACATACATCATCCTATAACAGCACAACTTGACTGGATTCTCCAATTCTGAGTTGTTCTAACATAGTGTAAACAAAGAGATGGAAAGAGGTTGACATTCATAAGGCAAGAAGTCTCAAGTGCCAATGCATAACCAGAGCAACCAGTGCTTCATTAAAACTTTACAATCGGGAGCCTAGCTCAACCATCGATAGATTACCAAATGGCGAAACTGCCTACATATACTCAAAACAAAACAACAATAGCAAAAATGAGACACTGCATTAAAAACATTGTGTCTGCATGTATTCTGGCAGTCTGCGCATGTAGACTCAGAATGATCATGCACTTATGAAAGACGCAATCAGACTCATGACTGTTCTGTAAATGAATCGACATACTTTTAATTCTTTGCCGAAACTTCCATTTATGGCGGAGATGATGTCTAACCACCTCCAACAACTTCAATAACTAATTTCTTGGGATCAGAAACAGTTCTGGTCAACTCTTCCCTTTGGGACGTGGAAGTATTCTCATGGTGCCACCTGGATCAGCTAAACGGTCTAATGGATAAGGCATGGAGGATCTGGCATGCTTGGAATGGAAAGGAGAAAGGGAGTGATCATAGAAACAATAGGGGTGAGACACATGGAAAGAAGAAGGGGCGAAGGTGATGGGATATAATGGTAATAGGGGACACATTATTTATGGGAGGTTGATGTGGAAGGGAGCGGGATACATGTCGGAGGACGAGGAGGGGCCCAAGGAAACAGGCCCTGTCACGCGGTCAAGTGGAGAACAGAAGGCAGAGGAGAAAACGGTACAGAAGGCGACACAACAGGAAGGGGGCCCCACATCAATACCACACCATTCCGGACCCCCCCCCCTTTATTAAAGGTAGAATGGAAAGGGGGTCCAGAATTGCTTGAGCGTCATCGATCTAGGTGCCTCAATCTCGACCATTTGAGAGATACACGCCCAATTCCAGACCCCCCCCCCCTACGTTAAAGGCAGAATGGCTAGGGGGCTCCAAAATGAAACCTCAGCCGTAGATCTAGGTGGGCAGATCTTAGCTATCCAAAACTACCTGCTCGTTAAAATGATGCACCCATCCTCTAAACTTTGGGGAAAATGGGTTTTCCTAATCTCTTTCTTCGCCCAAGGGGACGCTTATTTCAGGAGAGTACCCCATACATGATTATGTGCTAACATTAGGCTCCATGGGGGACAACACGCCCCCTATGGGCTGCCAAGGACTCTTTTGTAGCTTCAGTTCCTTGCTGTTGGGCTATGGATTCATTATTTAAAACTTAAAGATAAAAAGAAAAACAATATTTACAACCGTAGAAGAGCCATGTGCGTCTCAAGAGAAACATCTCTTCAGGAAATTCCCATTCACAGGGCCATTGAAAACTTCTTGATTTTTCAAATCTCACAACCTGTAGGTATTATTTGAAAATACTTCAGATATTTTGAAGGGCCCGACCCATAGGGATTCAAATTTTTTGTGCTTGCCCTTGTCTTGCTTAGGGGCATCCCATTTCAGTACCAGGTCTCCCATCTGGAAATCTTCCTTCTTGGCTTTCTTGTCAAAAACCTACTTGACCTTCTGCTGATGGTCCTGAATTCTATTCATTACCTGCTCTCTGGCCTATTGGACCTCTACCAGTTGATGAATTCTTCTGATTATATCATCAGGCTCCTCTTGATAATCCTGGAGGAATTTTGCTAAAGGAATGGCTAGCTGAGAAGGAAAAAAAACTTATGTTAAATATACTAATTGGAAAGGGGAGATGCCTATAGATCTCTTTGTGGTCACTCTATCGGCCCATAGAGTGAATTTCAACTTTGAATCCTAGGCCTTTTTGTTGTCCTCCAATAGTCTTTTGATGATCCTTATCAGAATTTTGTTGGAGGACTCTGCTAAACCATTGCCCTGGGGATAATATGGGGTGGAGTGAATTAGTTTGATCCCGAATTGCTCACAAAACTTGGATAACGATTTATCCTTGAAAGAGGCTGTGTTATCAGTAACAATATTGCTTGGGTAATCGAATCTTGTGATGAGGTCTTTCAGGAATCCAATTATTACCTTGTGGGAAGCACTCCTAGTGGGGATAGCTTCTGTCCACTTAGTAAAGAAATACGTGGTAGTCAGGATCCATCTGTGCTTCCCACTGGAAGCAGGGTGGATTTCTCCAATAAAATCTAGGCCCCATTGTTGGAAAGGTCCCGAAACAACTACAAGCTTTAAAGGTAGAGATTTAAGTTGTTGCTTTCCTGAGAATATTTGGCATTTGATGTAGGCTCTGACCTTTCTGTAGACATCAGTGAATAAGGTGGGCTAGTAGTACCCATCCCTGGGGATTTTGTAGGATGTGGTCTTCCATAAATGATGCCCTCCACATAGGCTACTGTAAAATTCAACAATGATCTTGTCAGCCTCTTGTGGATTCATACATTTTAAAAGCACCCCCAGGGGGTCTTTCCAATATAAAAATTGATCAACAAGGAAGTATCTGACTGCTTTGAGCTTCAGAGCTCTTGCCTTGTTTCTTTGTAGGCCATCTGGAGGCTGCAACTCCTGCAGAAAATATATGACATCCTTATACCAAGGACATCGAGCCAATGGGGGTTCTGCTTGAGGGTCTACATCAAACAGTTGATCCTGCTGATTTTCTGAGCATTCATTGATGAAACCTACCCCCAAAGATTTGTAATTTGCTTCAGCCAACAACTTGGCTAAACCTTGACCTTTGATTAATTTGGTAGGCCTTATTTCCAAGTCAAACTCAAGGATCTTGGCTATCCACTTACTCCTCCTCCCGTCTATATCAGGTTGAATAAGAATGTCCTTAATAGTGGCCGAGGGGACATAGGCAATGATTTTTTACTGTGGGACATAGGTTCTAAAGGATTTGAGAACCTTTACTAGGGCATAGTCCTGCTTCTCCATAATTTCATACCTGACCTCAGCATCCCTTAGTGCTCTGCTAAAATAGGCAATAGGCTGCTCTAGCCCAGCCTCATTTGTCTGTAATAAAATAGAAGCCACTGTGTCAGATGAGGCAAAGGAGAAAATAAGGAAATCCTTTGAGTAATCAGGACTGATAAGCACAGGAGCTTCAGTCAAGGCCTTCTTTATCTACTCAAAGGAATTTTGAGATTCATAGGTCCACCTCACTTCATTTTCCTTTCTCAACATGGTTGTTATAAGCTTTACCACCTCAGCAAAGTTAGAAACAAACCTCCTTAGAAAATTAATCTTACCAAGGAAAGACTGGACCTCCTTCCTGGATGTTGGGATTGATAAGGATTGGATTGCTTCAATTCCGCTAGGATCAATCTTGACTCCTTCTGTTGATACTATGTGGCCCAGTAACTTTTCCTCCTTCATGGTGAACAGAGATTTTTTGGGATTCAATGAAAGGCCAAAACTCCTACATTTCAGAAAAACCTTTATGAGATGACAACGGTGTTCTTTATCGGATTTGGAAAAGACTGTTATGTCATCCACATAGATGACCACAAACTTATCTTTTTCCCCAATGAAAGATATGTCCATGGCACGTTCAAACGTTTCCCCTGCATTCATCAATCCAAAAGGCATTTTAGCATACATGAATGTGCCCCATTAAATGGTAAATGTCATCGTCTCCCTGTCCTCAGGAATAACAGAGATTTGATTGTAGCCAGAGAAGCCATTAATCATGGAAATCCTGTATGCTCTTGTTACCTTCTGCAATATATGTTCCATCTTTGGTAAGGGGTAATTGTCCTTCTGTGAGCTCCTGTTCAGGTTTCTAAAATCTACACAGAGTCTGATTTCTCCATCCTTCTTCCTTACTGGGACCAAGTTGGCCACCCATTTTGAATATCTCAATGGCACGATAATCTAGGCATGTAGCATCTTCTTCACTTCTCTCTCCATGATAGGAAGCAACATAGGATTGATCTGTCTTAGCTTATGCCTAAATGGCTTCGCCTCCTTTTTCAACGAGATTTTATGCTCAATGATAGAAGTGTCATAAGTTTTGAGATCTTCATAGGTCTAGCCAAAAACATTAGCAAACTCCCTCAATAGTTCAGCGTATTCAGCCCTCTACTCCTTTGTCAGACTTATCGACAATTTGACAAACTTGGGTTCATTCTCGGTGCCAATGTTGCACTGAGTTGTATCAGCGTCATCCTCTAAAATTTTCCCTTTTAATGCCACATCATTTCTATCAAAAATCCTTTCCAAAGGAACCAGTCCTCTTGGAATATGATTGTTGGGCAGTTGCACAATGTCATGCTCTACAATCTTACTCAAAAAAATACCATCATCAAGCTTTGCTTCAGAAACAGACTCCTGGTCAATATGCATCGCTGAGAATTCTTCAACAGTCTCCAAGATCGAATTTCGTAGCTGTTCTTCAGATCGACTTTCGCAGGTTGAGGTAAAAGATATTTAATTCATGATGAGCATCGACAGTCCGGAAGTGGGTTGATTTCGTTTCTTTTACGTTTTTCTTTAAAGAGGAATTGAAAATACAATTCTGAATCCCTTCCAACTCAAGAATCAACTGTCACTTCCTTTGATCCATCCTTTCAAATCAATCATATTTGATTCAATTAGCTGGTACGGTTGTCATGCCGATAATCAGGATTTTCTTTCAAAATGACAAACCCCTCTAAGACTGAAGATAGAGGGATATACTTTTCTGTTGCTAGTTCTGCTCTATCGCCAGTTGCAAGTAGAACAGGAGTTGTATGTGTCTAGAATCCAGTTATAGTCTTCGAGCGACCAGCCTGACCAACAACATCTACAGAATTGCAACATGTTATAGAACATTTCTCCACCTCCGAGCCCTTTTGTGGGAACAATACTATCAATAGCATTTACGGATTCGAAATAAAGTCAAATTCTGCAAAGTTCTTGGATCAGGAGCTTCAGGAATATAACAGGAAGATAACTGTGCGTGGAGGAGGTTGTTGTGCACGTTATTTTTTTATTCATGGTCGCATCAATTCGTTGTACACACAGGTATGGCATTTCAGCATTCCAAAATAAATTCGGCATTGAAGTATTCAGATATGATCATAGAATCGAGATTTAGCAACCAGAGTGTTAAATTTAGAGGAGTTTTTTAAATGTAAATTAATGGAAAAGAGCAAATCAAAGAATCTACTGAAAGCTATTGGAGTGATTGGAGTAGTATATGAAGAATATTTTATTAAAATATTCTTTTTGGAAGTCATAAGAAAAAGTGACATCTTAATATTCTAAAATTTGTGAAAGAGGAAGATTTGATGTTAGTTTAATTTTGCATTCAAGGATTTGGTCTCTCAATTTTAAATTCTTTGGGATTTGGAAGAGTTGGAACATTTGGAGAGAGAATGGTAATTGTAAAATTGTTTGCACTTCTGGGATGGAGAATTTTGTAGAATGAGGAGAAATTAAGCTTAGTTGAAAGCTTCATGCAACATTTTTAATAAAATCATTATTTTTTGTGTGGTGATTGTGTCCTAGATCCGCCCGAAATTGAATAAGGGTGTCTTAGGTACACCTTGTGTAGTGTGTGTTGGTGATTTTTTTTTTCGTGGTTCTCTTATGAGTTAGTTTACATCTAGTTTTGACGTTATCCCATGAAGTACAAGAAGGTAAATGAAATAAGCCCACAATTAATGTCAATGAAGCACATACAATCCAGTATAAGCAATCAAAACACATGTAATCAAGCAACAACAAAGAATATTGAAGCAATGCGCAAATCAATATTGTACTCGAAGGATAATTGGACATGACTTGGAGTTGAAGTATCATCAATTTGAAGATCAATTTAACATTCATTGTAAACTTGCAATAGTTTTCTTTGTGAGTGTGAAATCAAAATCAAGTTGAATTGCAGTGTAATTTTCAGGTGCATTTTTCGGCTGAGCCCGACACCAAAGAGTCATTATGATTTTGAGTTGCAATTAACAAGGTTGAGTAGTTTAACTCAAATCATTGTAAACATCATACGTTTGGATGCATTTTTGGTGGTAACCGACATCCTCAACTTGTTGAAAATTTCAAGCGAGCGTGAAAGTATAAGAACGTGAGTTTTTGGAAGCAAGTTCAAGTGAGCCAGTTCGAGTGAAGAAATTTCAAGCGAGTGTGAAAGTTTAAAGAAGAGTTCAAGCGAGCGAGTTCAAGCAAGCACGAGTGAAAGAATAATGGGTAAAGGAGGAAAGCGTTTACAGAACGCCTCTCAAGAAATCAAAGAGTTGCAAGAGTACAACCATGAATTACAAGATCAAATTGATATGAAAGATAAATTGATTAAAACACTTGAGATGAAGTTAATTCAAAACCAAAACATAATTGATCACATGGTTGATACAATGCAG
>JASDQU010101455.1:126657-181365 GCA_032191745.1 Picea mariana
CAAGTGCCAATGCATAACCAGAGCGACCAGTGCTTCATTAAAACTTTACAATCGGGAGCCTATCTCAACCATCGATAGATTACCAAATGGTGAAATTGCCTACATATACTCAAAACAAAACAACAACAGTGAAAACGAGACACTGCATTAAAAACATTGTGTCTGCATGTATTCTGGCAGTATGCGCATGCAGACGCTGAATGATCATGCACTTATGACAGACGCAATTAGACTCCTAACTATCCTGCAAATGAATCGACATGCTTTTAATCCTTTGTTGGACTTTCCATTTATGGCGGAGACGATGTCTAACCACCTCCAACAACTTCAATAACTACTTCCTTGGGATCGGGAACAATCCTGGTCAAGTCTGCCCTTTGGGATGTGGAAGTCTTCTCATGGTGCCACATGGATCAGCTGAACGATCTAATGGATAAGGCATGGAGGACTTGGCATGCTTGGAGTGGAAAGGGGAAAGGGAGTGATCACGGAAACAATAGGGGTGAGACACATGGCAAGAAGAAGGGGCGAAGGTGATGGGATATAATGGTAATGGGGGACACATTGTTTATGGGAGGATGACGTGGAAGGGAGTGGGACAAATGTCAGAGGACGAGGAGGGGCCCAAGGAAACGGGCCCTTTCACACGGTCAAGTGGAGAACAGATGGTAGGGGAGAAAATGGTACTAAAGGTGACACGACAGGAAGGGGGCCCCACGTCAATACCACACCATTCCGGACCCCCCCCCCCTCCGTTAAAGGAAGAATAGTGAGGGGGCTCCGGAATGAAACCTCAGTTGTAGATCTAGGTGGGCAAATCTTAGCCATCTGAAACTACCTGCTCATTAAAATGACGCGCCCATCCTCTAAACTTTGGGGGAAATGGGTTTTCCTAATCTCTTTCTTCGCCCAAGGGGATGCTTCTTTCAGGAGAGTACCCCATAAATGATTATGTGCTAACACTAGTATTTTCTCTTTGAAGGACTTTCATGATGTTTTTTATTCTCATTGCAAGATAATTTATCCAACTGAAATACTTTTTGAGAATTGGTGTGAGGGGTATGCATCACATATTCATTATTCAACAAGTGATTTCTCTAGCAGTGATGATGAAGGGGATTATTGTAGAGAGCAGGACTTAAATGATGAGTTTCATAATGCTTTTCCTAAATTTTAAGAACAAATGCATCATTCATGTCAAAATCTAGGTCCCCAAGAGAAAGATCAATATGGACAATCCATCATTTCCCTTTCTCCTCCTTTTCTCGATTATTTAAGTCAAGAGGTCATCTTAGGTTCATATTTATTTCATCATGAGAATAGTGTTGCAGCTTGTCATGAATGAATTCATAGATTACCAGTTGTTGTTGTAATCCCTCCTATTGTCAATGAACAAGTGTGCCATGATTTTCCAAGTTTTGATGACATTGAGGATGTTTTCACTGAACAACCAGTTGTCCTAGCTATTGTACTAATCCCCTCAGCCATTAATAGTCAAATGGTCATTGATTCACCTTTGTATGATGATTATGAAGATGATTTCCATGAAAATTTTGTTGAAGACCTTATATCAGAGAAGTACCCTTCACATCACAGTAACAATAGCTTGTTTCAACCCTCATGTCATATTTTTGCTGCTGAAAAAGAAGAAAAAGATGATAATCTAATTTTAGAGGGTGAAAAACTGAGAAATTGGGACCATAAGCCAAGCTATGATGAATATCCCTCACAATCAGAATATAAGACAGAAGAATGTAGTTTCCCAAGCACTTATAATGGTGATGAACTTCCCTATCAACCCCATATTCCTCTTGAAGACACAAGCTCAGTTTCATCAAGCAGCCAAGATCAAATGCCATGTGATCAGATGATAAAGGTTGAAATTAAAGAAATACAAGCATCACTAAGACTTTTTCCTAATACACGTCATGACCAGGAGTGGACCAAGGTCATATGCATTGAGGATGAATCAGAAAATCAGAAAGACATACAACAACCAAGCACAGTGAAGGAAGGACATAATGAAATAATTTTCCTTTTTACACAAAGCAATGTCGTACAGGCAAGTATTGATGATGTTTTTCAAGATCCATTTGCAGCCTGTCTGCAAGCAGAAAGTGGGCCTAGGCTCATTGATTTCTTCAATGGAAAGTGTATTGCCAAATGTTTCTTTGACGTGCCTTCAAGTAAGAATTATCTCTAGTGATTAAGAAAGCACATTTCAAAGCTTCAAACAGTTGAAAAAATGATGAAATAGCTTCATTGGTTATTTCATGTAACTTGAATGCTTCATTTTCCCAATAATTAGAGTAGGTGTGTGCAATAAGCTTGCTGAACAAGCATCATTTGCATCATGTTTGTCAGTTTCAATTTTCATTTGTATTTAGTTTCAGTTGAAGGTCACATATCAAAGCATATTACATAGGTTAAAGGTTGGGAGCATCCCTAGGATAAGGCACTGAAACTACAAGATTTCTTAGAACCTCATAGGGAGGAATCTATCCCCCATGGAGCCTATGTTAGCACAAGATTGGTTTATGCCTCAGCTTTGCATAAATCCTTCATTATTCATTTTGGCAAATGAATGCAATTGTTATGGGATATTTTATTTATTTTGGGGAAAATTGAAGTTATATTGGGTTATGCCCAATATCCAAGTTCAAGCATCAAAATAACTCATGAATTTTCACTACCCAATTGCATGCAGACACACAGGTGGGTGCTACCTAAATTCTGGCAGAAAACGAATTTTGCAGAGTTATCAGTTTTGAGTCACTAACTTGAAACTTGGATTATGAACAACTGAGAAGGTATTTTTGAAAACCGGAGGAGGTGTTTATTAATAAAATTCCAAATAAAATAAACCTCTCTCAGTTTTTCAAAATTTGGTGTGGTTTGAGAGATATTAGACATAGAAGTGGCACTACCCACTGTTTTACAACGACGCTACCTAATTTCCTGTAGTGGTCACGGTTTTGGTATTCGCCTTGTTGGGAGGTTTCCACCTATCAAGGAGAATTCGAATGGCTTCTCAAGGATAATTTATATGTCAAGGGATCCCTACACCTAATATTTAGCTCCATCAAAGTCCTCATGCATGAGGTGGAAACATTTTATTAATGACTTCCAACAAATTCCTGAAAATTAGCAGTTTGTTGGATTTTTGTCTCTTTGATTGTTGCCACCTATCTCCAAGGTTTAGAATCCAATGGAGGAGATGGGATTTGACCTCCTAAGGTTATGAGGATGTTATTTTCTATTTAAGGAAGGAAATATCTCTTGGAGTATGGATTCATGAGCCAAGAGAGGCTAGAGAAAGATGTACCAGGTAGTTTTCCTGTGTGTATTCATTTGTAAGCCTATGGGCATTTTAGGATTGTAAGCGTTACTTCTATTGGAGACTCACGAGAGCTGTGATTTTCAATTGTAACTCTTTTGTTTATATTTCTTCTTATTTTAATATATTGCATATTTGAGGATCAAAGGCTATCAATGATTTATGGATCCCTAAGTTGCACAGGATCTGTTGTATTTTGCCCATCAATAATTGTTTATATTCAAGTATTTGTTGATTCATTAAATTGAGAGGATATTTGTTTAGTGAACATTCTATCTTATGTTTTCCTTATTCATTCTTCCATCTATCAGCATATAATATTGTTTTCTATTGAGCATCTTTTGTGCCTTCAATGAGTAGGATGTTTGTGACTCCATTGCCCATAGGTGTAGCCTATTGATATACAGTTTGCATCCCTCTCTCTTTCTTTATCCATATTGTTGATCCACCTATTCAAAACAAAAATTATTTTTTACATTTTGATGGGTGCTAAGATTACACTTTAGCAGTCAAAGTGTGACTTTCAGTGCTAACAGTACCTACATGGTATAGTTAGATATGGTTTGAGATATGTCTCGGATGGAGATGTGAAGTTACAGGGTTATACAGACTCTGACTAGGAAAGGAGAGCAGTGGACCAGAAAATCACATCAGGATGTTGCTTCAGACATCAGTGGCACTCAGTACAGTAGAGGAAGAGAATATAGAATCCAATGTTGCAATTTTTTAAGCAGTGTGGCTTTGGAATATGTTTGCAATGATATTTGATCTAGAGTTGGAGCCAACTTTGATACATTGTGACAATCAAAGTTGCGTGAAGATTTCTGAGAATCCGGTCTTTCATGATAAGTCAAAGCACATGGAGATAAAATATCATTACATCCAAGACATGGTGCAGAGAGGATATGTGGAGATCCAGTACATATCCATGGATGAGAAGATAGCATACATTATCACCAAGCCCCTATCTAGAGTGAAGTCTGAGTACTTCATAGACAGGCTTGGCGTGATGTAGAATCTCCACCCTCATTGAGAGAAAGGTGTGTTGTTTCTCCTCCTGCCAAATAACCACTTTGGCCAAGGGTTCCCTATATCATTCATGTGAGGTGAGGAGGGGGGTAATGCATTATCGTACCCAATGAGAGAAGAAACATCACATGCATAGTTGTGAGACTAGGGCAGTGATTGTGTGTAACTGGATAGTATTTGTGCGCTACTACGATGGTTGTGTACCATTGGCAGTGATTATGTATCATTGGAAAGTAGTTGTGTGCTAATACAATGGTTCTGTACCACTTGCAGTGATTGTGTATCACTAGACAGTAGTTGTGTGCTACTACGCTGGTTTTGTACCATTGGTAGTGATTGTGTACCACTGACGATGATTGTGTATCACTCGAAAGTAGTTGTGTGATACTACGGTGTTTGTGTGCCACTGACAGTGATTGTGTATCACTGGATAGTAGTTGTGTGCTACTACGGTGGTTGTGTACCACTGGCAATGATTGTGTATCACTAGACAATAGTTGTGTGCTACTACAGTGGTTGTGTACCACTGGTAGTGATTATGTATCACTAGACAGTAGTTGTGTACTACTATAGCGGTGGTTGTGTACCACTGTATAGTAGTTGTGTTCTACTAAGGTTTGGCACAATATTCGATGTCATTGTAGTAGTTGTGTGCTACTAGATGATTTCCATGGAGACTACTAGATCATTTGGGAGTAGTTGTGTGCTACTAATTGATCGTAGCATAGTCATGGAGACCGTGACTGATGATTTGAGTTATTGATGGCATGGTATTAGTTGTGTGCTACTAGTTGATTGTAGATTATTTAGTGGACTACTAGATGAAGACATCATGGAAAGATACCTCCCTAGCTAAGAGGGAGTGTTTATGTTTTGGTAGTTGTGGGAGGAAATTTCCTCTAGACAACCTTTCTTAGAAGAGAAGAAGATTTAGGAAGTATAGGAAGACCATTGAACAGTAGAAGAATACCCCAAAAGAGAATTCGACTCACAAGGAAAATAATAAAGTGAAAATTAAGATTCCCATAGAAGAAGTCAACCCAGGCAAGTGACTTGAAGAATATAAATAAGGGGGACGTCTAGCTCATTTGACACACTCACACACTCATTCACTTATTGGAGAAGGGTGTGGCAATCTGAGGTAAGGAGAAGACATCCACCGCCGAATCTTGCAGATTGGTTATTCCTAGTGAAAGATTTCTCGTGTGTGTTATCTCTCTGAGGAGATGTGCTCTACTTGTATGGTGTTGTTGTTGCAGCTAGGAGCACTAGCTTGTGCACTATCCTAGTGCTAAGGTTTCTTTCTTATCTGTTTCTCTTGAGAGTTGGTGTATGGTTGGACCATTGTGGACGAAATCTATCTAAGAAAGGTTATTGGGTTTTTCCCCCATTTGGAGTTTCCCCAGGATAAATCTATTATGTACTCTTGTTTATTGTTTATTGTTGGCCCTTAACCAAGTTTTGGGAGATTCTTGGTCATGTTGACCTATTTTGGACTTCGACAGCCTGTCAAAGGAAGAGCGCAAGATGAAGTGGAGATCACGGGCTCTTGGCCCCTTTTTGGGTCCTTTTTGGGTTTTTGGGATTATGTAATGGGATTGGGATGTCGGCCCTTGAGTTTACCCATGCTTAGGCCTATTTTGTAATATATAAATAGATGTCTAGGCAATGTAAGGAAGAGCATCTATGTGATGTTAGGCTGCTAGTTAGATGTAAATGTATGCTAAGTGCAAGTAGATTCTTTAAGTGCTTTGTGCATGACTGTAAGAGACTTGCAGAGCTAAGTGCAAGTGGTTGTAACAGATGGTGGAAGGCTTTGTGTTGCAACGAAAGGAAGAAGGATCTAGAGAGATGCATAGATCTTTTGTCCTATGCAGAGAAGGGTTTGGAGGCTCTATGAATGTAACCTATTGAGAAGCTAATAAAGAAGAAGAGTTGGTGGACGTATCCCTAGGGTGGGGGTGAACCACATAAATACTGTGTTACTCTACTCTGTGTGATGTTTTGATGTGTTTATATGTTATTTGCTAAGTTCTTTGAGAAATTAGATAAATATGCTTATGCTTAGTGCTAATGATATGTGAGAATGTTAGATATGATCTGTATGAATATGTTTAGTGCTTGATCTGCTAGATCTAATCTGTTTACCTATGCTAAGTGCTTAAATACATTATATCAGTATCAATGTTGTGAAGCTCTGTTTTATCAGCGAAGTAGATATCGATTTCATATTGAGGAACTGACAGTGCTAAGTGCTCTATTAAGTATCATAATCATATATTTGTGTCCCAGCTAAGGTTGCAGACACCTGAGCCTTGCAACCACCCTTGCCTCTACCTTGGGTGAGACTTCATCTGCTACGCAGGTGTTGCCTAAAGGGTTGGTAGTCAGGGTTTTGTTGGTGCGTTGTTGTAGCGTTGAACCCTGGGTTTACCCCTGTCCCAACAAATGGTTCTGTTGTTGTGATTGTTGGGAACTGAGGAAGAAGCATCTTTGTGCAAAGATTTGTCCTGAAGTTGTGAAATCTATGTGTGTAGATCTATCTCTCTAGTGCGTAGTATTCTACTTGATTTATAAATCTCTGTGCTAAAAGAAAGAAGCTCGATCTGAAGAAAAGGGGTTGGATATGAAGGAAAGAAGAAAGATCTGAAAGCTTTGTGCTCTAAGAAAGGTAAAAGTGAGAATTTCTGATTAAAAGAGGTAAGATATGCAATCTCTGTGCTCCGATAAAGGTAAGAATATTGAAAAGTTTTAGATCTGAAATCTTTGTGCTATGTAGAAGTAATATAAGTGGAAATTTGTGTTTCTACAGTATGGATCTAGGTATGTTTGATAGGTTATGTCCTAGCTTGAAAAATAGGGCACTAATAGATGAAAGAAGGCTTGATATGAGTAGATCTGATAAGAATAGTGAAATATATGTTATACATATGCATAGAAAGAATTTTTGGACTAATAAATGGATATAGGATCCAAGAAAGAATTTGTTGCAGGTTAGCTCCTATGATCATAGCGCGTAGTATAGAAGAAGTTGGGGATCATTTAAAAGAAAGAGAGGATTAACCCTCTATTACAACTGCAGAAGACCAGGACATATTTCTAAGGAATGCCCTGGAAAAAGACCTAGTTGTCTTTGTTGCAAATATGTGGACCATGAAGTGTTGGATTACCCTAGAATGATTGCTAAACTTGAAGGAATGAATCTGAACCAGGAAAACACTAAGGCAGATCCAGAAATAGAAAAAACCTAGAAAGAATCAGAGAAAGTATTGTTACAAATGAAAGAAACCCTGAATGACCACCGACATATCGGCTTATCAAAGATCTTCAAAGAAAACGAATGCATCGAAGAAAGAATAGGAGACTTTGACTTTGACTATGTTCTAGATGAAGAGACACAGGTGAATATCATGACAAAGAGAACTTGGGAAGCTATAGGGAGGCCTGCTATGATTCCTTCATTAGGAGGAGTAGGATTATTCAGAGGAAAAATAGTAAACCTATGTGGAAGGCTCACTCAGATACCTACAAATGCCAATGGAACTTCGACAGAAGAATATTTTGAGATTATTAAATTTATTGAAGATAGGGCCTCATTTACCATGTTACTAGGAAAACCTTGGATTGATAGAGATCAAGCCAGATGAAAGGAAGAATAAGAAGTTTTGGAGAAGAAGAAACAAGAGTTAAAGATTTCATGACTAGAAGGATCGCACACTTGATTGAAGAACAGGAGAACAGATAAAAGATATTTCACATTAGAGATCCAGATGTCGAAGTTGCAAGGATACAAGAGGATCCATAGAAGATTGAAGTACCTATCCCAGATAAAGAAGAGGTATTACCCATGAGTCCTAGGAAATAATCTCAACAGTGCACAGTGACTATGTCAAATGAAGATACGAATCAGAATGGAAAAAGACATACTGAGATGAAGCTCACTAGAAAGAAGGCTAGAAAGCTAAGTAAGAAGAGGGATAAGATTGGAAAGATACAGAAAGTTCCAAAGGGAAATCCGCAGGAGGAAAATTTACAAAATTGGAGCTTCATCGGGATATTAGAATAGCGACACATGGCACTTCGCCATGGTGAAGAAATATAGCCATTGGGGACATTATAACCATTCGACTGCCGCAACAAACAGGTAGAAAGGAATTTAAGGCTCGACACCAGATCGTTGGACTGCACCATAACAGACCGAACAGATTTAATGAAGGATTCATACCCATTGCAAGAGACCTGTTTTCGAGTTACCTATTTATCCCGTCACGCCACACACCGAGAAATCTTTTGCTAACCAAGAGATTGAGCCCGCAGACTAAGTGAATTGTATACAGTGATCATTTCACTCTTGTTGTTTATTCTAGTGTAGTGTCTAAGTTAATTTAACCTCAATATAGTTAATCCCGAGCACGTACATCCAAGGAACTCAACGTAGTCAAAGAATCAGTGATAGAAGTAATCCTTGACCTGATGACTAAAAGAGTCATGTCGGAGAGAGGATTATCCACAGGTGTACAAGCATCATCCACAAGAGGAATTTTAGCCTCTTTATCAACTGCTTGAGCCGGACCATCCCGCCCATCAAATGAGAAGTGAACTAAGCACAGGGATGATCTTGCAAATGCTAAGTTGATTCTAAGAATATTACCCACCTATCTACCACCTCTGAGTGGCACAATAAATCGAGACAGTGTTCCCAAAGACTTTGATTGCACCTTGGTCACTGCGTACCTCTTGAAGGGGATACGCGCAGTTCATGCAGACCAAGAAATGATTGCAGCATATAAGTTTAGTGACTTCAACCTTGGCTACAGGAAGGTCTACAACATGCTCGCCCCACATAAGTACCTAACCAGAACAAAGGGAAAGAATCTGAAGATCATCCCTCAGTCATGGACTATGAACCTCGTGCAGTCTACACTACTCAACGTCATGAAGATTCCTCACTTCGAAAGACACCAAGAAGTGAATGCATGTGTCAAGTTGTTGTTGTCCTGTTACCATTGTGAATACTTGTGGTTAAACCATCGTATAACAATGGATCCAACGTTGATCAATTGGATCATAGGTCTAAGTATGCAATGCCCTGACCCATAGGATTTCTATCCTGGAAAAACCATGGATCGTGCTCTAGCTCAAAGGATCAAGGACATCTACAGCAATGTCGAGAAGGGCATGTGAGGCTAGAAGGTAGCTTCTATCCAGAGCGGTGCAGTGCACCTCACCTGTCAATTGATCGCAGGAAAGATATTACAAAAGAACCAACCCACCCAAGTCACCGATTTTGTAGTCGACCTCACTGAGAAGTGTGTGGAGGGCCTACAAATGAATTCGTCACAGTACCTAGTGAACTAATTAGAACTTGACTGCAGAGAAGCCCAGGATCAAGGGTACAAATTTCACTTCAGCTGGCTATTGATCCTGAGCACTTTCATTGCCTGGGAGATGTTGGAAGGTGCAACCTTCCCAAACATCTGGTTGTTTGAACCATTGGATGCGAAGTTCAGCACACTGTGGTATTCAAGTGACATGAATAAATAGTGGTAGTCCAATGATGTATTTCACGCATACTAAAACTAGTTGAAGGTATCCATACAGTCTGAGCCTCACATAACTCCGAATACTTTACAAAGGTTCCAACCTTTGATGAAGTTTAGCGCTAATAGGCATTTAATTTATATCACAGCGCACGTCGGTGGACATAAGCAACAGTTCTATTCCTACTACAAGCTGTCAGAGGAGGACTTGGAGGAGATCACCAAGGAATGGTTGGTGGACCTCCTTATTCTAGCATACCCTATGGAGATATACAACATAGACAGTCCAGAAACAACAAATGATACACCGGGACCCAGCAAGACAAAGAAGACTGAAGAATCCAAAGATGTAAGTAATACCTCAGCAAATACTGCTTCCATATCACCAGAGCGAGGGGGTGATGACAAAGAGATAAATGGCATAGAGAATGAACAAAAGAAAGGTGAAGTAACATCGCCTAGAGAAGAAACTGATCCACTAAAGAAGAGGAAGTTTTCTCCCCCGAAACCTTCTTCCTGGAAGAAATCACGAGCCACTGTGACCAAGATAAAGACCATGCTTACTAAGGATGACTTGGATTTCATCGTAGTAGCTCTTAATGATGCTTCACTGGAGATAGTAGAAAAACAATAGGCTAAGCAAGAGGATATGTACAATCAAATTGAGCTTGAGCTCCAAGGGGTGCAGTAGGCACTACAGTCCAACCGCACAGTATCCATTACGAATCTACCATTAGGAACAACAGAACTAGGAGATGAGCCAGCTCAAATCCACCAAATAGTTGATACAGTCGAAGCTCGCCTTCAACGAGCACAAGAGGAAACAACGCAAGCCACCCAGGCTTTGACACAAGTATAGGGAGTACTTGTCGAACAACGCAGTGTTGTAGAATAGGAAAAGCTTGCTCTCCAAGCAAAGTGGGATGAAGAAAAAACATAGCTATAGCAAGGCAAGGAACAACTACTATCAAAGAAAATTCCAGTAAAGGAAGCGATGAACATAGCACTTCACTGTGACAGTCATATAAATAAAGGTAGAGGATCAAGTCACGAAGCAAGTAGATCAGCTGGCAGAAGCCATCCAACAGCTCTAGCATCGCATAGCATATTTAGAGCTACGCACTATGCCCAAGACCCCACAGGATGTAAGGGAGAAGTGAGAAGAAACTGACAGACTAAAATCTCTTTCCCTGGAATGAAAACAGATAAGTAACTACAACACCCAAACACATGAGAATCTCATTGAGAATCTAGAATTGCAAGCACTGAAGTTGCAGCTCAAGGAAGTGAAGCAGCACACAGACACACTACAAGCGTAGCTGAAGGCCCTGTCGGTCATAGAAATAATGAAGTGGTCTCAAGAGCAGTGCACCGCCTAGCAGCAGGTCCATATGATTCAAAGCAAAGTTATGGAAGTCACTCAACGGCTCCAACCAGTACAAGATAAGGCATGCCAATTGTTCACAGAGGTCGAGAGCCGAGGAGCATAGCTAGAACAGGTTGTCACCACAGCAAAACATTGCCTATAAGGGATAGTGAATGATGCAGTAATCTAGGAGTTCATTGAGAAAGATGTTGTAGCACAATAGCAGGTCGAAGCAGCTCGAGCCAAGATCGAGGTGTTTGAGGCAGAACTAGTCGGACCAGAGTGACTCGAGACGAGTCACAGGTGAGTGTTCGGGGATTGTTGGCCCTTGACCAAGTTTTGGGAGATTATTGGTCATGTTGGCCTATTTTGGACTTTGACATCATGTTGAAGGAAGAGAGCAAGACAAAGCGTAGATCGTGGGATCTTGGCCCCTTTTTGGGTCCTTTTTGGGTTTTGGGGATTATGTAATGGGATTGGGATGTCGACCCATGGGTTTACCCATGCTTAGGCCTATTTTGTAATATATAAATAGATGTCTAGGAAATGTAAGGAAGAGAATCTATGTGATGTTAGGCAGCTAGTCATATGTAAATGTAGGCTAAGTGCAAGTAGATTCTGTAAGTCTTTGTGCATGACTATAATAGACTTGTAGATCTAAGTGCAATTGGTTGTAACAGATGGTGGAAGGCTTTGTGTTGCAATGAAAGGAAGAAGGATCTAACGAGCTGCGTAGATCTTCCATCCTATGCGGAGAAGGGTTCGGAGGCTCTGTGCATGTAACCTATTGAGAAGCTAATAAAGAAGAAGAATTGGTGGACGTAGCCCCAGGGTGGGGGTGAACCATGTAAATATTGTGTTACTATGCTCTGTGTGATGTTTTGATGTGTTTATATGTTATTTGCTAAGTGCTTTGAGATGATTAGATAAATCTGGTTATGCTTAGTGCTAATGATATGTGAGAATGTTAGATCTGATCTGTATGAATATGTTTAGTGCTTGATCTGCTAGATCTGGTCTATTTACCTATTCTAAGTTCTTAAATACATTAGATCAGTGTGAATGCTATGAAGCTCTATTTTATCAGTGAAGTATTTATTGATTTCATATTGAGGAACTGACGGTGCTAAGTGCTCTATTAAGTATCATAATCACATATATGTGTCCTAGCTAAGGTTGCAAACACCTGAGTCTCACAACCACCCTTGCCTCTACCTCAGGTGAGACTTCATCTGCTTCGCAGGTATTTCCGAAAGGGCCGGTAGTTAGGGTTTTGTTGGTGCATTGTTGTAGCGTTGAACCCTGCGTCTACCCCTGTGCCAACATTTATGTTGTTATTATTGCTCAGTATATGATATAGTTGTTAATGTTAAAGGAATAAAAGATCACTAGTAACACTACTGCTCTATAAGTAAATAAAATCCAAAAATATCAATGACATCCTTTAACATCAATGACAACACATTTTCCAACATAGGTTCAAAGGATGGAGGGGAAGATAAAAAAGGAAATGCATCCCCCTCCTAATTTTGATGTTTTCTATCATAAATAGTTTTTGTGTGACAGGAAGAGAGCCCTAGAGGAGAAAAGAGCATGATATGATATATAGCGCACGATGCAAAGGTCTCTCAAAGAGTCCCTGATCTATGACTAAGTATAGAGAGCGACATAACAATCGCTAGAGTAATCTTGATCCCGTAAAGAATTGTAGTGCTCCACACAAAGTTATTTAGAAGAAGCTTGTGTTCATGAGTAAATACAGCGTGTGACACAAAGGTCGTTGAAAGAAGCTAGCAAACAAGAAGAAATGAAACAAGTTGAACAAAGGGAAATAAAAGAACACGTGCATGAATTGATGAAGCGCACGACGCGAGAATAAACATTTTGTGACATGGGTCGTGAAGCTACCCTATAGGATGATTAGAGAAAGTCAAAGTAAACATAGAAGGGGTGAATATGAAAGCATATTTTGATGTGATAGAGATCATGGATGACTATGATCCATACCCTAACTTACTTGGTATTGATTGGGACTTCGACAATAATTTTGTGTTGAATATGAAGGAGAGACAAATTTCATTTCAGATAGACACCCTACGCATGATTGCACAATTAGATCTAAATGAAGGGGACATATACAATGAGATGGTAGATGAGGATGCACAGAGATTTGTTATTGAAAATATTTACAAGATCATGGGGCGTAGGGAAGATTATGTCAATCCTACAATGGATGGGGAATTAAGTTGGAGGAGCATGAAGTCATACGATACCAATTCAGAAGACTCCATGGAGAGGTGGCAACATAAGCTTTATGAAATCTCTACAAAGCGATGTGACCAGATTACCACCGAAGTGCACGAAGAGGAATTCAGGTCCTATCTCTTCGATGGGATGGATCTAGTGGATATGTTCATTGTTTGGATGCAACGTATTCTCATACTTCACTAGGTATGCACCCTCGACACAGTGTTAATATGGATACCCACGCAGTGGTGGGATGGGCATCGAGAGAATCTTCATGAATGGGAAACTATGGGAGAGTCGATAAGAGAAAGGATTAGGTCAAGAATACATGTCCACCAATACATTAATTCTTGCGAAAGGAATTGGGTAGCCAAGAAATGATGGGGTGCGCGAAGTCGATATTTGAAATCCCGGCGTGCTCTTCCGAAAATACATTTTTTACATCAAATTCCTCGATTTCTTAGCAGATGAATGGGCGATCCAAGTGAGTAAAGGATGGATATGAACACTCAACATGATATAAGAGAGATCACATATGTTTGTTTAGTCCCTCTAACCCCTATTGATAAAATAGAAAAAATGTGCAGGTTTAAGGAAACAATGGTTAGTCAACAGATGCCTCCAGATACAGCTAAAACTAGTGCAAATCCTCCATGGTGGAATCTATGAAGTTGGACCACTGTGAAAAAATGTCGCGATATTTTGGGGTCATCGTGGAAAAGTAACAATTGTTGTATAAATGTAGGGGTGCACAGGAGTCATGTGTGGCACCCCCTGAAGAATAAAATTGTGCATATTCAAATTCGTCCACATCATCCTAAAATATTTGGTAGCGGAAATGATTTGTGGTAATAATAGTGTATGTGGAAGGAAGTTACATTGCATAGATTTCCTCCAATTTTGGAAAGACAGAGTCATTAGTGAAACTGAAAAGAGGACGATATGACCAATTTATAATAAATGAGGAGTCAATTTCGGCAGTTGGAAGAAATCATGGAATTAAGGCTACAATGACTGATCTTGGTCCAATGAAGCGACTTCAATGGAAAGGATGGAAGAGTCTACTGGTTAACTGATAGTAAGGACTGAGTAATAACTTTAGCGTGAGCTGAAAAACATGTGCCATTATTATTACACTACTTTTGGGTGAGTGGAGTATTCTGTCTCATTGCTTTTCCCTCTTATCTCACATGACTCGGCTCCCAGAGTGTTCTTTCATTAGAATCTTATAATTGGCAAGAGAAAGAAAGTGCATAATCTCTTTGGCTATCCAACAACCAGGTTATCTTGTGCAGTTGAGTTCCATACTGGTCTCGTGATTCCACAACACAATTTCAGACATTGTTGTCGCCAATATTTGAGATGGATTCCTCAAGAAAACCCAATGAAAGAACAAAGTCCAAGGCAATGAAATAATATTTGGTTCCAAATCCGATGATGTCATCTGGAGTAGAGTTTAAGGGGCCAAAGTTGGGGAAAGTCCCACTACTCAAGTGTGTCAATTATAATTTTTGAGACCCCAATCAATTCCCCAAACTCCAATTTGAAAAGTATGCATGTGTTATCTATAAAGAATATGGTACATAGAAGGTTGTTACTTAGAAGTGCATGAATCCCCTGAGGAAATATAGCATCCTCACATTACTCAACTTCCCACATTTTGGTCAAGTGCCTACAGTTCAGGACGGGGTCTGCTTCCTCCTCACCAAACTACATGGAGGTTACCTATGGTTGGACAAGACTTGCCCCATTGACTAGGATACAATGCATAGGGTTTCGGGTCTTCCCACTTCTGGTGAGGATCCATCTGATACCCTCAAGGTGAAATACGCAGTTGAGGATGAATTCTACGCTTGGTTTGGAACACGTCAGGGAAGCGCGAGGTTGTAATCCCCAAAATTAACAATCTAGCCATGAGATTTGCAACATAGTTATTGGCCTACAAGTCATACAGAAGTTCCTAAAGGATGGATACACTCTTGGGGTCATTATCATTGCTTAAATATGTGTTGGAGGAGTTCAAATGGAATTGGATCAGCACTAGTTGAATGAGTTTATCGACGACTTATTGGATGCTCAAAATTGGGGAAAGGCATTTCTTTATAGCTAGGTTTTCCTCTTATTGGGCATGATTTTATGGATTTCTCCACTAGAGAATGAAGACGATGTGGTGGGTACCCCATGGTTCACTTCCCCCTTCTTATTGGCTCTCCAAAACTCTAAGGACACAACAATCCAAGTAGACATTGTTGACGCTTAAAATCGCAACGATGAATACTTCTCACAAATGATTTCCAAGCTCTATTATTTATTTATAATAATAATAATAAACTAGTAGGTGGTACCCCCTTGTAGACTAGTGGTGATATGATAGATGTGTTGCACTTATATTTTTGTTTGTTGTTATAATGATTCGAGCATAGTATTCTACAGTTAATGATTCAAGTCATGGTTCTAATCATTATGGAGACATAAGATGATTGGTTGATTTTGGTATGGCTAGATGGTTGATGGTCACTCGCAAATTATGGATGTACTATGGATAAAAGGATTTTTTTTTTAACATGTTCTATGTTTATGCATTAAACATCGATTGATTATTTTACATATGATTTTATGCAAAAGGATGATGTGGGAGATGAAACAAAAAGGAAAAAAGACTATGTACAAGCCTTAAGGATACATGTAATAGTGACAAAATAAAATTGTATAGACCTTGCTGCTAGTATTATGCACTTTGATTAAAGGTTATGTGTGAGGCATATATGGTAACGTTATATCATATGGTTGTTGTTAAAATATTTTAACATGACTAAAGGTCACACACTATGTAATGGATATAGCAATGGGATATGTGTTTGAATTAATGGTTGATGTTATGGTGGATTGGTTGGCTTGTATGTTGAATTGAATGGGGTTGGGGAAGGAAGTGACATGCATTTATTGCACGTCATTCAAACAACCCTCTAGCCCATCACCCTAGCCATACTTACATTTGGTTTTTCGCTCTGGTGGTTGTTGGTGCTCCACGATTTTTGGTTGTGAAAGAAGGATACAGTCCAACTCTCTACTTCAAGAAAGATTTTTCAGGTATGGTTCCTTTATTTTCCATCCATGATGGCTCCTTTGTGTTATGAATCGATTTTTGTCTCAGAATGGCTTGAGTTATTTGTTTTTCTTAAGTTTTTTTACTGTGTATCAGTGTTGTGCTTATAGTTTCTTTTATGATTGTTGGTGTTTTAAAGAAAAGGAATGAATGTTCCTGTTGTGTGTAGCCTATGCATTGGTTTATTTGTTAAAAATATGTTCGGTCAACTTGGGGTTTTGTTCTAGTTCTCTGTGGAAAATTATGATGATGGTTTAGCAAGCCCTGAGTTTTGGTGTGTGTGTTTTACAGCCAGTCTTGGTGTTAAGTTTTTGTCACTCCTTTTCATATCGATGGTTGATATGTTTTGTTCCTTTGGGCTGTAATGCAAACTATTAAGAGTTGAAGTGTTCTTGCCTTGTTTTGGTCGAGCCCCGAAATATCTTTTGTCAAGGAATTACCTTCATTATCATTGTTACTGGAAAGCATTGTACAGACAGGTTTTTAGCATCACCCAGAAGTTTTAATGGAAGCTTGTATAGTTTTGGTTGGCCACGGGTTGTGTTCGAGTATTCTCTTCACAATATTTTAAGCGTTTTCTTCTCTTGTTATCCATTGGAGGTGGTTGACTGTTATGTTCTGGTAACCCTCACTATAAATTATTTGGGTTAAAGGTTATGTTTCTGTGGTGATTTTTTAAATGGCACGAGTGATCTGTATTTTTGAAGACTCTTCCTTGATTGAGCCATTTTTTGTTACCTCTCTGCAATTATTTTTTTAAAGGGGCATGAGTTGTCTATGTCTCAAAGACTATCTCATGTGGTCAAGCTATTTGTTCTTACTTCCTTTTTTGTGTTAAACCCTAACACGATCTTGGTCTCATTTCAATACTACTAAGGATAAAAGAGTCACATGTGTGTGCTTGGACTATCAAGCATGACTTGGTTATGTTTCTCCTTGGGCATTATTTGGCTCTGTCTCTTATTGGGAATTTATTTTAAAAGAAGTATGTACATGAATCTCAGGATCATAATTGCATGTTATTAGTTGAATGATATTTTGAATCAAGACTTACGTTGATAAATGCATGTGTGTAATTGAATTGGGGCCCGATTATGAGTCTCAATGCTAATGGATTGTGTCAAACAGTGTTGGAAAGTCACCAGTTGGTGGTTAATATTGGTCCTATTCTTATTTGAGTTTTAAATACTAGATGTGGATGGTTGGAATCACTGTGCATATTTCTGTTTGTCTTTAAAAGGAAAAAGGGTTTAGCATTGGAATATAAAATACCGTGGCTCAAAGGATTATAATGTTATTATAAATATGGCAATGATGTTATTGTGACTATTGTATAATATTTATAAATGCAAGGTCTGCTATAATTGAGTATTATGGGCATATGAATTTTTTTGTTTGAAGTCAGCAAGCATTCTGTAAAGAAGTGACAGTTAAATGGTTTTGGTTTAAAAGTGAATGCTTATTGGATTGCGGAGTCTGAATAGAGTTATGGTTGTTGTTTGATTTGATTTATTTTTATGAATAGTATCCATATTTTTCCCTCTCATACTATCACTTTTTCGCTCATTATACCCCCCTCATAATCCCAATTTCATTTTTACACGCCCTGTTCTATAAAATAAATTAAAATCTCTCTATAACGGTGACAAAAGATATGGCACAGAAATAGGTGGAAGGTGATATTTTTGGTATTGATTGCACAATTAAATTATTTAATGAATTGTTGAGAAGTACTCATGTATTTATCCCCTGTCATGCTACCACTTTTTCACTCATTACAATCCCTCTAGATGTCCCAGGAACCCTATCCACACCCTTCTCACTTGGAAACTATTAAATAATTTATTATGGATTGATTTGCATGGGTCTCGTGTCAATTTCTGAGCCAAACTTTGTTTCATGTAAACAAAATGTCATGTATGGTATGTTAAGGGCTAGTTACTAATGAATTTTTGCATATAGGATGAGTTTCTTCAGCAGGGACATCCATGGTTGAAATAATAGAGGAAGAGGTAACTAGAACAGAGGGCCTAGAAAGCCTAGATTCTCAATTCATTTTGATGTTGATCCCCAGGAGTTGAACTATTTGTTTCAAGTTGGGTTCTTCAATTGGACTAGGAAAGGGATAGTCCAACCCCAACTAGAGAGACCTCCCTTCCAGCCTCAAAATATCCCTGGTATTCATGTGCCTCCTCATGTATCCTTGCAACCAGAAGTCCCTGTGAATGATGGATGGCAAGATATTGTCAATCCGACAGTCTCTCACCATCGTGGCTCACCCAATTTGTCATTACCCCCTCCACCACCTGTAAATACTAATGTTCAAATTTCCCCTGTGCATTCACCTGCTCAGTCCTCTCATGCTAGAAAACGGCTTAAACTGATGTTCCCTATGTGTAATATAAAGGTAAATTTGTTTCCTCCCCTTCCTCTCCTTTAAATAAATCTTCAATATCAGTGTCCTCTCTTATGCATCTAAAGGACGATTGTTCCCATGTTATTAGTGAGATTAAGCCTCAAGGTTAAAATCAACCAAAGGCTACTTCAAGGAAGTCCAAAGGGGACAACAGTGATAGAAGAAAGATTGCCTCTCAAAGTGGCAAGTATGTATTTTAATTTTTGTGTTTATGATTGAGTTGTTGAAGATAGTGGTCTGCAGAAAGTTTTGGAGAACAAGATTTTTTCTTGGATAATGTGAATATTTACATATTTTGGATATGAATTGAAATATTTTTGATATTTAATATTCAAGTTTTGAAAGTATTTATGGGAGCCACAAGGAGGCATGTGTTTAAATGATTATCCAATTGTGTTTATTTTTGTAAAGAATAAAATAAGGGAGTCACAAGGGGTCCCACCTACTTAGTTATTATTAAATAAAGACTCTTAACTATTATTACTAATATGACTTCCCCTAAACTAAAATTAGTTAAGTTTAATTAACTTAACTAAAGAAAGTAGTTGAACTACTTCAACTTATTTGGAATTCCTAAAAGCCAAATGAGAAGAAAGAACAAGGGTAGAATAGAAGGAGAAAGAAATACTAAGGTTTGCTCTTTTGTTTTCATGAGATAGTTTCAGTTTTCATTCATTCTTGAGTTCATTTTGAGCCTAATTCTCTTTTTGACAATAGGGTCCTATTGTAGACAGCAAGGTTCATAACTGAACCAAATCATGCAGATGCTTGTTTTAAAGGTGTTGATCTATCTTTGATAGTCTGTGTAGACTTGTTTGTATATGGATTAATTTTCATAGCTGATTAAGGATATTGTGCAGAGACAAATTGGCAGCAGTCTATGGCAAGCTGATCCAAATTATAAAGTTCAGTTTTTACTTCTTGTCAGAGTCCTTTTGTATGGTTTTCATCGGGGATATCTAAATTAGACTTTGGTCCATTCCCTCACATGGATTTTGTAAAGAGAAAGATACTTTTGATTTCTTGGAATGAAATAAAGCAGATTGTTATTCTATCTCATTTGTGTGTATCTATGACTTGGTTACTTTTGATTTTGATCTCTACATTTATTTTCTGTAATCTATATATTTTCATAAAATTATATAAAAAAATTGTTATTTTGCAACATTCTTTTCATAAAAAAAAATCACCCTAAACACTTGTAATTAATACTTGTGGATTGGGGGCCGCGGGGGTGTGGTCTAGTGGCTAGCGGACGTGTTGTTAAGGTGTTTGTGCTGCTAAGCAGGTCATGAGTTCAAACCTCATCTTATCTGGAGGCCAGGATTGTGGGTGGTGTGTTTCTACCTAGGGGTTACAATGCAACCAGAGGGATTCGACCCCGTGTCACGCGAGCCAGATACCGTCTTCATTATTGATTCCCCTAGATAAAAATAAAAAATAAAAAATAAATTAAAAAAAACTTTTGGATTGGGAAAATATTTTTGAGGCTATAAAACATAGGGTGATATTCCTGATTATCTTGCCTTAGCCAGGCGAGATCTGAAAATGCTTGAGTAATATAATTCATATCTTTGCCTCAACATTTATTTGGCGACCATACTAGGGAGATATTCCATATCTCTCTAGTTGATTGTATGCATGATTATCATTGAAACTTTTATATTTGTTCTTTCGATTCTTTGATTGTTTCCTTTCATTCATGATAGTACATATTACAAGTCAACCCAATATTGAGCCCGGTCTTAAAGATCAGACCGGCATTGCTTTAACCTTATTTAATACCATCTTAGAAACCACTAATACTCAGGCTAAGATTGAATGCTCGTGGGCAATGATTAAACAAGACATAACTGTCTAAGAATGATGGGAATCCAAGTAAAGACAGCCTAGGAATAAGCCATAGATTTCTTTTTCCTAAAGTTTTTATCTTCTTTTCATGTCCTTAAACCCTCGCATATCTAGGAGAAGAAGAGGTTTATCACCTGATATCAACCCTATTGTTGAAATAGGAAGAATAAATGTTGTTTCGTCAACCCAACAAGGTACTCTAAGGAGAACTTTGTCTGATTCACCCAGTTCGTCTTTCTCTCCCTTACCTATCATTCACAAGATGGTGTTTGTGAGTGACTCTAGTGGCACTGGAGGTGCTTCTTCATCTCAATATTCAGCCTCATCAATGATTGGTAGCTTGTATAGTCATCAAGTCCCTGTCCAATATACTACCAACCCCACTAAGGTCATAAATAAGTATGGATTCTTTTGAATTCAAACAAGGTTATACTACTACTCTGTGGCATGTATCCTCTCTTCTGAACCTAGCACCTACTTCTCGTCCACTTCCAAAATTAAAAGAGAATCTCCGTAGGTTTTCAGGAAATAACATGGTCACTATGAATGAACACTTGGTGGCATTTTCTAATGCCTGTCATAACATAGGATCCAATGACAATGACACTTGTATGCGCTTATTTGTTAATTCCCTTGAAGGGAAGCAGCAAAAAATTTCTTTGATATTCCTCCCAATATTCTTTCCACTTGGGAGGAGTTAGTTTATTGGTTTTGTTAGCACTAGGAATCACCTTCAGGTTGTATGGAAGGAAATCCCAATACGCATCAGGTTATATATAAATGTAAATGTAAAAGGGTTTTTAAGGGGTCAAATGGATAAGACTCAAGATAATAATGTTCCAACTCATAAATCAAGGCTAGCATGCACAAGCAATCAAGGTATTGGCTAACTTCAATCAGTAAGTGGGAGTAAATATGAACAGAGGGAAGACTTCAATGAGACGAAAGTAGAGGCTATTGTAAACATCAGGTCTGCAGACAACCTAAGGAAGAAAAACTCTTAACACAAGATCTTCTTGAGTTCAAAGTTGAAGGACACTAAAGAAACATCATAACAATATTATAATCAAACATACATCATAATATCACCACAACTATTCATGTGAATCATTCAAAGCATGAAAACTTTAGCATCAGAAGCAAATAAGTTGGAATAAGAAGCTGATTTCTATTAACCAAGATGTCTTAAATCAAGTATATAACCAGTTCACAGTAACTTCATCAAAATATTATAGTATAAAGGAGCCTTTCTCAACCATTCGAAGCTACTGAATCATTTCATATTTCTATTTATAACAAAAAAGGGAGGCAACATCTAGAGGTGTGAGTTGGCCTCCTTCCCATGAAAATGTCAAAGAAGTTATTCCATCTAACAACTTAACTAACAACTTTTGCTATAAAATGGGAAAGTGTTGGTGACTGATCCCACCAATATTTGAACTGACTTGATCTCCCTTTGGTGCACAACTCCTTGTTTTCCAAGTGTCCTTCAAGGGCATGTGGTTGTCATCATGCTGCCAGTTGTTGTCTCTACAATTCTCTCCATCATCAACTATTCATAAAGATGCTAGCTCAACTCTCCTTGATTCCTGGTATCTATTGGTAGCATATTTTGGTAGCACTTTGAGTAGCGCACTTTGTAGTGTCTTCACCAAATTTCCTATGATTCTGTAGCACAACCTAAAAACTAGACAAGTAGAAAAGGTAGTGCCAAGCCTTTGTATCTTCTGTGCAAACTTCAGTTTCTGCTAAAATTTCGGTACCTAATTTTGGCAGCGCCATTCTGGTATGTCTCTATGTAGGATTCTATCTCTGCCAAAATTTTGGTAGTGAATTTTGGTAGCACCATCCTGGTGTGTCTCTTTGTAGGATTTCGTCTCTGCCAGAAATTTGGTAGCACCCGCCTATGTATCCTATCAAACTCTAGGTAGCACCATCATAATTCACAGCACCTTCACTTGAGCATGTGCAGAATGGGTAGCAACCTCGTGTATGAGAAGCACCATTAGTCTTAGGCGATTTGGCGGCATTGTAGGTATCAAACTGGTGGAACATCAAAAACAGACTATTATGTAGCGCCATAGTGCTACAGAATGTCTGCACTATTACTGCCAAAGGGATTAATTCTTTGTAAAAAACCCAAAATTCTGAACAATAATTACTAGAAGCATGTATATGTGGTAGAGGTAGTATTTCATCAATAGTTCATCTTTGCAAACAGGAACCATCTTCAAAAATGGATCTCACCTTTCACTAGCTACTTCATTAACCTGACACTCCTTCTTGGAGAAGAAGGAATTCCCTTTTGCACAACATGATTCTTCCCTTTAGCAGTGGCAAGCTTCTTCATTGGAGCTATGCTCTCCTTGGCTATTGAATTCTCTTTTTCAATAGCATCTTGAACCAATACATGCAAATTCCTTTGAGCCATTTCATCTTGGAAATGTTGTAACTCTGCTTTGAGCTTTATGTTCTAAGACTGAAAGTCTTTGTTCTGCCTATAAAGGTTTTTGAGCTACCTATGGAGAGGTTGGGCCTTTCTTCCTACAAACCTTTCTAGGTCAAGAGTGTGGTTGTAGCCATCCATGAGTTCTTTCATCTTAACCCTATCAGACATGGCTTCTTCTTTCAAATGAGCCACCTCCTTCCTAGCATCCCTAAGTTGCCTAATTAATCTTTTGAATTTCTGGATGATAGGTGGAGTAGTGATGTGAACAATCTCCATAGGATTTTTCATGGTTTCTTATTCCTGCTGCATAGGAATTACCTTGTCTATCTCATCAGGCTTCTTGATGCCTCAACCCCTATCTTTCTTCTTCTGAACATAGATTTATTATTTCTTCTCCACAAGATTTCCAATGCCTTGGCTCTTATATTTCTTCTTCTCTAGGATGGAGACTTTAGGTAGGGACTGTTCTTCAACAGTGATCAGAATCTGGACCAAGGGTCAAAATTTAGCTCAAAAATAAAAGTTCTCGGAATTGCCTCAAAACAAATGGGTGCATAGCCCTCGTTGTCATGAACCCAACACAGCTTGTTTGGGTTCAAACGGACGTCATATGAGAGATATCGCGTTCTGTTCGAATCGTCAAACAGGCAAAAAAAATGTGTTGACTGTACAGTCTGTATGGATGCTGACATGGTAGAGGTCGTACGTTGACATGGCATGCCTGTATGCTGAGGTGGCATTTGGTGATGTGGCATTCATTTATTGGCAGATGTGGATGAATCAATTTTTGACACATGGCATTTTTTGGTCAAGTGGTTTGGTGCCACGTGGCTTAGTCGTGGGCTGCCACGTGGCACCCTATTATGGTATGGTTTGGTTGTTTGTTTAAAATTTATGGAGTCCATGGGGATCAAACCCTAGACCTCCCCACTGGTCAAAGTCTTTACAAAGTCCGCCCTGCCAACGTACCACACGGTGTGTCTTGTTATATATATGAGTTAATATATATTAAAACTTGCATTGTTTTATGGTTGGCGCGGGGGTCAATTTCATATGTCCACCCATATGACCTATCCACAACTTGCGCACATGCAGATTTGGTTTGAAAAAGTTACAACACATGCCCTCCACTTGTCCATTACACATTCTCTCTTGGAACCTAGCTTTTTGTGCGGGAAATAAGGTCACATGGTGACCCTTATGACCACGACCTTGGCAGTTAGGGGCTAGGCGCGCCCATAACTGTCCTACAATTCACCCATTTTTTGGTTATGCACCCGATGCTAGGTTTTAGCACAAGTTTGAGAGCGTGTTCTAGGTTGGACGTACAGAGGTGTATTTTGGCGAACCAGACACAACAAGCTTGAAGGAGGGAAATGGAAGGAGGCCTATCTTCTTCATTTTTTGGCCAAATGAGGTGTCAAAAAAGCCCAGCTAGGGGTTTTTGGATGTTCTGAATCCATTGGCACTATTTTCAAAGACATTTGAAGACTTCTTTTGCAGGTTTTTCACCATTGAAGTTTCAGAGAGCTCTAGGGAGCTTGAAGCCCTCATTGATTGAGGTCATTCTTAAATGAGCCCAAGTCTGTTTTCTATGACTAAATAGTCATTTTTGGCTAATTATTATGCTCTCAACACATTGGGATAGGTTTCAGAGGCATTTGAGGACCTTTACAGGTGTTTTTTCCATAAGGAAGCTCAGGGAAGGTCACGGCCACATGTAGAAGAGGTCATGCCCAGATGAGCCATGGTCCGTTTTCAGAGTTCTATTAGTCATTTTTGGGGTTTTTATGTATTCTGAACCCAATGGTACAGTTAGTTTTCCATTGGAGTTGAGCAGCATCTTGTAAAAGAATTTTTGACAAACTAATCCCAGAGAGCCAAGTCCATCGATGAAGGCTCAAGGAGATGTAGCCCAAAGAGGGGTGAACTCCTTTATCATCTTGTTATTGTTGTGAGTTTGTTGGTTATATTTGTTAGGCTCATATAACCATCATGTTTCAAAATGTTGGAAAAGATTGACCACTTTCAGGAAACTTTATAAGCAAAGACAACTTGAAAAGAGGATGCAAAAGGTTTGCACTCATTGTCAGAAGAGGGGTCATCTCATTGACCAATGTTGGACATCGCATCCAACCACTCATCCACAGCACAAGAAGTAGATGGATAAAGAGATTGGAAAAAATGGAAGAGGAGATTCCATCATCGATGTGAGTCAAGATGATTCACAAGAAGACAATTTTCAGCAGAAGAATTCACTATTGAGTTGGCTTGGTAAGAAATGGTTGGATTTCTTGAGCAAGTAAGGCTTTCATTTTTCTGTTGTAGATGCACATTTAAGACTTATGTATGCATTTATGGAGAGTATGACAAGTTGTAGCGATTTATCACAACTTGTATGATGCAAGTTGTATGTGAATGCAATTCGTTTGAAGGCATTCTTGTTTGTTGCACAACTTCGCCAGGAGGATGTAAAAGAGGGGTATGATGTTCACTTGTTACAGCCATATATCTTTTTCATATTCAATTCTTATATACCCACATATTTTGGGTTTATGTACTTATGTTTGTACTTGAAGGAGAGTTGAAGAGCTATGCACATGCATGTGTTTTTGTGTATGTGTAAGTTGTGAACCTGGTGATAGTTCATCATGAATGACTCATGATTGTAACATGATTGTGTATCATGAATGTCGACTTGTCAGTTTGGGAAGGTTGATATGTTTCAAATGAGTCTCAACTTGTGTCGATGTTGTTTTGACAACTATGTTGAGTCGATCATGTTTTTCGACTTATGTCTAGTCGATGGTGTTTGTTGGCTTGTAAGTTGATTTTGAGTACACCAAGATGCAGGAAAACGCCATGTGATTTGATGAAGTACAAGATGTGACCGTTTTCTTTAAGATCAAAAAGACTTTGTTGGCATCATTTTCAGTCTTGTATAAATTTGTTTTCAAGATTGATGGTTTTCTTGGTTTGTGACAAGATGTCGCAGGAAAGTTTTTGCAGCCATTGTAGAGCAAATTGTTTTGACGTCACAGAGTTCACAAGAGGGACTTGATTCTCAGTGGGAAGGATGGCAATCTTCCAAACACAAAGAGAACAGTGGGTTAGCAGTAGCCAAAGGACAGTGATTGAGGGACATAGCCAGTTGTAGTGCAAGGCATGTCAAGGTATCCAGGTGATTGTCAAAAAGACTTTTCAAGTAGAATCAATTGATAGAACTTGGAAGTAGAAGAGTATTGAAGCTCAAGCAGATAATCATAAGCTTTTGTGAGTCCAAAGTCCTTCCAGTGGGAAGGTGTGATCAGAATCTGGACCAGGGGTCAAAATTTAGCTCAAAAATCAAAGTACTTAGAATTGCCTCAAAATGAACAGGTGGGTAGCCCTCGTCGTCACAAACCCAACACAACTCATTTGGGTTCAAATGGATGTCAGATGAGAGAGATATCGTGTTCTGTTTGAATCGTTAAACAGGCAAAAAAAATGTGTTGACTATACAGTCCGTACAATCCGTACAGATGTTGATGTGGCAGAGGTCGTACGATGTTGTGGCACATCTGTATGCTGAGGTGGTAGTTGGTGGTGTGGCATTCATTTATTGGCATATGTGGATGAATCAATTTTTGACACGTGGCATTTTTTGGTCAAGTGGTTTGGTGCCACGTGGCCCAGTCGTGTGTTTCCATGTGGCACCCTATTATGGTATGGTTTGGTTGTTTGTTTAAAATTTATGGAGTCCATGCAGATCGAACCCCAGACCTCCCCACCGGTCAAAGTCTTTACAAACTCTGCCCTGCCAACGCGCCACGTGGTGTGTCTTGTTATATATATGAGTTAATATATATTAAAACTTGCATTGTTTTATGGTTGGCGTGGGGGTCCGGGCTGGGGATTAGCCCCAGCCCCCAGTTTCATATGTCCACCCATATGACCTATCCACAACTTGCGCGTGTGTGAATTTGGTTTGAAATGGTTACAACACATGCTCGCCACTTTTCCATTACACATTCGCTCTTGGAACCTTGCTTTTTGTGTGGGAAACGAGGTCACATGGTGACCCTTGTGACCACGGCCTTGGCGGTTAGGGGCTAGGCATGCCCATAATCGTCCTACAGTTCACCCATTTTTTAGTTATGCACCCGGTGCTAGGTTTTAGCACGAGTTTGAGAGCGTGTTCTAGGTTGGACGTATAGAGGTGCATTTTGGCGAACCAGACACAACAAGCTTGAAGGAGGGAAATGGCAGGAGGCCCATCTTCTTCATTTTTTGGCCAAATGAGGTGCCGAAAAAGCCCATCTAGAGGTTTTTGGAAATTTTGAATCAATTGGCACTATTTTCAAAGCCATTTGAAGACTTCTTTTGTAGGTTTTTTACCATTGAAGTTTTAGAGAGCTCTAGGGAGCTTGAAGCCCTCATTGATTGAGGTCATGCTCAAATGAGCCCAAGTCTGTTTTCTGTGACTGAATAGTCATTTTTGGCTAATTATTATGCTATGAGCACATTGGGATAGGTTCCAGAGGCATTTGAGGACTTTTACAGGTTTTTTTTCCATAAGGAAGCTCAGGGAAGCTCAAGGCCACATGTAGAAGAGGTCATGCCCGGATGAGCCATGGTCCGTTTTCAGAGTTCTATTAGTCATTTTTGGGGTTTTTATGTATTCTGAACCCAATGGTACAATCAGTATTTCCATTGGAGTTGAGCAGAATATTGTAAAAGAATTTTTTACAAACTAATTCCAGAGAGCCAAGTCCATTGATGGAGGCTCAAGGAGATGTAGCCCATAGAGGGGTGAACTCCTTTATCATCTTGTTATTGTTGTGAGTTTTCTGGTTATATTTTCTGCAAGATATGTTTATTGTGTATTTATTTAAAACACATATTTAACCATTGAAAGGAAAATTTCCTCACACATGAACATTTAAAAAAAAATGCATAAACTTGGCACATAATGTATCTTGCATATTTTAACACATTGAGCAAGGTCCTGTAAATTTTATTTAAATGGAATAGAGGGTGCTTGCATAGCATAACAAGTCTGCCCCCTATTTTCAGATCAAACAACCTCTTTAGGATTTGATGCTTTTGTGATAAGCTTTATGACCTTCATGTTGGTTGTTTAAGGAGATGATAAGAAGTGTAGATTCTTCCCTTTCTTTGATGTAGGTTTAGTAGAAGAAGGGGCTTCTTCTAACTCTGGTGGAGGAGGGGGTGAAAGATCTCTCTGTGGAGAATGAAAAGCTTCCTCCTTAGTTCCTGCAACCCCCTTGATGGCCTCTTGATCTTGAACAAGAACTGTGGTCTTTCTCTTTTTGCTAGTACTTGCTTTAGCAGCACTGGTTGATGGTAAAGGGATTTCTATATATGACTGAGGAGTAGCTGCTATATCAAACTTGAAGTGAGAAGCAATAATGAAATGTTCCCATGAGATATCCTTCTTACCCATTTCTTCAGAAACCAGCATTCTAATCAATCCAGAGCGAAAGATGCTAGTATCCACAACCTTAGAATTGGATTGAACTGTATCTGACATATTTCCTATTCTCCTTAGAAAATAGTAGGGAATGTTCATTTCAATTTTTCCAGTAAAATGTAGCAAAAACCTTATATGGTACTTGTATAGTGTATTGAACCTCCCTTCACATGTAAAGTACCTCTGAATGATCTTCAATATCCTATCGAACTACTCAATCAGATGATTCCTTGGCACAACTTTAGTCAGATTATCAACTTGATGTTCAGGCTTAAGGAAATATTTGGCATAGGCTCCCTCTAAGGCCATGGCTTTAAACCATTTCTCACCTTTGATAGGGATTCCTGTAGTAGCTGAAATAGAGGTCTCAGACACCTCAAATTCTAGGTCCCCTACCTTGGTCTTCAGGCCATCAAAATATAAGGAAAAATGCCTTGTTACCTCAGGATGACCTCTTTTCATAATTTGGCAGAAAGAGAGGCATCCCACTCTTTGAAAAACTTCTTTGGTTATGGGCTTTTCCTCGAAAAGATGATATCTACAGGCTCAGTTCTAACCACCTTACTTCCCTTGTGTGACTTCTTCTTCTGAGGAGTCTCCATATTTTAGGATAAGAACCTTTAGGGCTAAGGGGTGGTGATAAACAGGAAGATTGAAAAGACAAAGCTCAAGTGGACCAGGCTGCAATTTTACAAGAATTTCCCTTAAACCAAACTAGATGATAGCTAGCTAAAACTGACTATAGAAATCCCTCCCTTGAATGTATGCAGGTATTAACATTGAGAAATAAAAGGATACCCTGTAATGTCCTTTGAAAACTAGATTGAAACACTTTGATTCAACTGTCAAAGGAGGCAGGAGAGAAATAGTGTAGTTTGAGTAGCATCTCTAGGTAACACACTACACATGCAGAGGATAGGATCTGTTTGGATATTGTGAGCTCGGTGGTAATGGTAGGCTAATGTATCAAACTAGACAGACATGTAATGAGATATATATATTTGAGGGAAGGGAAGAAACTGACATGATGGCATGAGGTAAAACCTCCTCCAACTATGCAGGCCCGATAACCAAAATTATGAGCACTAACTCTTCTTGAAATTTATGTTTAGAGGAGGAAAACATGGAATACATGTGGAATAAAATCAGTTTGAAGCCCCATCAAGATCTCAGGAAAAATTCACGATCATCTCAGCCTCTTAATCCACCTCAACATCAGATCTAGAAGCATTGTTGCTGACTAGTTAGAACTGGGAGTTTGCACAACGCAACAACTTGAGTTTTTCAAAAATCACAAACCGTTATTAGAGATCATAAATATGAGATATTGAAAGCATATATTAACCAACTCCTGGTTCTGAAAACAAGGAATAGATGACATCATCATTGTAATCATAAATCATGGTAGAAAATGATGGACAGGAAATGCTCTACGGAATGTCCTGATGAGTTGGCAGTGCTTCATTTCAAAAAATGATTGGACAGTAAGAAGAAGGACAAAAAGGCAAGGATACAAGGGCATGAGTGAGGAAAATGGCATGTCAAATCAAGCTATTCATGGGGTGATTCTATCCTAGTGCCAAATCATGAAGGGGATCGAAGATAAGTCATGAAAAAAAATGGTCCTCAATCCAAAACTTGTATGAGGATCAAAACATAAGTCATGACTCAACACTTTATTTGTTGAGGGGGGCTAAACAAACACACTTTTAAAAGGATAATAAAAAAAAATTGAAATCTAAAGTCTTAGGAAAAAAGAAACTAAGGGCTAAAGACCCAAGGCAACTTAGTGTGATAATAGGTTCAAATCTACTTATGGGAAATCTAAGAGCCCAGCCGAAAAAATTACGGGAATATAATAACATTGCGTACAAAGACGGTGTGACTATAAAGTCTTTCAACTTACGTTTCACCAAGTTATATAACCAAATTCCCAAACTTATTTTCCCTAAGAACCAAGTCGCTTTTATGCATTACTATAATTCTCTACCTTCCCTCCACCATCATAGGCTTGAAGAAAAATCTATTGACAATCTTGGTTCTGCTATGCATGCTTGTCTAGATTATGAAGAACATATTGAAAGAACAGGTCTTCCCAAGGGAGAATCAATTAAAAAAATGGGCATGTTCTCCCTCTTACATCTTGTACAAGACATGAATAATTGAATGATAGCATATGAGCGAAAGGGAAATGTCCCTTCACTTACCCCAGGGGCCTCATCTTCTTCTTCACCGCCCTTTAGGAATCCTAATGATAACAACTTTCAGCCTAAAGCCATCATGCCTCGTAGTTGGTGTAACTTTTGTGAGGAACACCATGAGGAAAGTACTTGTGAGGTAAAGAAGAGTGCCAGAGATAAAATCTTTGGCAAAATTCCTGAAACTACCATTGTTGTTCTAGATTTCGCAGAACCAGAGGATTTCATGATCATAAACACCAGGAATAAATCATATGCTTCGAAAGGAAAATATGATCTCCCTCGTACTTCTTCTAACCCAAGCTCATCTTCACCGGTTTCTATTGTACAAGTTACTAAAACTCCTGACAGTCAAGGAACTCCCTCCCCTCTTCCCTCTTACAAATACAACATTCTCAATCAATTGGATAATATTAAATCCGATGCTACCCTTATGGACATGGTTGTCTTCCCTGAGCAACAAAAGCATCTAAAAAATTTCATGGAAGGAAAAAATTCCACCGTAGCCAATCTTTCTGAAGAGGTAGATGAAGAGGACTCAACTGTAAATAAACTAGGTGTAAATAATTTTGGACACTCTGTAAAAAATACTTTGATTTTCATTTTTGTAAATATTATGGAAAAAATATCCCATTGTTGTTTGATTGATGGCGGTTCGGGCTCAAGCCTAATGTCAAAAATTATTGTGCAAGAGCTAGGATTGTCTTGTACAAATGAAAATTCCTCAAGCATGCTCTCTTATAATAGTTTACAACAATCAACTATAGGTGAGATCAAGGACGTGACCTTGGTTTTGTGCATGCATCCTGAAATAAGGACAACCCTTAATATTCAGGTAACATGCTAGTGAGTAAGTATTCAATCATCTTAAGAAGAGACTAGCAAGCCTTGATAGGTGGATACCTCTCACTTGACAGAACACACTTATTTGTTCCTCGGCATGGGAAGAATATCATAGTCCTAAGGGAGGGAATAATTTCACCTTATATAGAGAGCATCCCACAACCTAATGTAAATTATATTGAATAGGACCTAGGAGTGTACTCCATCTTTGTTGATGAGGACAACACTACCTTGGAACAAATCGACCTATAGGATGGTATTTGGCATATGCACTTTGATGGTTCATGCTCCAATGAAGGAAATGGAGTTGAAATTATCTTGTACTCTCATGTAGGTAAAATTCACAACTTTTCCTATAGATTAGATTTTTCTTGCACTAACAACGTCACCAAATTTGAAGCATTATGTTAAGAACCTGAATAGCTGAATAAAAAATCACCACAACAGATGTACAAGAACAATATGCAAAATCTCTTTTATTACCATCAAACCCTTGAGGTAGGGCAACACCATACAATGGATCCTATTATGGAAGGGATCCTCTCCTGTTCACTTGCCTCTTCGAGGGGGCAACCTCCTAATGAGCTTCAACTCCAAATACAATAATTCTCTTCATGTCCCATTACATTGCTTGAACCCCTTTATATAGTGCTACCATCACCTAAGAACATTCTAGAGGAGAAATCTTCTAGAAGTAGAACCTTCTAAGAAGTCCTCTTACATTTATTATATCTAACTACCATAGTGGGTCTTATTTAATAATATAGTGGACCTAGTCCACCTTACATTGAATGACCTCCACTATTATCACTATGGGCCCTCTGGGCCCCCCTACTACCTCTCTAGCTACCTTACATTCCATCCCCCTTATGAAAGTGTTGTCCTCAACGCTTGATGTACAACCATATACCAGGGTCCCATGGATAATTGTGGACCGTAATGCTGAAGAAGACTGAAGAACCAAAGTCCCATGTAGAAAGGAAATCCACCATGCTGAAGTAGTCCAACCACCATTGTAAGCCTAGGTCCCATGTCCAAGTGCTCATGTGAACTCCCCGTACAATATTTTGGAACCCAATAACCAACTCCAAGTGATGCTCCAAACACTGACACCTATCATGTGGATCCAAATAAGAAGATCCATCCACATAGTGGAAAAGGGTCGTAGCAGAATCTGGGAGGAATAATACCACTGTAGAATATGTAGACTGAACACTGGTAACTAGCTCCTGATGTGGGACATTGATTTTCTCTATAGAAGGTGGAGTGGAGTCATCAAATAAAATATGGAAGTGGTTGTCATCCCAGAAATGACAACTATTCATATACCAATCAGCACAATCATCCTCAAAATCATACCAAGCATATATTTCTTGATTATATTCATACATAAGGCTCTCCATAAGAAATCTCTCCTGTATGTTATTCAATGAATCTTGAATACTACGAAAACTATCATTGAGGCCATCTGTGAGACTATTTGTGAGGCTGTCTGTGAGGCCATGTGCAAATGCATCCAATCTGTCATCCAATTGGGCTTTGAATGATTCAAGAATTTCTTTCAAGTTTTGAGATGAAATATCCATCTGAGCACCCTATGAACTCTTCGATCCTGCAGCCGTCATGAAAAAAATAAAAAAAATAGATCCAATAAGTTTCGGCAGAAAATCGCGGCTTTTTCTGTAAAAACCCTAAAAAACTGCTGAACTTAAAATGCTCATAACTTCACTTCCCGGACTCCGTTTCGGCAGATTTTTTTTTTGAAATTGGGTGAAATTGTGAGAATAACTCAAATATGTAATTTATTTGGGCAAATTTGGCCTCCAAATGCTACAGAAATAAAAATAAATCGCGCCGCCGTCCGCAGAAAAAACCCTGAAAAATTGCAAATTTTAAAACCTCAATATCTTAACCTTCCGGACTCCGTTTCGGACAATTTTTTTTTTAAATTGGGTGTTTTTCTGAGAGGAACTAATATATACAACCCTTTTCTGCAAATTTTTCATAAAAATATACTGAAAATGTCTGTAATATCGCGGCCCTCTTTTTTCTTCTCCGAAAAAAAAATCTGCAAAAATAAAAAATATTTGCCCACAATGTCTGCCCAAGGAAAGTGCTCTGATACCAATTGTTAAGAACATGAATAGCTGAATAAAAAATCACCACAACAGATGTACAAGAACAATATGCAAAATCTATTTTATTACCATCAAACCCTTGAGGTAGGGCAACACCATACAATGGATCATATTATGGAAGGGATCCTCTCCTATTCACTTGCCTCTTCGAGGGGGCAACCTCCTAATGAGCTTCATCTCCAAATACAATAATTCTCTTCATGTCCCATTACATTTCTTGAACCCCTTTATACAGTGCTACCATCACCTAAGAACATTCTAGAGGAGAAATCTTCTAGAAGTAGTTACTTCTAAGAAGTCCTCTTACATTTATTATATCTAACTACCATAGTGGGCCTTATTTAATAATATAGTGGACCTAGTCCACCTTACATTGAATGACCTCCACTATTATCACTATGGGCCCTCTGGGCCCCCCTACTACCTCTCTAGCTACCTTACACATTACTACTAGGCATTGAAAATTCCTATAATTTAGGTTGTGGTCACCTTACAGTTTTTGGAGACTCTGAAATTGTTGTAAACCTTGTACATGAGATATATTCTCCTAGAAAAAAGTTAGTGAAATGCTACACCCAAACTATTTGGTTGCTTATCTCGAACTTTCTATCATTCAACATCACTCATGTTAAAAGGGAATCGAATTCAATTGTTGATAGGTTAGTTGTTTTTGTAGTCTCTCCTACTCAACAAATTCTTCCACAAAGATCTGATTGCACCTTTAAATCTTTGTATAGTCCTCATATCCCTAACAATGTAGAGTCATGGCAGGTCTTCCCTGGTGATGATAGCATATGTGCTTTCATACAAAATGAACCTTATAATCCCAAGGAGATTATGTCCATGGAAGACAAAAAAATTCTGAAGGGCTTGACTCCTCTAGAAATTTTATTTTCATCGAGTGATGTAGGCAACAAAGAAAAACATAAAGAAGAGGATTCTAAAAGGAAAGTGGGTGAAACCATTTCCTTGAAAATTGGGACACCTGATTTTCCAAAGAATGTTAAGATAGGTGCCAAATGTTCTGATCAAGAAAAATTGAAGTTCAGTGAGTTACTTCATGAATTTCAAGATGTTTTTGCTTGATCTTGTTGGGCCGTTAATTTTTGGATAAGGAATTGTGCAGGTTTTGACTGAGCATGAGTTGTGCAAGCTTCAACAGAGGTTGGACAACAGAATGAGAAAGAGAAACAAAAGGAAGTTGTGAAAGACAATGCAACACCAACTAAGCAACAAATGGTTGCAACAGAACAAGGAAGCGCACAAGAAAAAATAGAAGACATGGCCTAGGAAGACATGGCCTAGCTTTTACATAGTGATGAACATAATTGTAAAAGGGTTGATTAGTAGTTGTTGAAATTGTTGTTTTAGTTGGTCTGTTGATTACGAGTTGGTTCTGAGATAATTGTTGGGAGTTGAGTCAAGTCAAGTCTTGAGTCTGTAATGAAATCGATCTATCAGTTTGAGAATTGGAGCTCTGCAACATGAGTCTAGAGTCAAGAGTTTGTACAGTGCACTAATGTGTAATTCTGAGTCTGTAATCAGAGAAAGATTCTAAAGATAATATGAGGAAGGACCTAAATTTTCAAATATGATGTGTCTCTATGTGTTTTCCTTATGCATTACAGTTCGTCTTTCTGGGTTATCAGTTATACTCGATGGTTTTGTGTTTAGATGCTTGTTCTCAATATATGAGAGAGCCTTGAAGAGAGCCACCATAGTTGAGAATTGGTGGCATGGAAAGATCAAGAAAGCAGTAAGACAGTCCAAGAAGTTGAGGAAAGAAGGAAGATCGGGAGAAGTAGAGGAAAGACAAAGGGAAGAATTGTAGAAGATGAGAAGATAGGAACGACTGGCCAGTCAAAGATTAAATGAGAGAGAAGGACAGAGAGAAAGAAGTCCCCAGGAGGTGGGACAAGAAAGAGAAGGTGAAAACGTAAGAGAGGAAGAATCTAGCATGAATCTTGAAGAAGAAAGAGACGATTCAACCCTAATAATAGGAGAGATCGGGAATCTGGCCAAAGAGATCTTCCCAGTGGAAGAAAATGAGACCCCCCAGATCAAAGAAAATTTCCCTGAATCCAGTGGCGCCAACCCTGAATCACCCATACCCCAAGTGTCTTCTATACAAGCAATAAGTTTGATACTACCTTCTCATGCTAGTTTTGTTCTAGTACAATTAATTAGTCAGTCACAACCAGGAAGTGCGAGTACAGAGAAGATATTGGGATCCCCTGGTAGATTGCAAGCAGGACCATTAGGATTTATATTGATAAGAACAACAAGATAAATAATGGTTGTCCATGTGGGAGGTTTGATTACCCGATACCCAAAATTTTGGCATAAGGGAGATGAAGACGTTGAGCAGTATCAGTTCTTATGTGAAGTAATCTAGAGATCCAAAGGGACTCTGGATGAGAATAAGTTGGTCGAGTTATAGAATACCTTTAGAGGTCTCGCTCTCAAGTGGTACATGAATATCATTGAGTCGGGAGTGCCAGGAACGTAAGGTCAAGCATTCTCACTTGGCTAGGTACGGACAAGGTTCATAGAAGAGTTCAAACTACCCCAGTCGGAACAATAGGCTTTATCCGAGTTGCGTGAGATCCAGCAGTGGGAAGGTGAATTAGCCTGGGAATACAGCCAGAAGTTTAAATATTCCATAGGGAGGTTGGCACATCCAATCCACAAAGAACATCAAAGGGAGTGGTACATTCAGGGGTTGTTGCCTCTGACTCAGATTCTGCTAACACAACAACAGATAGCCACGTTAACCGATGCCTTGGAACAATCGATGAAGATTGAAGCCATGGCGGGATACCCTGGGAGCCTGAGAATGACCAAACCCCCAGTAGATGTGAATCTAGCGCAACTACAAGGGAAGATATCGGCACTTACAGAAAATATTCAAGAGATTACGAAACCCAGACCAGGATGACCATGGGTTTGGTGCACCGGATGTTATATGAAAGGTCATATGGCGTATGAATGTTCACGAATAACGAGAATGGGACCTCCTTATAATATGATGGTACCCCCACCAGGACCCACAGGAGGAGTTGTGCTAGTGTCTATGAACTTACCATTCCATAACCTTGCCCTGTATCATGCTTTCCCGGGAGACCAAACAGTACCAACAACTGAGTATTGTGAAATCTCTCAAATCCATGGCATGGGCCAAGACAGTGCCCCATTATGTAGAAATACTCGACAGTACCAAACATAGTACACTGTGAGTTCTACGTGTCTACCATGCATACTACCAATCAATGTAGAGAGTTGGATGCAATTGCAGATAGGTTAGACCGAATAGCATTCAGGGTGAATGAAAACCCGTAGGGACCAGRAAGAGGTCGAGGAGGTGGAGCCGAAGGAGAATTCAGAGGACGAAGAACCGGGGGAAGACGACGAAGAAGATGTTATAATTGTGATGAGTAAGGTAACTTGGCTAGAGACWSTCCTCATCCAAGGCGGCCATGGTGCTCTCATTTCAGAACCAATGACCACGCAACTAAAGATTTCCCAAAATTAATTACAAAATGGGAGGATAGAGTACGACAAAGAGGAACTAACCTCATCAGTTTAGAAATCAAGAGAGTTATTAAGGGAAAATTGCCCGAATTTAATATTGTTACTCGAGGAGGAGCAAAGACAAGAGTTGATGTTGATACTCTACCTCAAATCTAGAAAGAAACACCTAAAGAAGACAGGTACGACCCTCTGAAACAAAAGATGTTCTTTAAAGATGCCATAGAAGTATTTTATAATATTCCTATCTTGGAGATGCAAATGAAACCCACACAACTTATTGTTTATCCTAATATGGTGCAAGTTCCTGCTTCACCCCCTAGACCCAAAAACCCTGTAGCCATGCCGAGACAACCTGAGCAACCTCAAAATGTAGTTGACCTTTGGTTTCAATTATTCTCTGGCATTCTGGGGATTGATCAACTAACAAAAAAATTTTGCAATGCGCTATACCTAGTTTTAGGGAACAAGGAACCCCTAGAGGCAATAATAAGGGACAATATTCCTAAGAAGAGTACTTAGAGAGTGCAGCGAAGAAAAGTACAAACTAGAAAAGAATTTAGACTAGTAGCCCAGTTAGATGAATTTGAGATTAAGGATGTCATGTTGGATCTGGGATCTAATGTGAACATTCTGCCTAAGAAGACCTGGGAAGCCTTAGGAAAACCTAGGCTGACATATTCCCCAATTCATTTAAGAATGGAAAACCAATATTGTATCTTCCCCATACGAAGACTAGAGAATGCGAAAACAGATGTTGCGAGAGTTAAGATAGTGGCCGACTTTGAAGTCATTGAGATCATGGGAGATAAGGACCCTTACCCTGCACTACTTGGCATTGATTGGGCCTATGACAATTATGCAATAATCGACTTAAAGAAAGACACCATGACCTTTGAGGCTGAGGGAATCAAGGTAGTTCAACCTTTGGATCCATATGTAGGACCTAGGTATACAGAACCAACAGACAATAATATGTAGGGAAGACTTGGACTAGTTGTACACCGTAATAGTGGGAACAAGAAACAATTATATAAATCCTACTGATGATGGATTAGTAAGTTGGAGAAGCATACAGTCAGAAGATGAAGATTCATAATTGGATTTTGACAGTTGGCAACAAGGTTCGCACGATATATTCTCAAGAATATGTGCAACTGTCAGAGTGACCAGATGGGTTGGGACCAAATTTAGAGAACACCTAGTATATGATGTCACCTCGGATCTAGACAGTTTTATGCACAACATGGAAGAAAATGTAATAGAAGATCAAATAATCTCGGTACTAGATGTAGCTTTTCAAAACACCCCTACCAGCTGGTGGGATAATCATAAAGTCGTACTCAGAACTTGGGACGAGGTGAAGCAAGATATCAAGTAAAGATTCCAAAATAAGGAGCAGCTGGAACCAAAGATGCAGACATATCTCCAAGTTTCGCAACTGTTCAGTAGAGAATCGGATCCTAGAATACATATTGAACGATGTGTGACATAGTGGCAAGCTGCAGGAATACCCTCTCACTTTTGGGTTCAGGGATTTCCCCACTCCCTAGGTCCAATCCTGAAAGCTTGGTTTATACATGAGGAAACCAGAAGACAGACCAGTGACTGGAAAACACTGGCAGCTCATTTTTGCAAGGACTTCTCATTTACAAGGACCATGAAGCAACCCAAGATATCTATGGTGGGAGACTACTAGGATGAGAAAACCAGTCAAGAAATACAGATTTTGTTGCGGGAATATGAGGATTATTTCCCAAAGAAATTTTCAGAGTTAAAGGGAATCAAAGGAGTTATGGGAGAATTGAAGATTGAATTGAAACCAAGATCCAAGTCTATCAGACATAGACCATACTATCGTAACCCTAGAGTAAAAGAGAAGGTTAAGAAGGAGATATACAAGATGTTGGAAGCAGGTCTCATTTTTGCAGTAGAAGAAGCAGAGTGGGTTAGCCCGATAGTTATTCAAAGCAAGAAAGACATAGAGGATATTAGAGTTTGTGTAGACTATAGAAGTTTCAACTCTGTCTGTGTGCATGACCCTTTCCCAACACCCTTTATAGATGAGGTCCTAGAACAAGTTGCGAGGAAGGAAGAATACTCATTCACAGACGGATTTTCAGGATACAACCAAGTCAGGATCGTTGAAGAGAACAAAAAGAAAACCACTTTCATAACATAATGGGGATCCTTCGCATACAATGTGATTCCATTTGGCTTAAAGAAAACCCCTATAGTTTTTTCAAGAATTGTGATAGCAGATTTTATAGAGTTCATTCACAAATTTATAGAAGTCTATATGGATGGTTGGACAATATATATCCTACTCAAGGAACATGTAGCATTGTTGCAGGTAATATTTGATAGATGCAGAGAGTTGCAGATCTCATTGAATCTCAGAAATTGTATCTTTTGTGTACCATATGGGAATTTGTTGGGCCACATAGTCTACCGAGAAGGATTATTGGTAGACCTAGCCAAAGTTGCAGTCATTGTGAATATTCCACCACCTACAAGTGCAAAAAGTTGTGCTCCACACTGGGACACATAGGTTACTATCGCAGGTTCATCCGAAGATATGCCAACATTACTGCACCTCTAGAAAACCTACTGAAAAAGGTCGAACCATTTCAATGGACTCCATAATGTGATAAATCATTTGAGATGCTCAAGGAGAAACTCATCACAACACTGATTCTGATATTCCCAAACTGGGAGAATGAATTTCACGTCCATGTAGATGCTTCAGGAATTGCCTTAGGAGTCATCTTAACACAACCTAGAGACAGAGCTATGGATCACCCTATCTATTTTGTGAATCGAAATTTGTCGCAAGCAGAGTGCAACTACACAATGATAGAAAGGGGGGGTTAGCCATGATTTATGCTTTACAGAAATTTAGACATTATTTGTTAGGTTCTCATTTCAAGTTCTTTATTGATCACTCTGCATTAAAGTATCTAGTTAACAAACCAATGTTAGAAGGAAGAATTTGTAGATGGTTGTTGTTATTTCAGGAATTTTCCGTTGAAGTTATCATCAAGACGAGAAGATGAAACATCGGACATGATCACCTGTCCAGGTTAGAATCAGGGGAAAGTGGCGGAGCAGTATATGATCAGCTCCCATATGCAGAATTGTTCAGGATTGAGGCCATACTGGAGTACCTGGAGGACATATCAGTCTTCCTAAGTAAAGGGACTTGTCCAGAAACATATTTCGCAACCCATAAATGCCACATGGTTGTTAGAGCAGTAGATTACCAGTTGATCACTGGACAATTGTATAAACTAGGACTAGACAACATCCTCAGACGATGTGTCCTGGAACATGAAAGACAGGACATACTATGGGAATTCCATAGTGGAGTTGTAGGAAGCCACGTAGGAGGAAAGGCCACTACACAGAAATTTCTCCAGGCAGGACTTTGGTGGGAAACACTCTTCAAGGATTCAAAAGTATATGCTAGATCATGTGATGTTTGTCAACGAGTGGGTAATCCGTCATGCTGAGACGAATTACCACTACATCCAGTTAGAGCTCTACAAGCATTTGAGAAATGGGTAGTTGACTTCATTGGACCAATCAACCCTATTTCCAATCATTAAAAGGCTAAGTACATCATTACCGCAACTGACTACCTTACCCATTGGGTAGAACTCGCAGTTGTACAGGACTGTTCGACAGATACTGCTGCCAAGTTCATTTTCGAGAATATCATCACTCGGTTCATATGTCCTAGTATCCTCACCAGCAATCAAGGAGCTCATTTCATTAGTATCACTATAGCAACACTTATAGTAGAATTTCTAATTCAACATCATAAGAGCAGTCCCTACCACCCGCAGGCAAACAGAACAGTCGAAGCCTTCAACAAGATTCTAGAAAGGGGGTTGACAAAGGTCTGTTGCGCAAACTGGGAGGACTGGGACGAAAGAGTTCCAACTGTACTATGGGCTTACAGGACAACCACAAAGAAACTCCACAAGTACACATTGTTCTAGCTATTTTATGGGAGAGAGGCAGTGGTGCCTGCAGAATTCATCACTCCAAGTCTATATATTGCACAAGTCACACATATGTTAGAAGAGGAATCCATTGCGCAGAGACTTATGGAGTTACAAGAACTCAAGGAGACCAAATTTCTAGCAGACTTCCATCAATCAATTGAAAAAGAAAGACAAAAATATTGGCATGATAGGCAAATTAAGACTAAGGTATTTAACCAAGGAGATAGGGTGTTACTCTACGATAGTCGGTACCAAAAGCATCTTGGCAAGTTGTGCATGCACCGGTTGGGACCATTCATAATTGCGAAGATCCGAACCTCAGGAGCAGTTAGACTCATGTAAATGGATGGTGTGTTGTGACCAGGATGGGTGAATGGCGCTCACTTGAAGCCCTACCTATCTCAAAACTAAGAAAGAGGAATTGTTTCTCTAGTCCGAAGGAGCTTGTACATTAGTTAGATTTGAGTTTTCTAAAATTTTTGTAAATTCAATTAATAAAGTTGATGAGCGTAGTGTTGTGCCATGACAAATAGTTCATTTTTTGTTTAAGTGTTGTTTGATACATAACTAATGACTCAACAATGCAGGATCCGCAACATAAGAGAATCCATTAATGACAGTCATTAATATGACGGGGACAACCTTTGTGGTCAGAGGGAGGATGAATCTGAATATGATATGAGTCCATGTGCCACATGAACCCAGTCTAGTCACAGCCTTTATTTCCATTCAGTACCACGTTTGAGGTCAGTTAATCCATAAATCTTCATTATGAAAAGATGCCATCGGAGTTTTCATCAAGATACCCACCCATCAAACGAAAAGGTCTAAAATCAGCCACATCCCTATCCAAATCATGCAAATAAGTAAATGCCAGAATTGCCCAATAGGATTTACCCTATTAAATTGTCTCGTCGGACAACTCAGATCCAGTTGCGTCCATACGGTCATGATGAACAACAGTTATTGCTAAACTTTCTTGCTAAGCCAAGTATAAGGCCCCGAGAACTCACCCGAGAATGCATCGTTTCCAAAATAAAATAGCTATTTCTGAATTCAGTAGAGAGAACCAGTCTACAAAAGTGTGAAATTCCTTAGATTGTCGCAGAAGTGGGAATGATGAGAGCCACAGCAAGCCAAAGTGCCATGTCTAAAGAAGCGGTACCAGACGAGCCCTACAACCTACAAGTCGAGATCGTAGGTGATCTCAAAGGCAAGGTGGAGTATGTCAAGCTCCTCGATCTTGACCTAACATATTAAGCCTTGTTTCCTCAGATGAACACAAATTTATTTTGGGAGATGGCTCCAAACAGATTAGGAGACATGCAATTTGTGCCAAAATCAAACTTCATCAATTTATTCAATTTGACCATCATGAACCTGAGAGACCTACCAGTCTTCGGTACCACTGGTGAGGTTGCGCGGTGCACGAAATTTATGATAAGCAGGGTGCATGATAGAAGTCTATGGTTGGATAAGAGGTATCCAATCCATGCTAAACACATCCAGCATCTTCCTGGACTATCCTTCGAAGGAAAGGATGTGTCAAAAGGATTCCAGGGTCCTAGTAAGCACGACAAAAAGAAAGGTGAGCTTAGCATGTATGATAAATTCAACACAAAGAGGGGGGGACGCATAGTAGTAATTGAACCCATACTACACGAGACAGTTCGCACTAGTTGTTACATCATAGCCATCAAGGTTATGAGATCATAATACAAGGGCGAATGCACACTAGATGCATTATCAATAGTTGACTTTTGTGTCAATGGAGTTGTGTTCAATTAGTGTAGTTACCTCCTAGAGGAATTACTAGTGGCATGCGAGGAAACACGGGAGAAAGGAGGAACCTTCACTTATGGATATCTATTGATGGAATTCACTATGTTCAAGTGAAATCCACCTATGGGAAGAGAGCTGGTGATACCAGACAAGGGGCGCATAACAAAAATGTTCGAGCCATGGCAGTCCAGGCCAGATTTGGAGAATACAGTCTTCAATGCTGCAACATTTTCTAAGTGGTACAACAGTTTGATAGATGCAACACAGAGGATGCGTATCCCGCAGGAGCTCCTCAAATGTAATATGAGAAATATTTCCTTCAGCATGAACCGGTACCATACATTTGTCTGGCCGAGACATGTTAGCAGGGAATATTTCCACACAAGGGTGTTGTCATTCTATTTGGACGAGGAGGCCTTTGACAAGGAAGCCATGTCATGGCCAAGAGTCAAATGTAGTCAACGCAAGTCGGTAATGCATTATATCCTACCTATGTAGCTACTAAAGAAGATAGACAAAGAAGCAGGAACCAGACCAAGCTCAGGTCCAGAGCCATAGAAGCCAGACGCCCCTGCACAATCAAACTTTGAGGAGGAATAAGAGATGCAACAGTTGGAGTAGAATAAAATACCGGCCCTCCGCTAGTTTCCATCCGATGTCGTGTTGTTAGGGGAGGATGTTAACTAGATCTTGAGCGTTGTGTTCAGGGCCGAACCAGTGGTGCAGAGGCCCTGAACTGGGGTCTCACTGAGAAAACCCCTGAACCCACAACCCCTTGCATCAGTCGCTCCTCGCACCTGCTCAGTGTTCAAAGCTAGCACTATCATTGACATTCAGGATGACCCGGAGCCTGAAAAAATTTCATCCACATTCATCACTGGGCACCCTCCATCACCACCACCACCCCAATCACCAAACCCTGTCACCACCAGTCCACCCCAAAGCCAATACAGCTTGATCAGCAAAAGATAGTGGAGAAAGGACTCCCAGAAATAACCCAAGAGTCACCCAAGCCTAGATCAGAAGTTTATGGTCCAGACCCCAAAGCACCAGAGAAGAGAATGAAGTTGAATGGTCTGAATCCAGACATCCAAGAACAACAACCTAAGCCTTTGTCACAATGAAAAGATGCCCAAACTGAAGAGGAGCTGCACACCCAAAGCAAACAACGCATCCCCTCACCATCCAAGGGTGAGGATGTACAAGAAACCACAATGTAGGAAGTAGAAATAACAAAATATCAAGAGCTACCAAAGCCTCAGAGGGAAATAGCATCAACACCCGGGCAGTGTGCGTCATCCGCGCATGAAAAAATGGAGCGGGTTCTCCAAGACCCTCAGCAATCTGCAGAACTGATGCAAATTTGCATATCTAGAACAAAGTTTCTAACTCTTCTTTCCACAACACTAAGGTCAAGGATCACACTAGGGCCACCAACAGAGGAGGAGGTAGAGACCTGCTCGGAGCATTCAATGGCCAATGGACTTCCACTGCAGATGCGAACACCCAGAGACACAACTTCTTCATTTTTTGATCTCATACAGTGGCCAGCAACACAATTATTTGGACTGATCAGAGCATCAACTGATCAATTAGAGCAAAGGCTCCATGAGGCCGAAAGATCTGTTGAGGTTGCAAGGAAGGAAGATTTTGTCACACAAACATGCAGGATGCAGGAATCACATGAAAAAATCCAAGTTCAGTGCAAACTAGAAAGAGTGCAGGAAAGACTTGTCGAAGCCTGGACGAAGATTCGGAAGGTCGCACCTGAAATACCTGAATTCAGTGATGCAGGCAAGACAGAACACTAGATTGAGTTGCTACAAGGATCATGGACACAAATCGCCACCCAAGCTGAGTAGTTGAAAGCACAGTTACAACAGGCCCATCAAGAAGCAGAGCAACATCCTCAGAAGTTGCAAGAGCAGATGTAGAAGATAGTACTGCAAAGAAACAATGCTCAAGCAACACTACACAAGCACATAGCAGAATGCAAACAAATTTTTAGGGAAGTCAATGACTGGATGGGAATCATCGCTCGACGCAACCAAGTCTTGGAGGAGGCACGCACAAAGATATAGGTGTTGAACGAAGAATTTGTGGCCACAATGGATCCTATGGAGCAACAACAGAAGTTCGACCAAATTCAACAAGCGGACAACGAGCTGAATGCCCTCTTTGAGACACAATCCATAGCAAAGAAAGAGTAGTGTGATTTCAGACCTATCATTCAGGAAGTGTACATGCAAATGCATCAAGTTTATGCAATAGAAAATTCCAAGTGGAACTTGTTGGACACGTCCAATCCAAAGGCGGATAGCAAGGAGACAACCCAACAGTTCGTTGTAGAGGCATCACTCCTCGCCAAGAAATGGCAGGATAAAGTGGGAAACTTTCAAGGAGTGAAACAACAAGCCTTAGAGTTGGTACTAGAGTTGGGCCCTTTGTTTGAAGAGGTAAAATAAGAAAAATCACAAATAGAAGATCCCAAGGAAGAAGAAAAAGAGGATAAGGGAAAACATTAGATGCTCCTGGAATATGTGAAAGAACCAAGCACTTAAATCAAGGGAGAGTCAAGGATTGTGGTTGGAGCCTGTTGGGCCCTTCTTTTTTGGATAAGGAATTGCGCAATATTTGACTAAGCATGAGTTGCGCAAGTTTCAAAAGAGGCTGGAAAGTAGAGTGATAAATAACAACATAAAGCAATTGCGAAAGATAGCACAACGCCATCTAAGAAACAAACGGTTGCAACAAAACAAGGAAGCGCACAAACCAAAATAGAAGACACAACCCAACTTATATATAGTGATTAACATAATTGTAAAAGGGTTGATTAGTCATTGTTTACATTGTTGTTGTGGTTGGTCCATTGATTACGAGTTGGTTCTGAGATGATTGTTGGGATTTGAGTCAAGTCGAGTCTTGAGTCTGTAATGAAATCAATCTATCAGTTTGAGAATTGGAGCTCTCCGACATGAGTCCAAAGTCAAGAGTTTGTACAGCGCACTACCGTGTAATTCTAATTCTGTAATCAGATAAAGATTCTAAAGATAATATGAATAAGGACCTAAATTTTCAAATATGATGTGTCTCTGTGTGTTTTCTTTATACATTACTGTTCTTCTTTCTGGGTTATAAGTTCTACTCGATGGTTCTATGTTTAGATGCTTGTTCTTAACGTAAGTAGGTTCGATTCTTGCACATATATGTTTCATATCTGTTTATGTATCTTATGCAAGATCAGGGATGAGTCCTGAAGGCTCTATGGATCCTCCTATGTCTTTTCCCTACCCTTCCCTATCTATCTATCTCAGCAGTGCTTCAGGTGAGACTTCTTCTCTTCGGAGGAGATGAAAATTCCAACATTCTAGACTACACGGTACCTTTTTTTGGTAACCTGAGAAGGACCCTATTTTAATTAAACTTACACCAACAAGTCTTATGAGGATCTTTGTGGTTTTGATCCATCTCTTATACAACATCCCATCCCTATCAAGGAGGGCATAAAACTAGTTAGGAAAAAACAAAGACCCATTAACCCTGCACTTGAAGTAACCATTTGGAAGGAGTTGGAAAAACTTTTGAAGGCTAGGATAATTTTCCATGTTAAGTACTCTAAGTGGGTTTCCAATTTAGTTTATGTTCGAAAAACAACTGGTCAGATCAGACTATGCATTGATTTTCGTGCATTGAATAGAGCTAGCATGAAAGACCATTTTCCTCTCCCTAATATGGAAATGATTTTGCAGCAAGTTGGAGGGTCACAGATGATGTCCTTACTTTACAATTTTTCTTGTTACAATGAGATCAAGGTAAAAAGGACAGATAAATATAAAACCACTTTTATTACACGTTGGGGCACATTCTCTTATGAACATATGCCTTTTGGCTTATCCAATGTAGGTGCCACTTTCCAAAGAGCTATGAAAATTGTTTTAACGATCCGATCTACAAAATTATTCAGATTTATCTCGATGACTTAATTGTGTATTCAAAGAACCGATCAGATCATTTTGGTCATCTTAGAAAAGTTCTCATGCGATGCAGTAAATTCGGCATTTCTTTAAATCCTTCTAAGTCTATCTTCGGCGTTAAGAAGGGAAATATCCTTGGGCACATTGTCTTTGATTCAGGAATAAGCATAGATCCTGAAAGGATTGTTGTTATCCTAAATCTTCATGCCCCTACTTCCAAAAAGGAGGTTCAAGCCTTTATGGGTATTATCAACTTTGTTTGTAGGTTTGTTCCTGATTTTGTTGTAATGGTCAAACCAATTCACAATATTATTAAGCAAGATCACTCCTTTTCTTGGACTGATGACGTCGAAAATTATTTTGTAAGGATCAAGAAGGCAATCAGTTCTACACCGGTTTTGGTGAAGCTGGATTTTGAGAAAGAGTTTATTATATATACTAATGCCACGAAGGAAGCAGTTTTTGCTATCCTCATGCAATGTGATGACAAAGTTAACAAAAAACCAGTAGATTACATGAGTCAAATCTTGTCAAATGATGAATTCAAATATTCTTATATTGAAAAACATGTTGCCACTCTTGTTAAAGTTGTTGAAAAATTTCACCACTTTATCTTAGGTAAGCACACATTGGTAAAAGTCCCTTTACCTGTTGTCAAGTTTTTTCTCTCACAAACATATCTTTCAGGGAAGCTTGCACATTGTCTTGCCAAGATCCAGGAGCAATATTTAACGATCATGACTTCAAATACCATTAAGGGAAGTGACTTATCCCTTCACTTAGCTCAGCATGCAGAAGCAACTGAAGAAATTGATGAACAAGATAGCTCTATGTCAACACTATTTTACAATGACAGTCAAATCCATCCTTTAGTTGAACATCCCTAGTATAAAGATCTGGTGTATTACTTGCAAAACCATAGGTGTCCAGATAGTTTAGATAATCATCAAAGGATAAGGCTTCGTCTTGAATCTTCCAAATATGTCATTTTAGGAGACTTCTTGTTTAGGAGATTTGTCGATGGTATGTTACTTCGTTGTTTGAATAATGAGGAAGAACAGAAATTGTTACAAGAGACCCATGTGTTGGGTTACGAAAAAGGAATAAATATCTTCCTTTTTCCCATAGTTCATGATATGATTTTGATTGATTCTTCATATAGTTAGGGATAAATAGGAAAGAACATGATTAATATGTCCCTTAGGATTGTTATTGAAGTAAATATATTCTAAATTACGATTGGAATGGTTTGGTTTTGTTGCAGAATTGGATAAATAACTGTCAAAGATAACTAAAGAGATCTTGGCTATGCGCAAGCTATTGGAGGTTGAAGACTTTTTAGGCGTAAAGCAGTTTTGAAGATAATGCATTTTCTATATTGTAACTTTATAATAGTAAAGAAATATTGAGGATCTTTCGATCCTCAAGATAGCTTGATTTACCCAGACTATTGTAATATATAAGAGGGTAATAGATCCAGAAAGAAAAAGAGAAAAAAAACGCATTCAAGTATTTAGATTCAGAATTGCTCTGCTCAAGCAATTTTTGTAAATGTTTTACCAGCCATGGAATCAATGAAAGTTTTAAGTGTTTCTATCATTTGTGTGCTTTGAGTTTCTCGTAGCAGTACTTTTGAAGACCGAGGGCCTAGTCTGAAGGAGCTACTGTCTCGTTCTATAATTGTATCAGTTCGAAGTTTGATTTCTATTTTGTGATTCAGATCTCTTTTACAATAGCCAAGGATAAATGCATAAGTGTGTTAATGATTTTATGATTGTTTGCATATAGAAGACAGACATTTCGATTAGTTATTAATGATTTCCGTTATGATTTCCATTTCTGAAGTTATTGCTTGACAGTTCCTCACATTTTCATTCGCATTGTTCCTTTTCCTTAGATTTACGATTGATGTTCCTTACGGTTAAAGTTACAATAGTTGTTCCTTTCGGTTAAAGTTACATTATTTGTCCTTTCTGATTAGATTACAATTGTTGTTTCTTTCTATAGATAGAGTAATTCGTTATTTATTTCCAGTAATCAGAATTCATAATTGATAGTTAATTTTGCAAGTCCTTATTTAGATTCAATTACTGCCTTTTAGTTAAGTGAATTCAATAGATTAATTAGTTCTTTTCCATTTTACAGCATCTTAGTAATCAGATCTTTATTCCCTTAGTTCTTAGAATCTTTGGTGAATGGTTGAGGAACTCAGATTTGGTTTAGCTACACGATTTTAGGCTACCTGCATAGACTTTGCTGATATTCTTGAGATAAAAGACAAATCTCCAGGTTGATAAATTAATGTTAAACTAAGGTCATTTTTAAGACATCTTTAGACACCAACACCATGCATCTTCAGATTATGTTATTCATGTAGGAGGTCACTTTTCTACTAAAACTATTGCTTTTAAAATTATCAGGAAAGGGTACTATTGGCCTTCAATTTTTTGTGATTCTTATAATTTTTCAAGATCTTGTGACAAGTGCCAAAATTTCATTGGGAAAGAACATATTTCTGCCATGCCTTTACAGTTTGTCCTCCCTAACTTTCCTTTTTCAAAATGAGGTCTGGACGGAGGGAAACCTAGCATGACAAGCATATCAAGAAGAAATCATTCAAGAAAGGCCACTGGGCGCTCCTCTATGATTCCAGATTTCAGGACTTTCCTGGGAAATTATAGACACGATGGCTAGGGCTGTATGAAATTAATGAAGTCCATGATAATGGCATGGTTACTTTGAGCGCCATCAATGGGTCTGGATCACCCTTTCTGGTCAATGGACGTCGGTTGCAACTTTACCACCAGCCACCTTCAAAATATTCTTTCTATCAAGAAGTAAGTAAAAACCCTACGGTGCATATTTTGGTTGGTTGGGAAGGTAACCCAGCCACCCAAACTCCATAAATGATGTATTTTTTTTATATTGTACATAGTTTTCCCACTGAGTGGTTTTTTTTTTTCTTTGTTTTATAAAAAGTCATCTAAGAAACAAGAATCATGAGAGATAACTATAATTAGCACCTTCTTCTGTTCCATACTCCCATTTTGTTTTATTACATGGACTCTGTCTTTTATATGTTCCTGACAATGCTATTCCTTTCTCGTGCGCCTGTTGTTTCTTTTTGAAACGTAACAACTGTTGTTCCCTTTCTCGCGCGCCTGTTGTTTCCTTTTGAACGGAACAATTGTTGTTCCTTCTTGCGCAACCATTGTTCCCTTTTCACGCATCTAATGTTCCTTTTTTTTTTTTAACAGAACAATTGTTGTCCCTTTTCGTGCACCTATTGTTCCTTTTTGAACAGAACAACTGTTGTTCCCTTTCTCGCGCACCTGTTGTTTCCTCTTGAAAGGAACAACTATTGTTCCTTTTCATGCACTTATTGTTCCTTTTTTAAAAGAACAACTGTTGTTCCCTTTCTCGCGCGCCTTTTGCTTCCTTTTGAATGGAACAACTATTGTTGCTTCTCATGCAACTGTTGTTCCCTTTTCACGCACTTGTTGTTCCTTTTTTTGAACAAAACAACTATTGTTCCTTTTCACGTGATTGGCGTTCCCTTCTTTACCATTCAAACGCTAGCCATTCCCCCAGAAGTGTGGCTTTCATCAATTAATTTTCACCAGCACTATTTATAATCGTCATTACAACGATCTGTCATTATTTTGTGGATGGTCCCTCACACCTTATCAAAAAAAAAAGTTTGTGGAATAATCTCTCCGAAATATCTAAACCTTGTTCATAATCAATTGCCACCATAAGTTGTTTATTTCCCTTATATATACAAATATACCTGAATGATATTCTGCCTCTATATTATAAGGAGTCTTTAGCACACTTTTACTTGGCATCTTTACACTTCCTTATACCATCCCTTACTCTTAAGGAGTAGATGAGCCTCCCTTACAAAAAATAAATAAATAAATAAAATTATATATATATATATATATATATATATATATATATATATAATAAAATTTTCCCATAAAGAACGGGGGGTCTCATCATGAGACAACCTACCATGATCATAGGGTACTAATGTAAGTGACATTCCCACTATGGCTACCACACTAGGGTAATGTCCTTTGACATTTTATTTTTTCAAAGGACAAGAGGTCTCATCACGAGCTGGCTTGTTCACTTAAGTTACAATCTAGTGAGTGGAATTATCATCATCTGGCCACCAAACCAGGATAATGGTATTATTGGGAAAAGACAATTCAAATGTTTATTAAGAAAAGATGCAAATACATAAAGATACACAATACAAACCTTTTTCATAAATAACGGGGGGTCTCATCACGAGCCAACCTACCATGATCATAGGATACTAACGTAAGTGACATTCCCACTATGTCTACCACACCAGGGCAATGGCCTTTGAAATTTTCTTTTTTCAAAGGACAAGAGGTCTCATCACAAGCTGGCTTGTTCACTTAAGTTACAATCTAGTGAGTGGCATTATCATCATCTGGCTACCAAACTAGGATAATGGTATTTTTGGAAAAAGATGATTCGCATGTGTATTAAGGATAAAGGCTCATCTAAGGGTTAAAAGGAAACCCTTCCAAGGCTATGGATGCCGGCCGGAAGTAGCGGCTCTGCCTATGGTATGAAAGATTATCTCAAAATACCAAGTTTATGTGTGTCTCTAGATCTCCTTTACTCAAATAATGAGGCTATCATATCATTTATACTCAATCACCCAAAAAAGTAACAATATTTTTTTCTTTTTTTTTTTGTTAATTGGTCCGGACCTTCTTGGCATCGGGATAAACCTTTGGCTTGAGAAACCGTGACTCAAGGGCATCTAAGCCATCAAAATCACCCGGGGATCGCACCCAGCCTGAGCCACACCAACCCTTAACATGGTTGGATTTTTTTGTCCTCGCATTTTTCGAACCGGTGACTTTTCAACACAGAGTGGCTTAACAACACACTCTGTCACTGACTGCCTACACCTCGAGGAAGGAAAAGTAACAATATTATGTTATGTAGAATATTAAGAAAAATGAATAGATTTAATTTATTTTTGATTGATTTCTCCATAAATAATTTTTTTGCACATAGGTGTAATAAATTTACAAATTTCACACATCAAATGACTATCATTTAAATGATTTTTGGTGGCATGTGTCTTTTTGAAAATTATATATGATTAACCCCTACTGGCGGCAGTAATGCAATCATTACCTCTCACCCAAAAATAACTGCACTCATTTCTTCCGCCTACACTGACGGTCGAGGACGACCTCTACATTAATGAGGGGGATGCTCGACACACTTCCCAACTAGCTGTAATGATTGCAATAAATACAAAACCCACATCTTTATACATTCAATGTTACTGATATTTTCCAATTTTGACATCTTCTTCTCCAAAGCTAGTCTAACCAAATTTGTAAATAGGAACGATAGTCATTCTTTCTTTCTCATAGAAATATGGGTGACAGAAGTGTGCGCAGAGAGCCGAAATTACTCCAGGTTACAGAACAGGCAAGGGAAATCCTACATTTCCTAGGGTGGACCGAGTACTTCAACTGCTTGAAAGGTTATGACACAAACATCACGCTCAAATTCTTTCAAAACCTGCAAGGAGAAATCTCTACAGTGCAAGGCATACAAATATCAGTTACCCCGAAAATCATAGCAGAATTCACAGGCCTCCCTAACACAGGCATTCAATGGACAAGGAAATACACGAAGCTGAGGGAATCCGTGGAATCTTTCACAAAACCTGGGGAAGAATTGGATAAAAAAAAGAAAGGGACTTAATCCCAATACCCTCAATGAACCGTGGAAGGAATTGGTGGGGATAGTTCAGTGGTACATCACCTGCGATGGACGATACGATGTAATTCGACCTTTCCATCTCAAATTGTTGGTAGCCTTGAAGCAATGGTTAGTATTTAATTTACCTTTCTTCCTGCATACCATACTACATGAATTTTCCTTAAGAACACAAAAGTCCAAGGATCCTATTACTGTCATTAGCCACCATAGATTAGTAAAACTAATAATGGATAAAGCATTGACTCAAACTCAGTTGACTTGGGAGAATCTGATTGAGGCCAATAGACCTCCACAACTAGAGCAGGCGACCACAACCCAAAGAGAAATTCCACCACCTCGAACCGAATTTGAAGAAGAACCTGCTCAAATCACTGAAGCCCAGACCTCATAGACATAAGCATTAACAAAAAGAAAGAAGAGAAAAATGGTTGCTCTTAGATCCCCCCCTAGGACAAGGAGGAGAAGCAAACAAACTCAGGAAACAACTGAAGCAATTCAGGATGCAACAAAGCACCCTGAAGAACTTCAAAATTTCATAGAACAGCCTTTACAGGAAAATGTTTAAGCTATTGAGCAAGCAGAGTAGACAGCACAAAAGAATAATCAAGGAGACACCCAACCTACAACAGAGCACCTGACAAGACAATTTTTGAAGAGATATGAGATAGAAATAGGTCATCTTTTGGGGAATTTAGGAACCTTAACTGACAGAGATTAAAATAATCTGGAAAAAGAACCAGAACCATCCTCCTCTTCAAAACCAGCTGAAGACTTTCCTGACATTGAAATGTCTTTTCCAGACGACACAACACAGGAGGAATTTATTTTTGAAACAGGATACCCTCTTGGAAAACCAGATCACTTGGAAGGAACAGAGGAACAACCATCTACTGGAAAAAATGAAGAAGACCTCGAGATCCCTCATAAATAGAAATCAACCAGAAACAAATTAGGAAATTAAAGAAAGAAAACAAATTGTTGAAGAAAAAGGCTAAGAGGGTTGTGGTATTAAAGCAGAAGGTGGGAAAACTCAAGGAGATTATCAAGGAATTGAGGAAAAGAAAAACAAAAAGGACAGAATGCAAGGAAGAAATCCTCTTCCTAAGAAAGAAGCTAGTACAACTTCTATAGGGATACAGACAGACACTCTGATTTTAGAGGAAACAACTCAACTTTTTTAGCAGAATGATACTATTAGGAGACTAGAGGAAGAACTACAGCAGTCTCAACAAACCCTGATTCAAAACAGAGGCAAATTACTGACGAGAATAGAGCAGTCCTAGGCTAGAAGCAGAGCTTGCACAGACCCAGCAAGCATTAATTCTCTTCAGAGAAGAAATGAATGAATATCAAGCATCCCAATCTCAGGCACAGGGTGCCATCATTCATAAGCTAAAATAAGAATTGGGACAAGCCCAGCAAGCATTGATTCAATGCAGGGAAGAGATGAGTGCTATGGAAGAACACCAAGCATCTCAATCTCAAGCACAGAGTGTCATCATCGATAGACTAAAAGTAGAACTTACACAATCATAGCAAGCTTTGGTCCAACACCAACATGAAATGGTAACTAGGACTGAATATCAAAGGTTTGTTAAAGAATTGAAGGACATGATAGCAACAGAAGGTGA
>JASDQU010101455.1:188219-228197 GCA_032191745.1 Picea mariana
AGTATTCTTTTATTAATCTCAAGATGAATCAACTTACAATAATGATAGAGACCGGCCACCGTTCCTCGATCCTGATCCTGGGCTCCTCCTCTTCTTTGTCCTCCAACTGCTTTGCTTGAATTCTTCTTAGGCTTGAGGAAAGGCTAAAGGGTTGGGACAAATGGATTCGGCAATTTGGTAGAGTTTCTTTGCTATCTTTTTCCTCCTCCAAATAGTACCCCTGCCCCTTCTTTTATAGGCTAGAAGGAGCTAGGGTTTTGGATGAACTCTCGGCCATGCATGGCCGGGAGTTTCAGTTAACTGACCCATAGCTCTTTGTCCCATCGACAACTTTCCTGTTTTTGTGCTTTGTTAGGTAAACGCGGGCTGTAGTAGGCCAACCAGCGTTCCAACGCATGCAGTAGTAGGCCTGCCAGCGTTCCAACGCGTGCAGTAGTGATTTAGGGTGCGTGTCACTTGTTTTAAGAGGATTTTTAAGAGTTTATTCAACATGGATTTGGCAAGGAAGGGATATGAGTTGGCCTAATGCTAGGTAAGCATGTGTGGTGCAATTTAGGGTTATAACAGATGCCCCCTAATGTGTGAGGTCAGAAGAGCATCTGATGGCCGAAACACATTACCAATCTTTACCAATCTGTACTGATATGATGAATGAGTGAGCCCAGAAATCAGGAATTAGGAGGTGTCATCTGCAAAAAATATCAAATGTCTCACCGAGGCGGGCATACCCATGCTCGGGATAAAATAGAACCATGGCTACCAATAAAATACATTGTAGATCCATGTCCAACAACTATGAAGAGTAGCAACGAACAATACACAGCGGAGCTACATCTCGAAATCAGAAAGATATACATATAAAGTATCCATCTCCCAGAAGCTAATTCGGCCTGATGGCTGTACTTCAGAGCTCGAGCAACAACTTCAAAATCTTCTAAAACTCGGGTAGGAGTGTTATATGAGTGTATGACTGCACTACCCAGAGGTCTTCGATGGCTCGTCGNGGAGGTGTCATCTGCAAAAAATATCAAATGTCTCACCGAGGCGGGCATACCCATGCTCGGGATAAAATAGAACCATGGCTACCAATAAAATACATTGTAGATCCATGTCCAACAACTATGAAGAGTAGCAGCGAACAATACACAGCGGAGCTACATCTCGAAATCAGAAAGATATACATATAAAGTATCCATCTCCCAGAAGCTAATTCGGCCTGATGGCTGTACTTCAGAGCTCGAGCAACAACTTCAAAATCTTCTAAAACTCGGGTAGGAGTGTTATATGAGTGTACGACTGCACTACCCAGAGGTCTTCGATGGCTCGTCGGTTATGGACTTGATAATCTTGATGATCGGACTGAAGGCTTCAGTGATTTCGAACAAAGACTTGATTGGACGTTCAGGATGGCCTGGTATGCGGACAAGAGACATATTGCAGAGGGGCCGAATCAGGCTCAGTGAAAAACTTCCCTTGGACAATAGCACGACAAGTGATAAGACTCAGGCAACATATCTGTTAATCATAAGTCTACGAAGCAGGAGGCAACGCAAACTCTCCATATGTTTGGAAGAGTAACCAAATGGTGGAGGACACAACTCAATATAGCGAGCAAAGCTACCTAAGTTCGTACTAAATCCCATAGTCTGATACTCAAACAGACAGATGTGCTTTATCCAAGGGCGACTCATGATGCTGCCAATAAAGAAAATACTTTTCCCATCCTCTTTTTGGGGTATATTTGAATTTTTTTGTTCTTTTTGATGATTTGTGAAAAATAATAAAGGAATATTACGTTACAATGGAGGAACGAGTACAACAAACATACAAGCTCAAGGCACAAGGACAAGACTGATGTTCTAGGGAAATGATACTCGGGAAAAATCCTCTAGTGGCCAAAGGTGTTAAGACGCAAAGGCAAACTGTTACTAGGCTGATGGGTACATGATGCAAATGCGGTTGATAGAACACACAATGGTAACGTCCTTCTATGTAAATTTAACGAGCTCAAAGAAGGGAAGCTCGGTGATTTTTCATATTTAGAGAGTCTGAAAAAGCATAAAAGGAAACTCCATTGGGGTACCTTTTTCGACAATAGTCTAGTCGGTTCGAAAAAGGGGTAATCTAGCACCGATTAGACGTCAATTCAAAACCATTTTAACGAGTGTGACAAGGACAAGATCACTCGGCTATTTTTTCAATTTTAAGGAGTCTGAAAAAAGCTTAACTATGGACTCCGTCAGGAATATTCTTCTGGACCATTTTAACGAGTGTGAAAGAATAAGGTCACTCGATAATCTTTTCAATTTTAGGGAGTTTGAAAAGAGATTAACTATGGACTCCGGGGGGGTTTCTTTTTCGTAGATTTAGTCCCTCAGGCCCGAAAAAGGAATAAAATCTTACCTGAGGATACTCTTCTAAAGAATTGGAATTCGATAGAGTATTCCTTTGTTCGTACAATTGACCGTCTAGACCGAAAAAGGGGTAAACTACCGCCGGACAGACGTGACTTCAAATGTCAGTTTAACGAGCGTGAAAGATCACAAGATCGCTCGGCAATATTTTCATGTTTGGAGGGTCTGAAAAGGGCTTAAAAGGAGACCCGTTATGTTTTGGGAGTTCAGAGGGTAAGACAAAGAGTGAAACAAGACCCATGCGAATGAGGCTCAAACTCATTTTCTGGAAAGACTATACGGACTCCCGAGCCTACAGTGTTGTTAGAAACGACATGGACACCATAATGCACCTAGGACCTACCTAGGGCATCCATGTTTCGGTAAGCTCTACCACCAAGTTGCAACACTTCTAGAGCAAATATGACGGTTCTGTGCCGCAACCAGATGGGATCGATCCTATATCATAAGAACAAAAGGCAACGAGATGCAACAGTCGGGATGAAATTCTACCCTATATGCTCAAGTTCAATTTTGAATTTTTTTTTTTTATGGACCGTCAATATATATTTTTTATTTTGTGAAATGAAAATTGTCCCAATACTTGACCAAATCCCTCCCATATAACTCCTGAACCACTCAAAATGGTTTTTGGTATAAAGAAACTGATAAAGGGGCCTAAAAAAGTGACAAAAAGAGGCCAAAAAGGCTATAAATAGAAGCTGGCAGCTCATTATCACCATTGCTGATTTGGAAATTGACTCTGGAGCCAAAAGACCCCCTTTGCCAAAGATTGTGATTTTGGGAGCTACAGTGGACGAAACGGACTTCTGCTTGGACCAAGTAAGTACAAACTCCCTTATCTTGCAATTCAATACTTCATTTATTGCATTTAAGTTTGTTTTGGGGGTGGCTGTCGACCTCAAAGAGGTCGACCCTAGGCAAATGTGGGCTGTCTAGGGACAGCCCGCGAGTACCGACGGGCAGGGAAAACCCTGCACGCGGGTACCCACGACTATCGCCTCTACAGGCCGCGGGTACCCCCGCGCGGTGGAAAAATTGACTCAAACAAGTATTGATGCTCTCCTTTTTTGCTTTGTTGTGTTGGCAGGATGTATGTTCAGTGGAGGGAGAGGGAGCACGAGGCCGCCAATGAGTTAGTGGCTGCAGATCCGAACATTATGGCCGTACTGACGCAGTGTGGTTTGGTAAAATTGTTTTTGTGTCCGTTTATGCACGCGCAACCAAGGCTGCTGAATGCCCTGGTTGACTATTGGCACCTCGATGCAAAGGCTTTCATGATAGAGGGGCAATCCTTGGTGCCCACCACCAAGGATATTTATTTTTTGACTGGCCTCTCGAGGAGAGGGGAACTAGTCAACTTTTAGACTTTTCCTGCAGGGTCGAGCAAAGTCTCGGAGCTGATAGAGGAGTATTGTGAGGCTGGTACCGATCAGAGATCTTCCTTGTTACCCATTAGTAGGATCACCAGCCTCGCCCTGCAGACTATTTTATCGCTCATTGGGCAGATTACCGGCTCCGCAGCCGTGCATCAGGCTTCGCGCGCATAGATGAACTGTGCAATCCAGTGCATGAATGCACAAATTTTTGATTGGATTACCACACTACTAGCAAGCATGACAGGTCAGTTGACAGCTTGCAGACAGCGGACACATAGGAACTTTGGGTTTGGGACCATCTTGTGTTCATTTTTATTCGAGAGAGTTCCATGTTTTAGTCCTCGGCTGACAGTACGAGGACATCTGGCCACTTTCCCCGCAGTATGCAGATGGGCAGCATTACTGCCGCAACAGGGTGGTGGAAGGACCATCGAGGCCTTCAACGATGACTTTTTTGCTTGGCTGTCATGGCAAATCTCGACTATCGAGGACTACCCATACGTGGGGATCGACTTCTCCAGAGATCCAGCGATACCAGTGCCTCCTGGTGAGGAGCGAGGGGAGATGGGTAAGTCTCCACCTATATTTTTTTTGTTTGCATATGTAATTTTTATGTCTTTTTGATATATATCATGTTTTTGTATACCAGAGTTTTTGATGGATGAACGTTTATTGCATGCAGATATGGGACCCGTGCGACCTGCCGACTATGCATGGAACAGGTGTCGCCCATGACCAGAAGCCACAACTTCCACCGCTGGAGGAGCAGCAGTAGCCAGGAACCTCCCAGCTTGAGAGGCCAAGAGAGTCATGAGGCGGATTGAGCGGAACTTTACTGCACTCACTTGCACAGTTCCCATGGTAGAGATAGAGGACTTGCTGCCTTCCATGCAGCCTCATGTTGTGGGGGCACCTCAGACATGGGTCCGATTGTTTAGGCATTTAGCCCAGGCTGTACATGATTATAACCAGGCCCATAGGCCCTGAGCAGATGTTAGACTCTTATGTGCCACGAGCACTGATATGTATATATTTTTTGAGGGCATAAGCCCTAGTGACTCGTTATTGTTCCCACTTTTTGAGGCTCTTGCGCCCATCTGTGTACTCTGAGGATTTTTATGATGTTTATATATGGTTTTTATCTCTTTTGTGTCTTATGGATTATGTGTGCAAAAATGTATTTACATGTTTATGTTCATGATCTTTTTATATGTGAGCAAGATGCCAATCTAAAATGTGATTAGCTAGAGTATCTGTGATTTGATTTAGACTCCTAGGAACATGAAAATATGTAATATAATCAAAGTTGCGTTCCAAGAGACGTACCCTAAGGAATCATCGGTGTAAAGTTGGGTCGTGCACCCGGTATATTCTGTTTAGCTGCGACACAACCAGTTGAGCGTCTAGATAGACCTGGAGATGAGAGATACCCAATGACAATGCGTCACGAAGCAACTCAACAACTGCGCTATACTCGACAACATTATTTGTGGTGTCACCTAAGCATATACCTCCGAAAGATAACAACTGACCCTGTGGTGTAAATATTACCCAAGCTGCGGAGGCAAGCCTCCGCATATGTCGACTAGCATCGTCCGCATACCCAACGAACACCTCGGACTCACTTGACATCTGCCATATTGACGAAAGATAACATCAATGACACGTCCATAACACGTTTTAAAAGAAACGTAAAAAAGTAATAGTACAAAGACTATACATATGTTACAAAAAGTTACCCACAGTGACCATTCTATGAGTAATACTTCTTGAAGTAGAGCCCATTTCTAGGCTCCGCCAAAGCATTCCCTTCAAAATTGACCAAATGATAAGCGCCCTTTTTTAAAACCTCTTTAATAATGAAGGGTCTGAACCACATGGGTTTAAACTTTCCTGCCCCCAGGGGGTCCTTATCTTGGTCATAAACCAGGACAAGGTCGCCCTCATAGAAAACCCGAGGATGAACGGACTTATCATATTGACATTTGACCTTATATTTATGAGCCTCGTTGGCCAGGGCCGCATCGCGACGCTGTTCATCAAGCTGCTCAAGGTGTACTAACCGTTCTTCAAGCGGAGAAGTGTCTGGCAATAATTGTACTGCCAATTTCAGAGATGGGATTTGACATTCGATGGGAAAGACTGCCTCCGACCCATAAATGAGTTGGAAAGGTGAGAAACCGGTTGTAGTCTTAACTGAGGTTCGGTAAGCCCATAATGCCGAGTATAACATCAAATGCCAATTTGACTTGGCTGAGTTGATAGTTCGCTGTAGAATTGTCTTAAGAGTTTTGTTTATAGCTTCCACCTGCCCATTGGCTTGGGGATAGTAAGGTGAGGAATTTTCTTGCCGTAACCCAAGCTTTGATGTTAACTCGAACATCATTTGGTTCTGAAAGTGACTGCCATGGTCAGTGACAATCTCTCTCGGGACGCCGAACCGTGCTATAATCTGGTTAAATAAGAAGAGAGCTGCAGTCTCTCCATCATATTTAAACGTTGGCATAGATTCAACCCACTTAGTAAAGTAGTCGACAACTACGATGATATAGCGGTGCCCCCTTGCTGACGGGGGGTTGCATGTAGTGTAATCAACTCCCCATTTAGTGAAGGGACCAACTGTGATGACAGGAAACATGGGAGCTGGATGTGCCCTCATCTTCCGTGAGAAGATTTGGCACGGATGGCACTTCTTGACCGACTCGATACAATCTTTTATAAGTGTGGGCCAAAAGTAACCTGCTCGTAAAATATTTCAGGCTGTTGCCAACCCGGACAAGTGACCGCCACAAGCTCCCGTATGACAATCATTGAGCACTATGAAGGCCTCTTCATGAGTGAGACATCGATGCAAGATGCAGTCTACACCTCTCCGATACAACGTATCATTGAGTATGAGATAGTTCTTGGCCTGATGGCATATCTGCCGACGCTCATCGCGAGAAGTAGAGGTGGGGCACTTCAAAGTCTGGAGATAGATCAGTATATCTCTGTACCAGGGGTCTGATGATTCAATCAAAAACATATCCCCCCGGATAGGCGATTCCTTAGGCACAACGTTACCTGACTCAACCAGAAGCTTTGAGATAAGTTCTGCGAAGACCAATGACTTTTTGGACTTGGCTGAAACAAAGTCTAAGTCAAATTCTTGGAGGATTACCATCCATCTACTAATTTTTCCGCCGATAACTCATCGTGTCAACATGTACTGGAATGGATTCACGACGGCAGCGACGATGGTCTTGCGAAACAGAACATAGTGACAAAACCGTTGAACAGCATGAACTGCTGCCAACGCAAGTTTTTCGAGATGGGTATAATTAAGTTTCGGTCCTATGAGGCCTCAGCTCAGGTAATAGATCACATATTCGGAAAACGAATCATCCTCCTGAACTAAAACCATACCTATGGTTGACTCTACGGTAGCCAGATATAATAAGAAGTCTTTTTAATAATTAGGTGGCCGTAGCAGAGGTGCGGTAGTGAGGGCATGTTTTAATGCGTCGAAAGAGCGTTGAACGACGTCATCCCAGAAAAAGGGAATATCTTTCTTCAGTAAATGCATAAATCCCTTGGTAATTTCGGCATAGTTGGCGATGAAGCGTCGCAAGAAGTTCGCCTTGCCTTGAAGACTCTGCAGTTGTAAGATTGTGCGTGGGGGGGGGAACTGGACTATTGCCTCCACCTTAAGAGGATCGACCATGATCCCTGTTGTTGAAACAATGAAACCTAACAAATGTCCCGACGTGACGCAAAAGCTGCACTTTTTGGGATTCAAGTGAATCCTGAAGTAGCGACAGCGTTCGAAGATTAGTCGGAGGTGCATAGGATGATCCTTTCGCCTGCGAGAGTGTGATGCTAAATCATCTAGATAGGCCTCAACTATATGTTTGAGGTCGTGAAATGCAAAAGACATGGCTCACTGGAAAGTGGCTCCAACATTCTTGAGACCGAAAGGCATCTTACGATAGGTGAATGTACCACACGGACAAATGAATGTCGTTTTATGTTGGTCCTCAGGTTTGATTTGGATTTGATTATATCCTGAAAAACCATCCATGAACAAGAAGGCTTCACAACCGGTGCATTCATCAATGATCTGATCGATGAATGGGGTTGGATAATTATCTTTTGGACATGCCTTATTCAGATCATGGAAATCGGTACATGCACGAATCATGCGTTATTTTTTATCGACCGGCACGGGGTTTGACACCCATTGAGTCAAATGAATCGGGTAAATGAGCCCTGCCTTGAGAAATTTCTCAACCTCAGCTTTGATGGTTGCTACTTTCCTAGTATTAACTGGACGAAGTTTTTGTCGAACAGGCTTAGCATCAAGATACGTAGTGATCTCATGTTCAACTATTTTTGGATCGATGCTTGGCATTTCCTCATAAGACCAGGCAAAAATGTCGCGGAGTTCTTTGAAAATATCCATGTAAATCTGAACCTCTTTGGGGGAGCAATCTGCTCCGACGAAGACATTCTCCACGATGCTAGGGTTTTGGGAGATGTTGATATGTATAGTGGCAGTGATAGTCGCCATATTTCCCTCAGCATAAATTTCTTGTGTAGCTAAGAGGTTAATGGGACATGGCTGATCTCCCGTCATGGTGATAGTGAATTCTCCGGCCTCGATTCGGCTTAACTCTAGGAGGAAATATGATCTGTGATGAAGATCTTCCCTAGGTTTGTCCGAACTAGTCATTGCTTCGATTATAGCTTCGTCACAAGGAAAGACTAAGTCTAACAAATTGGTGGTAGCAAGAGAACCCTGAGCCCAGATAGGCTCTAGAAGTGGATCCAACTCTTGTGCGAGAGTCAAATCAGGAGTAGCTGAAGTTTGCTGAACTAAAGAGTACACTACTTTAGCGGACGACAAGGGCATGGACATGCCAGCGTGCCCTATCTCATCTGTCGTGGCTGATGGGGAAGGAAGAATCCACGGATCCTGAAAGTAATTCGTGCAGAACGACGAGACGTGAAAAATCTCAGCCTTGTGGTGAGTCGATATAAACTTGACATCACCATGAGGAGGTGGGTAATCGAAAGTACCCATCAAAGATGGGCACAAACCAACTCCTACGTTAACGACACCGGCTTGAGGATTATCTATCATGGGAACCGTGGATGCCCCCAAAGCTGGGTCAGGTCTAGAGAAGGACAATTGATCAATGGTCACTATCCGGCCATCATGTGGAAACAATAAGACTCGGAACACTGTAGCGACCAATGCTTGCATAGCATAAGTCCAACTACGACCTAACAAGATATTATAGTCGAGGGGGGCATCGACTACCTCTACTTCGACGCACACGGTCTTTCCCCCTAAATGCACAGGGAAAGAAGGAATGATGCCATGTGGTCGGAAAGAACGACCGTCGAACGCAGTGAGGAGAGTAGGTGAGGGAGACAACTCAGGCTGATCGATGGCTTTCCAACATGCTAATGACATAACGCAAGTCGAAGCGCCCTCGTCGACCACCGTGTGGAAGATATTCTGTGTAAAAGTTTTCGTGGGATGAGCCACTACTATCTGAAACGCAACGTGGTAAGGCAAACGAGGTTTCAAGTTAGTCGTATCTAACATGATGGTACCAAGGTTACAAGTCTCAGTAGAGCCTAAAGCAGCCAACAAGGCTTTTGTCTGAGCAGGGAAACTTTGGAGGACATCCAAAGTGGACATAGCACAAGGGGTTTGGGATAAATCTTCCACCATAGAGTAGTTCTGGGCGGCCCTTACGTTTGGATTGTGAGAAGCTTTCTTAAACGCACCTTTTGGAATGCATGTCATCGTTTCTCCCAACGTCTTCTCAATCTGTAGAGGAAGAGATGGGAGTTTGACTTCTTTGCCCTTCTCAGAGGCGCTTGGTTTACTATAGTCGTTCGCTCTAGTCGTTATTAAAGCATCACCCCTAACCATATATACGTTCGCGGAAGAGGAATTATTTGGGGGAGGGAAGGTTTCTTGGCTGCCCCCCTCGGCACTTGTAGAGGCTTGAGTTAAATTTTGCCCATGCTGAAAGGGATTAGTCATCACGGCTTGCTGTTGCTGTGTAAAAAACTTTTGGGCCTCTACAAGTAGAGGACATAGATGGTTCGGGTGGTCTTCCTCACATAAGTTGCACGTGTACCTCACCTTCCTCTTTTCCATGGTGCCCTCGCCAACATTATCAGTGGGTTTCTTATCCCCCTTACCCTTCTTGCATTTTTTTTTCTTCTCTTCAGGTTGCTGGGGGGCCTTTGGGTTAGTCGTCTGCACGGAGTGTGCTTCTGACGTTTGAGTAGGAGGAGCAGCCAAAGCAGTAGTCTGGCTGTCCGCTGAGTGTTGTATAGATAACTGTTGCAATTGTTTTGTCAATTACTCAGTGGGCTTGGTTTGTACCGAACCAACGATACCATTGGCATGTGGTCCGACTCTCTGTCTGGTTTTATCCAGTATCGATCATGGTGCATCTGGCAGGATGTTGTACAATAGAATAGACTGAGAATAGATAAGCTCAAACTGTTGAGCCCTCATGATGGCATCTTCTTCGGAGAAAACCCCAGAAGTTGTGACGTCTTTGGATAATTGCGGTACTAAAGACTTAAGGAACCACTCAAGCAGGAATGCTGGTGGAACTGGTACTTTAATTAGACTCTTTCAGCATCACCACTCTCTGATATGATCAGAGATATGGTCTGCTGTTTTCTGTTCGAAATTGGCTAGCAAGTCTGTGCCGACATCGTATCTTACAGGTAACTGGAAATGGTTAAGGAAGGCCATCACTAGTTCGCCAAAATAAGAGTATCGTGAATGATCAAGCTCTATGTACCATTTCGCGGCACTCCCAATAAGAGTGCGTTGAAACAATCGCAACTAGACGGAGTCATCTTTCAGTGAGTTAGATGAACACCAAAGGTGGAAAGTAGTCACGTGATCACCTGGATCTTCATTAGGCTTGGCCTCGAACTTTGGAATGTCCGAAGGCAACTTCGTTGGCATAGGAGGCCAATGCGGATCGTGACAGATAGGATCATTTAACAACCTTGTCAAATCTGGCAAGTGTAACGTTGCCAGGAATGGTAGTTTGGGTTGCTTCTGATAGCCTGGGAAAAAGGGTCCTGGAGTTTGACTGGCACCAGGTTGCCAGGAAAAGTTTGGCTGCTGGCCTGAATTCTGGTAGAAACCATGGTCCTGACCAGCATAAGGGTTTTGCATCTGTGGAGACATCATTGGATGATTCCCCATAAAGGACATAGGATGTTGGGCATTCATCGTGTTTGATGGACTATGGGAAGGATTACTCCATGCCAATTCTGATGGGAGAGGCATAGAAGTCTGTCCGGGGTTCCATTGACTGTGGAAAGAATTACCCCAGAACGACATTCCAGAGGAAGGAATGGATCCTTGTCCTGAGTTCCAAGGTCCTGGTATATGTGCCCCCAACGCAGGAATAGTACCCTGTGCCGGAGTAGACTGTCCAAAAATGGGTGTGCCCCCAGATGGGAAAGCGGTGGATGCGAAAGTGTTGTTACCAAATGTCCTGTTCCAAACAAACGGTGATGAACCTACCGACGGAGTTTGCGCAGGCGTTCCTTGACTCCCGACACCAAATGAACTCATGTGTTCAGGATGCCCGGTGGACTGCTGATGCAGACCACCAAGCGAAGGGGACGAAGGAGAGATATGACCTCCAGCGTAAGGAAAAACATTAAAAGGGACAAGAATGCCCCCAAGTTGACCTTGCAGAGAAGCGTTAGAGCTCCCTGCCCCTAGACCCAAAGTCTGTAAAGTGGAGTGAGTGAGTGCAGGACTTGTACTTGAACTAGGCATACCGTATGAGAACGGAGGGACTGTCGCACTAGGTGTGAAGGGAGGTGTGGCTACCGCGATAGATGGGGTCGGTCCACTGTGCGACGTAGTTGTGGCCAAGACCATGGTGGCCCGGACCGTCGACAAGGGCAAGTTAGGAGAATCTTCTCCTGTGGTAGCAAAGGTGATGGGAATAGAAGAATTCCCAGAGGAAGTAACAACGTTTGTTGCCATAGCTGTGTGAGACACTGACAGGCTTTCGTAAAATTGAATTGGCACAATAACTTGCGGCCAAGTATCAATGGTTGAGGTTTCAACCGCACCAAGATTAGCGATTGATTCCTCCGGGAGTTGTTCGGGCTCAATGGTTTGTAACCCGGTTGCTTCGAAAGACCCTTGTTGGTCTAGCTTCCGCCTCAATGGTGGCGGGGGTGGCTCCAATATATTCGGYGGCAGGCCCAGAAGCCTTCGTGACCGGTGGAGCTCTAAATCCTCCACTGTGTGAGAATATCCACAACACGCTAAGGTATTCTACATGTTCAAACAGTAACACACACTAAAAAGAAGCCCCTATGAGATAAGACAAGCAAGCACTAACTATTTTGAAGAACAGTTACAATAACCAACACTAGAGCAACTTACCGGTGCAAGTGAAACTCGAATACGAAATCACCCTCCGGGTATACTCTGCAAAGCATGGCCCGATGTCTGTCCTAGGTACCGCGGTATACCCCTGAAGTCACCTATGTATGTCCCTAGAAAAGATTGGCAACTAGTTTTCCAACACGCGAATAGTCACCAGGCGGGTACAGTCGATAGTCGGGTAGACCACAATGAGCAGGGTATCAAGCCCGAAACCTGTCAAGGGTATCGAGAGCAAATGGTCCGGAAGACAACTGAGGACCTCGAACGGATTCGAGACCCACGAAGCTCCGTGACAAATTTAAACGACGGAATCCCTTAACAAATCCTCGATATGTGTTCTCCACTATGCTCGGTCCAGCTTTGGAGGGGTTATCTCCACTACCTTTCCTTACGCGACCTCCTGTTTAGCCCCTGTGTTAGAGGGGGGTCCCAGATAACTTCCACGTAACTGGACTTCTACACTCCCTATCACAGACTCCAATGTTTGGTTTGAGTGTCCTTGGAGAGTTTACTCTCCAACCTATTCCAAGGCTAGTCTTGAGCTAGTATATGAACCCTACAAACAAAAAGTCTAATAGATTTTAATTAGCGTTTCTTTTAATGGGCTTTTTAACGTCACAAGGTATGAAAGTGAAACTGATGGTGTGTAAAGACTCAAAGCAAAATGAATAAGAAATGATTGGAAACAAAAACTTTTACAAAAATGCAAAAACTACCAACTTTTCACCAAGAAAGATTTCTTTTTCTTTTCAACTTTTCTAAGATTTCATGCAGCAAACATAAAGGAATTTTGCTCAATCTACGAGCTACTTATGCTCTAAATGTACTGCAAAAACTTATGAAAAAAGACTTCTTCCTAGCTATTTATGCAACAACACAATATTCAAACAAAGAAGAAAATGACAAAGATATATATATATATATATATATATATATATATATATATATATATATATATATATATATATATATATATATNACAAAGATATATATATATATATATATATATATATATATATATATATATATTATTTGAGTGCTAAATGAAGCAACAAGGGGAAAATGCCGACAAGCACAAAACCAAGAAAACAAAATAAAATTCTGGCTTAAAGCGCAGATCGCAAAGAAACAGAGCAAAGACACTCAATGGCAATCGAGAAAGCACTGCTTCTTACGCTTGTCTAAAAACCATAAAACAAAATCTTTCCTTTTTTTTATCTTTTCTATCAACAATCAGCTAAGAAAGAACAAGGCTAAGGACAAGAGGCCCTAACCTACTGACTGTGTAGCCCTAGATTCAAACCCCTGAGAGGAACACTTCTCACCACAGGAGGGGATGACTGCCCCACCCAGGCTGAAAAGCAATCAGTCAAGCCCGCGACTGTCACGGAAACAGCACGCGTGCAAACGTATGCTGAGCTATAACAGCGTGCGGGTACCCATGGGCAAAAATTGCATAGGCTGCGGGTTTGTATAAATGCTAAGAAAAAACCAAACACAGGTAGTCCAGACCTGGAAAAGGCCTCTGGTATTGACAGCTAGGGTCTCTTAAAGGCTTGGATGCTTCTTCCAACAGAAAAGAAAAAATGATCACAAAGAATAACAAAATGCAATAAATAAAACTGAGACAAGACTGTGAACTAGCAAGACCCAGACAGGATCCAGAAAGCCCTTTGAGAGTGATAATTCTGACAGGGAAGAGGGAGACTGCTTCTCAAGCTTTCTGACTCCTACACGCTACTGAAACCACCACAACAAGCATTCAAACGCGAGTTGTATAAGGTTAGGGCGTGGGTCACACGTGTGCAGGCCTTCTGCAGGCCATGTGTACCTCTGTGTGTCCCGATAATTAATGTCAAGCAACAGTCAAAGAAAAACTGGTATAAAGAACCAGGTTCCCTGCTAGCTCCGACCTAACAGAAAACAGACAAACAAAGAAACAGAAAAACTAATTCTTTGAACTACCCAAAAAACCTTCAACTAAATCCGAAAGACCCTAAAGAGTACTATCCCCAGTGGAGTCGCCAATTCTGTTGTTGGGAAATAATACCCTACGGACTAGCAAGCTAGGGTTAGGCTTGCATGCAGATCATGACCCTAAAGAAATCACTTTTAACCTATCACCCCAAAACTCAAACCCCTTTTTCACATACAAGCATGGAAAAGACCTACTAACCTTTTTACTGACGTTTGGTGTAGATCCTCCGTTGAGCTTTGTCCGTTTGCTTGCACTACTCCTTCCCAAGACAATCCTGCAATCAAGACAAAACACTACACATGCATGCTATTTTTCTACTTGGGGGTTATAGATTAAGCATAAATCAAATAAAACATATATAACTTGTGCATTGGGACGAGAAAAGTATTCTTTTATTAATCTCAAGATGAATCAACTTACAATAATGATAGAGACTGACCACTGTTCCTCGATCCTGATCCTGGGCTCCTCCTCTTCTTTGTCCTCCAACTGCTTTTCTTGAATTCTTCTTAGGCTTGAGGAAAGGCTAAAGGGTTGGGACAAATGGATTCGGCAATTGGGCAGAGTTTCTTTGCTATCTTTTTTCTCCTCCAAATAGTACCCCTACCCCTTCTTTTATAGGCTAGAAGGAGCTAGGGTTTTGGATGAACTCTCAGCCATGCATGGCCGGGAGTTTCAGTTAATTGACCCATAGCTCTTTGTCNAAATAGTACCCCTACCCCTTCTTTTATAGGCTAGAAGGAGCTAGGGTTTTGGATGAACTCTCAGCCATGCATGGCCGGGAGTTTCAGTTAATTGACCCATATCTCTTTGTCCCGTCGGCAACTTTCCTGTTTTTGTGCTTTTTTAGGTAAACGCGGGCTGTAGTAGGCCAGCCAACGTTCCAACGCGTGCAGTAGTAGGCCTGCCAGCGTTCCAATGCATGCAGTAGTGATTTGGGGCACGTGTCACTTGTTTTAAGAGGATTTTTAAGAGTTTATTCAGCATGGCTTTGGCAAGGAAGGGATATGAGTTGGCCTGATGCTAGGTAAGCATGTGTGGTGCAATTTAGGGTTATAACAATCTCTCCCATCATCTCCCCCTACAGCTCAAATCCTAGCTGTCCCAACCATGGTTGTAAACATAATGGATGCTATCATTAATATTATATATGCACCCTTGGTTTTACCTTAGAACTTGAATGCTTTTCCAACTAGAGATTACATGAAATACTTGTCTATATTTAATGGAGAAGGAGATGTCACTGATGAAGAACACTTAGCATCTTTTTACAGTTTTGCAGATAATTTCAATATAGAGCATTCAGATGTTTGGATGAGAGTGTTTGTGAAAAGTCTAGATGGAGAAGTAATAAAATGGTTTAGAGGTCTTCATGTATGTTCTATTACAGATATTGATATTTTAGATGAGAATTTTATGAGATAGTGGGGAGATAACAACGATTATTTGTATTGTATTACTGAGTTTGGAGCCCTGAAAAGAAAAAATGGTGAATCTGTGTCAGATTTTACTAAAATATTCAAATGTATAGTAAGATCACTGTAGAAATCAAACATATAGAAACATCTGCTAAGATCACCTTTGCTAATTATTTTTATGCTAAATTTATTTACTGTTGAGGGAAAGAAGGGCTGTGACCCTGACAAATATGCAAGAAGTATCTCTTGAAGTAGAATCAAACATCTTAGCAGCTAAAAAACTCAAAGCTATATCTGATAGATACAAAAAGAAAGAAAAGGAAGATGCCTCTTCTTCTTCCAACGTACCAACATCTGATCCAAAAAATGATGAAATGGCTAAAATGTTGAAGAATCTAATGTCAGAATTGGCTAGATTAAAATTGGAAGCAAATAAGCCAAATAGACCTGTCCAAGAGGGTGGGAAAAAAATACAAATTAGTTCAGAAGACCTAATAATGCTCCTTAGATCATGTACAGAGAAAAAATGAATCATGAAGATCAAAGGATCTTACCCCCTTTCCAAAATAATCATGTTGAAGAGATGGAAGAACATGAGGATACTAAATAAAATTCTGCAGTTATTTTTAATGAAATTGAGCTTCCTCCTAGCTACTTGACTCAACTTGAATATTAATTCTTTGGTTATAAACCAGTTTGATGAAGAAAACGAAGAGGAGGAAAATTTTCAGAACGAACCTTAAAATAAATATGATTTAAGGCCTAAACAGAGTGGACCAAAACCAAATGCACAAACTCAGAATAAGAAAACAAATGTTCCAACCAATCATGTTCAAAGAAAATATACATGAAAAAAATAAGATCAACATCAACAAGTCATCAAGTCTTGTGTTTCAAAGGTAAAGGAAACAAAAAGACAACTAGTAAAGGAGATAAGTAAAATTAAAATACCCGTGCCTTTGGTAGAATTAATGAAAAATGGGTCTTTTAAAGATTCTATTTTGAAGGTTTTGAAGCCCCATGTACCAATTATTTATTCATATACAATGATTTTACAAGATGAAAATCCCACTATCACAATTGACCCCCATATTGAGGAGAAATCAGACTCTTCCCCACCTTTTACATATCACTAAACATACATGATAAAATTCTGCATAATTGTCTTATGGATTCTGGAGCTTCACATAATGTTATTCCAAAGGTGGTTATGGATGAGTTGGGGTTAGATATTGCAAAACCTTACCAAGATATTTACTCTTTTGATTCCAAGAGAGTTAAATGCTTAGAATTTATTAAAGATTTGGTTGTGTCATTATCTCATATTGTTATGGAAAGTGTTTTTATGGATATTGTGGTTGTTGACATACCCCCAAAGTTTGGAATGTTACTATCCAGATATTGGGTCAAGAAGGTAGGAGGATATCTTTAGGTGGACTTGACATATTCAACTATCCCTGTCTTTGGGGGAGAACACAAAAAGTTATACAAATAAGTTCGACTTGATTATATAGTCAGTGACCATGATAACCTAGGAAATTACCCCATTTATGTAGTTGAGGATGAGATTAGCTCTTTTATCTTAAATATAAATGATGAAGCCCCATAATCAACAAGTCATGATAATAGGCCCATTTGTAATCAAGAAAGAGGTATGAAAAATGAAGTATGGAAATTTTTTTTTGATGGTTCATGTTCAAGAGAAGGATCTATTGCTGGGATTGTCATTATTTCTCCTTCTAAATATGTTGTATATATATCATACAAACTTGAATTTGAGACTACTAATAACATTGATGAATATGAAGCTCTTTTGTTAGGATTAAGAGATGCAAAAGATATGGAAATTGATAAATTGGCAGTTTTTGGAGATTCAGAGTTAGTCATTCATCAAATCAAGAACATTTATTAAACAAAGTAGTAGAGACTGAAGCAATATAACAATGAGGTATGGGAATTAATTGAAAACTTCTTTATAGCTTTTGATATCTCATTTGTTCCAAGGAGTGCCAATCAAAGAGCATATTCTTTAGCTCTAGATGCAAACCGTTTCAAACCTCCACTAGATTCACATACTAAGTATGAGGTTGAAATGAAGCATATACTATATATACCAGATAATGTAAAACACTAGAAAGTTTTCAGTGATGATAAAGACTTGAAAATATTTCTTGAAACTGTTGATGAATTTTATGCCATTTCTATTGATCAAGATAATGAAAATGATGAGATAGAAAATCAATCAGATATTCCTTTAGTAAATAAAGTAGAAGGTCATAAAATTGTGGAATTAAAGAAAAATCATATCCCAAAGGGTCTAGCCCCACTAGAAAGACTCTTTGACAACAATGATGTTTCCAAAAAATATTCAATTCAAAGTCAGAAAAAGGATGTTGTTGACTGTAATATTGGGACTGCTGCAGATCCAAAGGTTATAAAACTTTCCAAAGCACTATCAAAAGAGCAGAGAATCAAGTTGTTAGATTACTGAGAGGGGTGGTGAATCAGTGATAGCATAATTATAATCCTTTTTCTTCAAATAATCCAGGTGTTATATCAATGTAGAATTATTATCCAATAATGAGCAATAAGAAATGAACAATCACACACATACACAGTACACCAGTGTTTTATGTGGAAACCCAAATCGAGAGAAAACAACAAAATGTTTTTTCTTATATGTCTTGAAGAATTACATTCATTGGAAGCACCAACTTCCTTTGTTTTCCAGCTGCAACTGGAACGAGTTTCCAACCCCCTAGTTTCTCAGGATACAACCTGAGGGAAGCTCCAACTCCCCAATTCTCTGGCTACAACCAGAAGGAGGCTACAAGCCCCTATGTTCTCCAGCTACAACCGGAAGGTGGCCACAACCACCTGTCCTTGCCCATCCAACCACCCTAAAGTAGAAGTAGAATGATGGAACTACTGTCACACTATCACTGTGAGATATACAGTTGTAAACCTGTACCAATAAACCTGAACCATGCATCAACCTGTAATAAACCTATACCATAAACAAGTGCATCAACCATGCACCAACATGTACCAAACAATCTGTAATCAACCTGTACCATAAGAAATTGCAACCAACCATGTACCAAGTATGTACCAATCATGTGTCAACTACTCATCAACTATGACTCATCAATATGTACCAACATCATCCACTATACACCTCATGTATGTGCCAACTCATCAATTACTTGTTTCAATCATGTACCCAACTTGTACCTCAACCAAAATCCCTCATCAATTTCATCATCCAAATATGATTTATAAATCCATAATAGAACTGGTGTATATTATCACATACCTACAAACCTTCCTTAACTTTAAACAACAAGAGACTAGCATTTACATCAAACTTTTCTTTAGTCTTACATGACTAGTTTTGTATTAGTCAACAACCCTAACTTGAAATAATCATAACTTTGTACCTATAATGAATAAAGCTCTGAAACTGATACACAATGTTCTTCAGTGTGTTTTATACAATTCCTCCAGTTGTCACTACTTGGAACCTCTCAGAAAAGTAGTTATAGCAAAAATGGCATACCTTGCTGAATTCTTGCTTATTCTAGAGAGCGACATTGTAGAACATGCACCACACGGAATATTTGTTGAATCGATATGAAATTGTTACAACACATAATAAAAAATGTAATATAACCAACACATTTGGTATTACTGAATTTGGATCTGTTATGAAGAAGTTATGACTTTTTTACCCAAAACACCTGTTTTTGACTAGTTTCAGGACTAGCCACAAACCCTATTTTCCACGGAGTGTAAATACAAAAATACAATGACCCACAAGCTGAATTTTTTACCACAGATACTTGGATATGTTTCCTCAATGGAATAGAAATTTCACGGTCTGAATAGTTATAGAAAAAAATTTATTGCGAAAATGGTGAGATGACCTGTAAATAACATGCCTTAGAAAGCATCATCAAAAGAATTTATCCTTCCTTGAATTCCGACCTTGTTTTCTCCACCTTCCCTCAGAAATTCTACTTATATATCCTTTGGTTACCTCATAAAACTATAGGTATTCAATATTCTCAAGTGTATATAAAATGAGAGAGCCTTGCATCTTATTTATACTCTCCAAGTAGCTTCCTTAAAAACATCTTTTAGGTCACTTTGCCCACTTTCTTTATTTTAGGGTTAGCCCACTTCTAATTTCTCCATTAAATTTATTATTTAAAAAAATTATTTTTTATTCACTTTGAATTATAGTACACTCATCAATTCACTTTATTATTTACCTTCTAAAATCTATTAAACCACTTTGACTACTCTGATCTTTTGGGGCTTCTAGATGACATAAGAGGGTTCTCCAACTTCGTAAGGCCATAAATCTCAAACCGTGAGGATTTATGTGATGCTCCACATACCACAAGAAATGGAATGACATGTACCATCCATATAGAATAGTATTACCTAAAAATATATCAAAACTCATGCAATTATCCATTAAACAAACTTGGGTCCATTACCCAAACCTGGGTTCTCCAACTTCTCATGGTCATAAATCTCTAACCGTGAGGAGTTATGTGACGTTCCACATACCACCGAAAATGGAATGACAATCAATATCCATATAGGATAGTTTAAATTTCAAATTCAATGACCTTCATCTCATTATTCCACAAATAAGCATGTGTTCTCTAACCATACTTCTAGGATAACTCAATTTGAAAAGCGTCTTCCCGTGAGGGCTTTCACCATAAGGGGAGCACTTTGGAGTTCATCCATTTCTACTTATTATCAACAATGACAAGACACTAATGAGTCATATTTACATCAAACAATCTTGGGTCCATTACCCAACCTTTGTGCTACGGGTCTTTCTTCAAGGGTTGACATCAATGACAACCAACCTTAATCAACACAAGTATGCTAATATTATGAAGGAATTTGATGATATTTTGCATGGACGTACAAGGACCTCAATATTTTTGATACTGTAATAATTCAACATAAAATTGGTTTGAAAATGGGCTCTAAACCCTTCGGCTAGAAGATGAGACAGTTTAATCGTTTGTTTTTTCCCATCATTGAAAAAGAATTGAAAAGACTCCTAGATGCTAAGATCATAATACCTTTAAGATATTCAAAGTGGGTGGAAAATTTGGTGCTATTCAAGAAGAAGAATGGTGAGATAAGGTTATGTGTGGACTTTAGAAACTTGAACCTATGCTCACTAAAGGATAATTATCCATTACCTAATATGGATCACATTCTACAAAAAGTGGTAGGCGCTCAGAGGATTTCCATGCTTGATGGTTATTCTGGATATAATTAGATAACTGTTTTTGCGGAAGACAAAAATAAGACTGGCTTCACTACTCCATGGGGAAATTTCATGTATGAAAATATGCCTTTTGGTTTAATGAATGCAGGGGATACCTTTCATAGGTCCATGGATATTGTGTTTGTTGGAGAAAAGGATAAATTCTTAGCGATTTACCTTGATGATATTATCGTGTTTTCAAAATATGACGAGGAGCATATGAGGCTCCTTAGACAAACATTTAAAAAATGTAGAAGGTATTTATATCCTTAAATCCCAAAATATATCATTTGATATGCATGAGGGGAATATTTCATGCCACATTGTATCTTATGATGGGACTAAGATATATCCTAAAAGAGTGAATACTATTCAAAAAATTGGTATTCCCAGAAATAAGAAGGCCATATAATCATTCATAGGTAGTATCAAATTTTTTAGGAGATTCATACCCAATTTTGTTGGGATCATTAATCTCATTAAAAACATGTTGAAAAAGGATGCTAAGATCAAATGGACTCATGAAGATAGGTCTTCTTTTGAAAGAATCAAACAAGATTTGATAGAAGCCCTTGTTCTTATCAACCCAAATTATTCCAAGGAGTTCTTGATTTTTACTTTTGTCTTTGAAGATACTATTGTTGTTGTACTATTGTAAAGAAATGAAGAAGGGTATGAAAAACCCATTTCATTTTTCAATAAATCTCTCAGAGATGCATAACTGAAATACAATATAATGGAAAAATAGGCTTATGCCTTAGTGAAGGAATTAAAATCTTTTAGAGTTTATGTTTAGCATCACTGTGAAGGATATGCTTGTACAACCAGATAATGCTTGTACAACCAGATAGTGAAGGAAGGAGAGGTAAGTGGATAGAAAATCTCTTGGAATATGATGTAAACCTAAAACCTACTAATTTGATCAAAGTGTTAGAAAAACAGGATCATGGAGTAATAACGTAAAACAAAATGCATAAATAAAACACAAAATATACACAATACAATAGAGATGTTGGATTACTAAGAGGGGGGGGGAGGTGAATCAGTAATAGAGCAATTCAATCCTTTTTAACTACAATATGCAAGTGTTATATCAATGAAGCATTATCATCCAATAGTTGTAGAGTAAATAAACAACAAACAAATGATAAATAATACACATACACAATACACCAGTGTTTTCACGTGGAAACCCAAAGCGAGAGAAAACCACATAATTATTTTTCTTATATGTATTTAAGAATTACATTCATTGGAAGCACCAACTTCGTTTGTTTTCTAGTTGCAACTGGAAGGAGGCTCCAACCCCCTAGTTTTTCAGGCTACAACCCGAGGGAAGCTCCAACTCCCCAATTCTCTGGCTACAACCAGAATGAGGCTAAAACCCCCTATGTTCTTCGACTACAACTGAAAGGTGGCTAAAACCACCTGTCCTTGCCCCATACAACTGCCATGACATATAAGTAGAATGATGGAACCACTGTCACACTATCACTGTGAGATATACCACTGTACAACTGTGCCAACCTGTACCACTGACCTACAACCAACTTGTAATATTTCCCTGCAATCAACCTATACCATAAACAAGTGCAACAACCATGCACCAACCTGTAACAAACAACCTGGAATAAGCTTGTACCATAAACAAGTGCATTAACCATGCACAAACCTATACCTCAACATTTAATCATCCTGTACCATAAAAAAAGTGCATCAACCATGCACCAAACTATACCTCAACCTGTACCATCAATGAGTGCATCAACCATGCACCAAATATGTACCAATCATGCATCAAATACACATAAACTATGACTCATCAAGATGTACCAACATCATCAAATATACACCTCATGTATGTGCAAACTCATCAACTACTTGTCTCAACCATGTACCCAACATGTACCTCAACCATATACCAATATAACCATCAAAATTTCTCTAGCAATACATCACACTATCCATAACCAAATACCACAAACCATTACATCAAACCATGTGCCACAACCTCACTGTTATACAATCTCTATCTATAACATACCTAAACCAAAAGCCCTCATCAATTTCATCTTCCAAATCTAATTTGTAACTTTGTAACAGACCTGGTGTATATGATCACATACCTGAAAACCTTCCTTAACTTTAACAACAAGAGACTAACATTTTATTAAATTCTACTTTAGTCTCACATGACTAATTTTGGATAGTCAACAACCCTAACTTGCAATAATCATAACTATGTACCTATAATGAATGAAGATATGAAAATGGTACACAATGTTCTTCAATGTCTTTTATGGAATTCCTCCAGATTTCACTACTTGGAACATCTCAGAAAAGGAGTTATAGCAAAAATGGTATACCTTGTTGAATTCTAGCTTATTCTAGAGAGAGAACTTATAGAGCGTGCCCCACACAGAATATTTGTTTTGTGGATATGAAAATTGTACAAATAATACTACAGACTGTACTCTAATCAATACATTTGGTCTTACTAAATTTGGATCTGTTATGAAGAAATTATGATGTTTTTACCTGAAACATCTGTTTTAGACTAGTTCCAGGACTAGCCACAAACCCTTTTTTCCACGGAGTGTAACTCCAAAAATACAACGACCCACACGCTGAAATTTGTACCATAGCTAATTGGATATGTTTCCACAATGACCTCCCAATTTCACAGTCTGAATCATTCTAGAAACAAATTTATTGCGGAAATGGTGAGATGACTTGTAAATAACATACCTTAGAAAGCATCATCAAAGAAATTATCCTCCCTTGATTTTCGGCCTTCTTTACTTCACCTTCCCTTTGAAATCTGGCTTAGATATCATTTGGTTACCTCAGTCACCTATATATATTCAATATTCTCAAGTGTGATTAAAATGAGAGTCTTGCCTCTTATTTATACTTTCATGTAACTTCCTCAAGGGGTTACCTTTTAACCATCTGAACCCACTTTCCTTATTTTAGGGTTAACCCACTTCTAACCACTTGTCAACTTAGTAATTTATCCATTAACTTTATTATTTAAATAATTTATTTTGTATTCACTTTGACTTATAGTACACTCATCACTTCACTTTATTATTTACCTTCTAAAATCTCTTAAACCACTTTGACTACTTTGACCTTTTGGGGCTTCTAGATGACTCATGAGGATTCTCCAACTTCACATGGACATAACTCTCTAACTGTGAAGAATTATGTGACGTTTCACATACCACTGGAAATGGAATGAAATGTACTATCCATATAGAATATTCTTACCTGCAAATATATCAAAACTCATACCATTATCCATCAAACAAACTTGGGTCCATTACCCAAACCTTTCTCCAACTTCACATGGCCATAACTCTCTAACCGTGAGGAGTTATGTGACGTTCCATATACCACCGGAAATGGAAAGATATATAATATCCATTTGGAATAGTATTACCTGCAAATATATCAAAACTCATACCATTATCCATTAAACAAACTTGGGTCCATTACCCAAACCATTGTGTTATCGGAATTCACTACCGAATTTTCTCCAAGGGTTGACATCAATCACTAAGGGTCGAAATAAATATACAATATCACTCTCCAATGGTTGAAATCAATGAAAACCAACAATCCATACCAACTGTTCATCAACCTAAGGCAACCATCTGACAATCTCCCCCTTTGACATTGATGAAAACACCAACATTGATGGCAACACTTAGTCATGATAACATTTATGCTTATCCTCCGCATCAATGTTTTTATCTCTCCCCCTTTGATATAAATGGAAAAGGGTATCTCTATTTGGGGTTGCTCCCCCTGACTGAACTCTCCTCGGGGTTGCTCCCCTTATCTACATGCCTTTGATTTTTCTTTGTGTTTATAAGCCTTTGATTACTTTCTCTCCCTTCATATGAATAGTATCTCCCCCTTTGACAAAGGGTATCACTCTGAAGTCATATTGCTCATTCTTCCCTTGTAACAATCACTCCCCTTGGAAACATGCCTCTATGCTCTCTCTCCAAGAATTTACCTTTGCATCTAATAAATCTCTCCCCCTTTCTCATCAATTGCAAAGGTATCTTTCCATCCGGGGCTGCTACCCCTAATAGAACTCTTCCTGAAACTGATCTCCCAACCTGAATTGTCCTATTTATGGTGCTTCTTCATGTACATATAAGACATATAAGATAAGCATTCAAAAACATTCATTTTGGAGTAGAAATTACTCCTAGTCTTCGGCGAAGATACTCAAAGGCTTCCCGTGGAAGCGGTTTTGTAAAGATGTCTACCACTTATTTTTTTGTTCCTACATATTCAACTCTGATGTTCTTCTCTGCAACCTATTCCCATAGAAAGTGATACTTGATTGGAATGTGCTTCATCTTGGAGTGCATCACTAGGTTCTTTGAGATACTGATGGTGCTTGTATTATCACAATAGATTGGAATGGGATCATCATACTAAACCTGTATATCTATCAGAGTTTGTTTCATCCATAGAACCTGTGTAGAACGTGCTGCTACTGCAATATACTCTGCCTTGACTATAGATAAGGATATTGATGATTGTTTCTTGCTTAGCCATGATACTAAACACTCACCCAAGTAGAACGCTGCTCCACTGGTGCTTTGTTGGTCATCAGTGCAACCTTCCCAATATGCATATGTGTAGGAAATAAGTGATGAATCCTTTCCTTTTGGATACCATAATCCAAACTCTTTTGTTCCTTTGAGATATCTGAAAATCCTCTTTATTGCTAATACTTGTGATTCCTTTGGTGCTGCTTTAAATTGTGCCACCTGTCCAACTGCCTACATTACATCTGGTCTGGATGTTGTCACATATAGTAAGCTACCAATCATTGACCTGTATTTTCTCTGGTCTGTATACTTTCAATCATCATCTTTGCTCAACTTGCAACTATTTTGCATAGGAGTGGTAACTAGTTTGAAATCTTCCATTCTGAACCTCTTTAACATTTATATGATATACTTAGTTTGAGAAATAAAAATTCCTTGGTTGCTTTGACATATCTGAAGACCCAAAAATAAGGATAGTTCTCCAAGTAATGACATTTCAAATTCATTCTGCATATCCTTTGCAAATTTCTGGCTTAACCTGTCATTAGTACTTCCAAAACAATATCATCAACATAAATTTCAATTAATAAAATACTACCTTGAGTTACTTTGATGTAGAGGTTGTTGTCTGCGCTTTCTTTCCATAGTTCATAGGTAGTTTTGTCATTGTTGTTTCTAAGCATTACTTTGTTTTGAATGTGAACTATTGTATGCACTGCACGTGTCCAAAAAATATCTATCAATTTGGAATCCATTAGCATTGTTTGATCCATTTCCCATGTAATTATCATCCATTATGATAATGTTCCTTTGCCTCTGAGCCACTTTCTAAACCAATATATGAATCCATTATCTTGTCCACTGTCATATATCTTTCCAAACCTGCTAAGTGTTCTTATGAATCCATCTTTGTCCATACTGTCCAATACTCTACTTGTGCAACTATCCATAATGATGATCCATTTATCACAATACTATCATGAAGTCTTGATTAATCTATCAAATTGTACTGCTACTAACTATCTTCTCTGAATATGTCTTCTCAAGCTCTGCAAGCTGCTCAAAGGATGGTTCTTTGTTCTGTCACAAATATCGCATAGACTCCCCTTGTCTAATATTCATATTACATGGGAGTCTCTAAGCCAGATGGCCCAAAACAATTCCTGCTCTGATGTGTATTCATCATCATCTTCATTGGTAGATTCATTATCTCTCTGAGCTCTGACTTCTTTCTTTCTGTCTTTGGATTCATCTATCACTACAATGCCTGAAAGTACAATCTCTTCAACATGTTCCTTATTTACTTGTCCTTCCTTTCTTTGAGTTATTTTCCAAACCTTTCTGTATCTGACATATTTCTTTTTCTCTGTAGAATTTTCTTCATCTCGTTTTATTGCCAATCTTGTTATCTCTGGTACCTGGTCTTTGTTCACCCGTTCTTCCTATTTTCTTATCCATACTTTCTTATATCTGATATCAGTGTTCTCTTTCTTGGAAGTATCAATCATGCTTCTACAATCATTGGCTATGTGTCCATAGTTATGAAATTTGTAACACTCAATGTTACATGCATCCACATAGGCACTTCTTTCCTGAACATTTCTTTTATAATCCCTGCAATCAACAACCTCATGTCCAAAAATAGTACAATAAAAGCAATGTCGATAAAATAAATTTTCATACCTGAGAGTGAATGATATTCTTTGTGGTGTAGTCCTTCTGAATTTCTTCCTTGACTGATCATGATCATGATTGAAGCTTCTTTGTGGCTTTAACACATATGGTCTTCTTAAAGATGTATCTTCAATAGTTTTCTTAGATTTTGGTTGACCATGATTTCTTCCTTTGAGTACTTCTGCATAACTCTTTCTATTTTCTTCATTCTTCTTTTCTAGCAACCTAGATTGGTTCTCTTCATTCTCTGTAATTGACATGGATGTTTCTATCTCTTCAATGTTTTTTTTGAGCTTGACGATTTTACTTCTCAATGTGACAACTTCTTCTTCAAGCTTCTACACCTCTTCTTCTTTCTTTAATATCTGAGACTTCATGACTTCTTCTATTCTCTTCGCTTCTTCAAGATGAATTTTTAATGTGATTATTTATTCTTCAAGTACTTTCTCTTCTTGAACAAACTCTGACTCAAGCTAGTTTAGTTAGTTATTTATTTCTTTAAGATGATCTGTCAATATATTCTCTCTCATTTCTTCTTCTTCCTTCTGCACTGCTATGTTGGCTTCCAAACACTGCTTTTTATATTCAATATTTTCTTTGATATTTATGGCTTCTTCTAGCTGAGTTCTTAAGTTCTCGATGACCTGTTGGGCTTCTTCAAAAATGTGAAAACTTTCCTTTTGTTTCATCAATTATTTCTTGAGTGACTTGTTTTATTCTCCTAGTTCATCTAAAGCACTAATTAATTCAACCTCATAATTCTCTTCTTTTTCAATTTGTTTTTCTGTCTCATTTCCTTCATGACATTCTATTTCAAGATATCCGCATTTTTCACAATTAAATCAAAACAACATACCTCTATTGATTATGTACTCTTCATCTTCTAAATCTGTTTGACATGGTTAACATATTTATTCTTGATCTATACTTGCATCTTCTTTGGCATTTTCTGAATCTGTGATGGGTGAAAAATATATGTCATGTAACTTATCCCGAATCTTTGGCTGATGAAACATTACCAACCTTTTATCTTATCAGATTAGGTAATCCTTCCCAGATGAAATCCATTTCTATTTTGTTATTCTTCTTCAATTCCTTCTTGGCCGCAGTCTTTGCCCTTTTTGAACTATCATATCCTGTAATGACTGATAGCCAAATATAATGCCAATGTGCCTTTAAAAATACTTTCTTCCTTATGCTCCACATCTCATACTTTAAATCATTCTGACCATTAAAAATTGGTACTCCATTCTCATAATAATCCATAATCTCATTCCAGTGGTTAAACTGTTTCCTGAAGGAACCTACTCTGATACCAATTGTTGGATTACTGAGAGGGGGGGTGAATCAATAATAGAACAATTCAATCCTTTTTAACCACAATATGCAGGTGTTATATCAATGTAGTATTATCATCCAATAGTTGCAGAGTAAATAAGCAATGAGAAAATGAGAAATGATACACATACACAATACACCAATGTTTTTACGTGGAAACCCAAAGTGGGAGAAAACCACATAATGTTTTTTCTTATATGTCTTTAAGAATTACATCCATTGGAAGCACCAAATTCCTTTGTTTTCTAGCTGCAAGTAGAAGGAGGCTCCAACCCCCTAGTTTCTCAGACTACAACCTAAGGGAATCTCCAACTCCCCAATTCTCTGGCTACAACCAGAAGGAGACTACAACCCCCTATGTTCTCCGGCTACAACTGGAAGGTGGCTACAACCACTTGTCCTTTCCTAGTCCAACCACGCTGACGTAGAAGTAGAATGACAGAACCACTGTCACACTATCACTGTGAGATATACCACTGTACAACTGTGCCAACCTGTACCACTGACCTACAACCAACCTGTACTACTACCCTACAATAAACCTGTACCATAAACAAGTGCATTGACCATGCACCAACCTATACCAAACAACCTGTAATCAGCCTGTACCATAAGTAAGTGCATTAACCATGCACCAACCTGTACCTCAACCTGTAATCAACATGTACCATAAACAAGTGCATCAACCGTGCACCGACCTGTACCATCAACGATTTCATCAACCATGCACCAAATATGTACCAATCATGCATCAAATACACATAAACTATGACTCATCAAGATGTACCAACATCATCAACTATACACCTCATGTATGTGTCAAATCATCAACTACTTGTCTCAAACATGTACCCAACATGTACCTCAACCATATACCAAATACATATACCAATATAACCGACAAAATTTCTCTATCAATTCATCACACTATCCATAACCAAATACCATAAACCATTACATCAAACCATGTGCCAAAACCTCACCGTTATAAAACCTCTATCTGTAACATACCTCAACCAAAAGACCTCATCAATTTCATCACCCAAATCTGATTTGTAACTCTGTAATAGACTTGGTGTATATGATCACATACCTGAAAACCTTCCTTAACTTTAACAACAAAATACTAGCATTTTATCAAATTCTACTTTAGTCTCACATGACTAATTTTGGATTAGTCAACAACCCTAATTTGCAATAATCATAACTATGTACCTGTAATGAAAGAAGATCTGAAAATGGTACACGATGTTATTCAGTTTCTTTTATGAAATTCCTCTAGATTTCACTACTTGGAACATCTCAGAAAATGAGTTATAGCAAAAATGGCATACCTTGTTGAATTCTGGCCCCGCATGAAATATTTGATTTATGGATATGAAAATTGTACAAAGAATACTACAGAATGTACTCTAACCAATACATTTGGTCTTACTGAATTTGGATCCGTTATGAAGAAGTTATGACTTTTTTACCCGAAACATCTGTTTTAGACTAGTTTCAGGACTAGCCACAAACCCTATATTCCACGGAGTGTAACTCCAAAAATACAATGACCCACAAGCTGAAATTTGTACCAAATCTACTTAGATGTGTTTCCTCAATGACCTCCCATTTTCACGGTCTGAATAATTCTAGAAAAAAATCTATTTCGAAAATGTTCAGATGACCTGTAAATAACATACCTTAGAAAGCATCATCAAAATAATTTATCCTCCCTTGAATTTCAACCTTCTTTACTTAACCTTCCCTCTGAAATTTGGCTTAGATATCCTTTGGTTACTTTAGTCACCTATATATATTCAATATGCTCAAGTGTGATTAAAATGAGAGAGCCTTGCCTCTTATTTATACTTTCATGTAGCTTCCTCAAGGGGTTACCTTTTGAACGTGAGGAGTTATGTGACATTCCAAATACCACCGGAAATGACATGACATGTACTATCCATATGGAATAGTCTTACCTGAAAATATATCAAAACTCATACCATTATCCATCAAACAAACTTGGGTCCATTACCCAAACCATTGTGCTACCAGAATTCACTACTGGAATTTCTCCAAGGGTTGACATCAACCACTGAGGGTTGTAATCATTCTACAATATCACTCTCCAATGGTTGAAATCAATGAAAACCAACAATCCATACCAGATGTCCATCAACCTAAGCCATTTTTCTGACAAGAGACACAAATATACGTGGTTCACCCAATGTGGGCTATGCCCACTAGAGAAATTGCCAGGTCCTTCCTTTATTATTATCCAAAAAATGAAGGGATGCAACCTACAACACACCCATTGTAACTTCCTCTTCTTTCTCTCACATTCTCCTCTCTCAGAATACAATATTCACAATAATGCACAACTGCAATACAATTCCCTCATAAAAGAGAGTTACATTCTAGGGAAAAAAACCCTAACATAAATTCTATCGTCAGATTTATGAACTTATAATGAACGATCCAGATTGACTACAAAATTACAATATTTGGATTACAAAAAAAAAAAACAATTCGGCCTCCTCATAGTCAGGGGCCATGAATTGTGTATCCTACAGTTTGTTTGAGATGTATATGAATTAGGAAGAAAATTAGGCTCCACAACCAACAATCTCCCACTTGGATACTGATCACAAAAACTCCACTATTGTTGTACTTGCTCGAATATAATCCACCTTGGACCTGGAAAATTTCTCATCTTCACCTTCATGCTTGAAGATCAACTGAAACTGAGAAGGAACTCAGTTTCTCCCTGATTACTCCCTTTGTTAACATGTCTGCATGATTATGGCTAGTATGTATCTTTTCCAAGTTCAAATGTCCATCTTCCAAAACAGATCATATGAAATGGTACATGAGTTGTATATTCTTAGTCTTTGAATGGAAGGCTGAGTTCTTTGTAAGATGAATGGAACTCTTGCTGTCACAATACAACCTACTATTCTCTTTCTTCTTTCTGAATTCCTCCATAAACCTCTGTAATCAAATCATCTCTTTACTAGCCTCTGTAGCAACAACATACTCTGCTTCCATTTTTGAAAGTGCAATAACCTTTTGCAGTTTTGAAATCCAACTTATTGTTATTCCACCTATAGTAAAAACATACCCTGTGTTTCTCCTCTTGCTATCTTTATCACCTACCATATCTGAATCAACATATCCTTGTAGAAAAATTTATGAACCTCTAAAACATAATGCATGAGTAGCAGTACCTCTCAAATACCTAAGAATCCACTTTACTACCTCCCAATGTTTTTAACCTGGATTGTTCATATACTTGCTCACAACTCCCACTGCATGTGCAATATCTGGTCTTGTGCAAACCATCACATACATCAAGCTGCCAATTGCAAATGAATAAGGGACCCTGGACATGTATTCTATATCCTCCCATGTGTTGGGACACATTTCCTTAGTTTATTTGAAATGGCTGCCCAAAGGTGTACTAACTGGTTTTTCATTATGCATTCTCAACCTCTCCAACTCCTTCTCTATGTACTCACCCTAAGACAATGCCAATTTGTGATTTTTCTTGTCTCTTGTTATTCTCATACCAAGGATTTTCTTTGCAACACCCAAATCCTTCATCACAAATGAATTAGCTAATTTCTTCTTGAACAAATTTATATCCTACATATTAGACCCTACAACAAGAATGTCACCTACATACAATAGCAAGATAATATAGCTTCCATTTTCTAGCCTTTTAAAATAAACACGGTGATCAAAATGACATCTACTATAATCTTGTTCTCTCATAAATCTATCAAACTTCAAATATCATTGCCTTGGAGCTTGCTTTAGGCAATACAAGTTCTTCTTCAGCCTGCATACCAAATTCTCCTTTCCTTTGACCTCATACCCTTGTGGTTGCTGCATATAAATCTCTTCCTCCAAATCCCCATTGAGAAAAACTATTTTTACATCTAACTATTCAAGATGAAAATATTCTACTGCCACAAGACTTAGAATAGTCCTAATTGAAGTAATCTTAACAACATGAGAAAATATTTAATCAAAATCTATACCTTTCTTTTGTGTAAACCCCTTTGCAACAAGTCTAGCCTTGTACTGCTTTTTGTCTCCATCTTCCTCTTTCAACCTGTTAACCCATTTATTATGCAATGCTCTTTTTCCTGTAGGAAATTGAACCAAGTCCCAAGTTTGGTTATTTACCATGGAGTCCATTTCCTCTTTCATGCCGTTCTCCCACTTCTTTTTAGTTTCTACCTGCATTGCCTCTTCATAAGTTTCCAGTTCACCAGAATCAATCAACAATAAATAATACAATGAAGGAGAGTATCATTTAGGAGGTCTACTTAACCTGATATATCTTATAACAACACTTGTAGGAGTTTGAGGTACCTGCTGCTCTTGTTGTTGTACATTTTGATTTTTTGGTACCTTTGTAATTTCTTTTTCAGTGATCTCATTAAGCATTGTGTATTCTGGTTTTTCTTTTTCCCATTTCTTTCCCTGCAACTGATATTTGTACATGACCTTGTCATTGAATATGAAATCTATACTCCTAATGATTTTGAAATTTTCATAATACCAATAAGGGTACACTTCTTGGATTTTTCCTCAAGCTTTGTTCTATTTTCTTTATCAATATGGACAAATGCTTCACAACCGAAAGTCTTCAAAAAATAATAGTTTAGCTTTTTACCTGTCCATTCCTCCTCTAGAATTCCACCATACAAAGAGCTTGAAGGTCCTCTGTTTACTAAGTAAACAACAATATATATAGCATATGCCCAAAACTGTAAGGGCAACCCAACATGCAATCTCATACTCCTTGCACGCTCCATGATTGTCCTGTTCATCCTTTATGACACTCCATTTTCTTGTGGTGTTCCTGGAATTTTTTTCCCTCTACAAATCCCATGGTATGAAGAGTAATAATCAAACTCATTGATGCATTATTCACCTCCATTGTCTGATCTGAGACACTTCAATCTTTTTCCTGTCTCATTATCAACCAAAGATTTCCATTTCTTAAAAGTATCAAAAACATCGGATTTTTGTTGAATGCAATAAACCCAAGTTTTTTCTGGTTGCATCATCAATAAAAGTAACATAATAACGAGAGCCACCAAGAGATGATACCTGAGATGGTCCCCATACATCTTTATGCACAATCTATAACCTTTCACTCTTCTTTTCTTTTCTGACTTTGAGAAATTTGACTCTCTTTTGTTTTCCATAAACACAGTGCTCACAGAAATCCAAATCAATTTGTTTAAGATCTGGAAACAAATTTATTTTGTGAAGTATCTGCATCCCCTTCTTACTCATGTGTCCAATCCTATGATTCCATAGTGTTGTATCCACTCTTGTAGAAACTAAAGAGATAGAAAATTCAATATTACCAGTACATGAATTCAATGTATGTACCTTATCTCCTTTTTCTATCATCAGTGATCCTTTGGTGACCTTCCACGCCTTATCTGTAAATATAGATATACAGCCTTCAGTTTCCAACTTCCCTTTTGAAATTCTATTTTTCATTAGATCTGAAACATTTCTTACCTCTTTCAACAAACATTAGTTTCCATTTTTTTGCTTTTTTGTACCCTACCCATTCCAACAATTTTGCATGGTGCATCATCACTCAAATGAACTTGTCCAAAATCACCTTGAACATAATCTAGAAAAAATTTTCTATGGGGTGTGGCATGAAATAAAGCCCATGAATCTACTACCCAAGACTCATAAATATTATCTACATAAAGAATCAAATCATCTTGTAACACATCACCTGTTAAATTTGCTTCCTGATTTTTCTCCTGTTGTCCATCTATTTGTTTCTTTGGAGCTATGTAGTCTTTCTTCAGATGTCCTTTCTTCCCACAATTCCAACACTCTATTTTCCCAGTATACATTTGGCTATGCCCTTCCTATAATTCCCAGGGTTCCTTGAGACCTTTCCTCTATCCTTATGTCTTCCCCTGTTCTCCATGGTCAACACATTACCTGATGTCTCACCTATGCTTTTCCGTTGCATTTCCTCACTAAGAATAACACCAACAACATCATCAATTTTTACAGTGTTTGAACCAGAGACAAAGTTACTTATAGAAATGACCAAGCCATTCCAGCCTTTTGGAAATGAGCACATGATTAGAATAGCACTGACCTCATAATCAAAGTCCACTTTTACAGAACTTATCTGATCAATAATCATATTAATTTCATTTAAATGATCTGAAATAGACCCACCTTATGACATATTCATATTAAATAATTGCTTCGTTAGAAATACCTTATTGGACGTCGAGGGTTTTTCATACAATTTATCCAATTCGTCCATCAACTCTTTCGTTGTCTTTTCTTTTGAAATATTGAAAGCCACCGATGCTGCCAAGCTCAACTGTATCATTCCTAGTGCCTTTTTGTCAATAACCTCACATTATTCATCCTTCATGCTCATCGAATTCTTTGTTATTCCGCCCAATGGTAGGAATAGATCCTTCTGATATAAATAATCTTCCATCTGCATATTCCATAACTGGTAGTTTTGGCCATTAAATTTTTTGACCCTAAACTTTCCATCTTCTGCCATTTCTCCCACTCGAACCAGGAACCCTCTTTTCCTACGAGTTAACTTTCACTCTAATACTAGTTGTTAGAAAAATAGGATCACATAAAAATAAATCAAAACAAATGCGGAAGTAAAAAACAAAAGATACACAATACAATAGAGACACATATATACGTGGTTCACCCAATGTGGGCTACGTCCACCTGAGAAATTTCCAGGTCCTTCCTTTATTATTATCCAACAAATGAAGGGATACAACCTACAACACACCCATTGTAACTTCCTCTTCTTTCTCTCACAGTATGCTCTCTTAGAATACAATATTCACAATAATTCACAACCGCAATACAATTCCCTCATAAAAGAGGGTTTCCTTCTAGGGAAAAAAACTCTAACATAACTTTTACAGTCAGATATGTGACCTTATAATGAAAAGTCTAGATTGACTACAAAATTAAAATATATGAATTACAAAAAACAAAAATTTCACCCCCCTCATGGCCGGGGCCATGAATTGTGTATCCTACAGTTTCTTTGACCTGCATATGAATTAGGAAGATAATAAATCTCCACAACCAACAAAAAGGGTAGGGCCTAGAGATATTTCTTGCTTATTCAAATTGGAAAGCTCTTTGGATGAACTATATTCAAAGCCAGTCAGTTGTTCCAGCAGCACAAAATTAAAATAGAAAATTGCAGGTATTAGATAAGTACCCTTACTTGCCTTAATATAAGAAAATAGTTTATTTTTTTACAAAATTTTCAGTGCCCACCATATTTTGATAAATTGAAAGATTGATCTCTCAAACTAAAGGATGTAAAATACTGCATATCAAGCAAAATATATTTTGGAAGGAACCTGGTGGTATCTTGCTGAAATTTGTTGATGAGGATGAATCAAAATGGATTATGACTGACCTACATAAAGGTGTCTGTGGTGGATATTGTAATATCCCAAGACCGATCCCCAGTTGTAATTAGGAATGTAAATTTGTTTTGTAGGCTGGTGAGCCAAGTGATTATAAGCTAGGAGGCTTATGTGATGATTAGGCCCGAGAGCCTAGATGCAAAGGTAAGTGAGCCTATTTTTGTATATGTAAATACTCATATCATTAATATAAATACATCGTTGCGTGTAGACCAACCATGATAAAAGAGAATGTGGGACTAAGATCCACTAGGTAGGGAAAGGGAAGGGGCTAAGAGGATAGGAAAAAGGGCTAAGTTTGAGGGCTTATCTCTAAGGGAATATTATAATATATTTCTTAAAATACTAAGGTTTGAGAAATAAATCATGTTATCCTAGGTTCCTTTGGGAAAAGGAACAAACTCCAAGTGGAGAGGAACGAGCTCCAAGAGATCCATGTGTCAATATTGGCACATGTAGTTATAAGTGGGAAATATGTTCATTTTTTTTTTTTATGGGGGGGGGTTCCCTTCCATTCCTGCCATGCTTCCATGAAATTTACACATTCACGCAGGAAGCCATTACCTCCATTGTTGACCTTTGAGCATGCACGTACCTCTGAAACTTGCACGCATTTTGGAGCCATATCCCATGTTTTCTTATCATCAACTGAAACCCGTGATCCTCCTGAGTGGTACAACGTACCTGTGCCTACCTAAGCTTGTGTTGTACTTGCCTATTATGAGAAGCACCTATTTCCAAACTCGAAGGCCATTTTTTCCGCTTTTACGTATGAATTAGTTGAACACTGAAGCTATTTTCACCTAAGCCTGCTGTTGGTTATCTGGGAGCAGGAGTGAAGAGGTGGGTTTTCAGGACCGTGGAATGAAGAGGCAGGTTTTCAGGCCTGTGAGAAACACTCTCCAAGTGAGAGACTTTGATGGAAAATAAGAATCATGTTGTCAGGTCTATGAGAAACTCTCTCCAGGTGAGAGAGGTGGTTAGGGAAGTGATTGCTCTTGGAGGGAGCCCAATAATAGCTATATGGATCCGAGAATTATTGTCTGGCCTATTGCTGAAGCCCTAGAAGGGAAGTGGGGAATCCGAAGGACTGCTGAGCAGAGAAGGGGAACACTTCCTGAGGTGGGACATGCATCTGGGGAATGAGATCCTGTAGGATGCTAGTGTGGATTGGCTCCTGGGAAATAATCCTTCCTGTTGACTGTGCAACTTCATGTTGTCTCAACCTAGCCCAGGAATCCATTTATCCGGGTGGATTTTAGTCCCAGCTCGGGGGTGACCCACTGCTGAGAGTGATGAGCAATGTGGTCTAAGGCTGGGAGGTTTGTGGAAGGTATGCACATAGTTGGTGGTCATATATAAAAAGATAAGTACCATTTATATGTTCATTTACATGATGTGTATTTGTACATGTTTTATATTTAGGAGTATTTCCTGTATATGCTGTATGTGTAGGCTTACTGTTATTCAACATTAATTTGTGTATTCACATAATATAATTGTCTTTCAAGTTTTATATATATGATGTTCCACAAGATTTGTGTGGGGCATAGCCCAACAGGTCTATGGATGGGTATGCTACAAAATTAGTATCATAACTTAGAAAGAGTGTTAGTATGAGGTAGCACAACCTGACCTGGGTGGCTGGGGGTGTTACAAAATGGTATTAGATCATGAGAGTTTGATTGTGGCATGACCCGACCTGGGGAGGCTGAGTATGTTACGAAATCATATCAGAGCCCATGGTTTCAACACCGAGCCTAGATGGGCCATGCAAGTGGAAATCAAAGAAGAATTTTCATAATGAATTGTTGTTGAAATGGACAAAATTCAAGTTTCAGAGCATACATGAGTGCTAGAAGGGAATTGAGAGAACACTTGGACTATATTTGAAAGCTTAGGAGGTGTGGCAGATCGAGAAGACACAATAAACATGGTTATGGGACACAATATTAAAATTAAGCCATTGGATCTGTTTGGGAGAAGGAAGACCCTTCACAACCATCAGACCTGGGAAATGGGCGCAACGGTTAACCCTCAAGTCCTTTAGACTTCGTTACTTCAATGATTTTTAAGTTTTGTTGAGAAAGAGGCAAAATCCCCGAAGCTCTGAAATCCCGGAGTGAATCTATCGTAGATAATTTGGGACAAGGCATACCGTTGGATTTCCCAAGTGGTTTGACAGTTCGACGATTCAGGGAAATCCGTTTGAGATTGTGTAAAGTGGAATTTTTTCCGAAGTCCGGAACCAATTTGGATCGTCCATTATCGAAGACACATCTCTGCAAATCATCTTTTGCAGGAGTCTAACAGTTCAGGGGTTGGGGAAGGTTCAACAGAGAAAACCGTCGAAGCTCAGAGCTCCAAATACCTAGAGCCCTGAAGTCTCGAAGCCCCGGGAAGTACTAGTTTGACATTCGACAGTTCAAAGGTTAAGTTAAGTTCAACAAAAAAAATATTACGAACCCCAAAGTACCGAAGTCCCGGAGCCCTGAAGTCCCAAAGCTCCGAGGAACACATATTCAAAAATTCGACATTTGGATGATTTGTTTTAATCTAGCGAGGAATCCTCCGGAGTCTTGGAGCCCCGAAGTCCCAAAGCTCCGAGAAACAGTTGTTCGAAAGTTCGGCATTCAGAAGAAATAAAGTGTGCTAGTGTTGGATCTCCTGAAGCCAGAAATTATGAAGTTCCAGAGTGCAACTGTGGCATTACAGGATGACATCGCCAAGGGTGATGTGGATCTCCTCTAAACCTGCCACATGTCACTTATATTTGTACCTTTGATAGGACCTTATTACCAATTGGGACCTGACATGTGTCACCTGTCGGTGGGGCCATGTGTCACTACATTAATTGTTTGACAAATGAGCTAAGGAGATTGTCGTATTCTCCGATTCGACATTCAAATATTTTGAAGTGTTATAAGGTAAAGTCTTCCGAAGTATGAAACTATGGACCACCAAAGTATAGAATCTCTAGAGAGCAGTGGTTATGGGAATAAACCACTTCAACATTTGGGGAAAATATTGTGTTGTAATGCAAAATCCTCCAAATCCTAGAGTCGTGGAGCTCCTATCCACTGTAGATCTCAGCCAGGAGCATGTAATGTTGATTCTTGAAATATTAGAGGGTTTCCCAGTTCAGTGATCCAAAAGTATATTATTACAAAGTGTTAGGGTATAAAAGGCCCAAATCCAGATACAATCCCCATCGTTCATTGATAAAAGAACATCAAATGTATCTCTCAATCCTTCGTGGTTTAGGCATTCGACAATTCAGGAGGAAGCGCAAGATGGAGCCTCAAAATTCCCAAAGCCCAGAGTCTCGAAGCTCCTATTGACTATAGATCTAAAAATAAAATGAGGATTTTCGATCAGTGCATCCTCCGAGTATTCAGAAATTCGGCGTTTGGGAGATTAGAGGTGTGTAGGTGCAAAGTCCATTGAATCTCGAAATTATGAAGTCACATAATACATAAGTGACATGGCATGTTGATGTCAACTAGGGTGATGTGGACCACCGTACACATTCTACATGTCCATATGTTTCTTGCGTTTGACAAGTCATTTATGCCAATTGGAATCTGACATGTGTCAACAATTGATTAGGCCACGTGTCACCTCTGTATTGCTGACATGTAGCACCTCGGGTTCACCATACTAAGTGTGCCCTAGAATTTCAGAGGTTTGGTATTCAGGGAAATTAGAGTATGAATTTGTAAGAACCTCCAAAGTGTGAAGCTTCGAAGAGCCAGTCCAAGAGTTCGCCAGTTCCATGTTCAGGAGAAATCAATGTGGAAGTTGTAAGAACCTCCAAAGCTCGAAACTCCGGAGCATCAGAGTCTCGAAGCACCGAAGAAGAAATATTGGGGGAGTTCGCCTCTTCGACATTCAGAGGAAATAATGGATGGTGAAGGAGAAACCTCCAAAGCTTGAAGTCCCGAAGCTCCGAATAAAAACTTGGTTGATCAGAGAGTTCTTTC
>JASDQU010101455.1:228548-299264 GCA_032191745.1 Picea mariana
ACCCTGATTCAAAACAGAGGCAAATTACTGACGAGAATAGAGCAGTCCTAGGCTAGAAGCAGAGCTTGCACAGACCCAGCAAGCATTAATTCTCTTCAGAGAAGAAATGAATGAATATCAAGCATCCCAATCTCAGGCACAGGGTGCCATCATTCATAAGCTAAAATAAGAATTGGGACAAGCCCAGCAAGCATTGATTCAATGCAGGGAAGAGATGAGTGCTATGGAAGAACACCAAGCATCTCAATCTCAAGCACAGAGTGTCATCATCGATAGACTAAAAGTAGAACTTACACAATCATAGCAAGCTTTGGTCCAACACCAACATGAAATGGTAACTAGGACTGAATATCAAAGGTTTGTTAAAGAATTGAAGGACATGATAGCAACAGAAGGTGAGACTTATGCTGCGCTTACCAGAGCCCAAGAGAAGATCAAAAAGGTGCAAACCCAATTGGAAAAAGATTTGGAGCAAATCAAACACATCTGTGATGTATACTCTAATGCCATCGATTGCAGAGCCCCTGCCACTAATTATGTTTTATTCTTGCTGGAATGGTATCTATTATTGAGAGTGAAGTCCATCAGAGCAGGTAAACCCATTTCATTTTCCACTGTTCCAGAATTTATTTCATGTTTCAGAGATCAGGAAGTGAAGGTACAATACCTTCTGTGTGAATTATATTTACATAATCTCATTTTGAAAAAAGTTAGAGGAGAAAACCCTGGCCTCTTCATAGGGGACATATAGTTTCAGTCATTCCTTTCCTTTACTAGGAACCAGGTCAGATGGGGTAAGGCTCACAAAATGTTCATAAATAGGGAAACTGGTTTAGATCTTTGGATTAGAGGAGAGTCTCCAAAATCCTTCCTAGCCATCATGCGACACAAGACCTTGATGAAAAGGCCAGGGGTTGTGGACTCATTGGCTCCTATCCATTTACATGTCATCCACTCAGGTATCACATATTTTGGAGAGCTCAAGGAAGAATCTCTTGTTGCTTCCAAGCTAAGATGGGATGCATCCTCCGATGATGTTAAAAATAGAGAGCCATTTGGATTTAGGAATTTCTTTGCAGCAACCTTCAGAGTGGAAAGATATTCTAGACTACTCCAGGAGGAAGGAACTTCTTGGACGGGATGCAGGTATAACCCTCCTCTCCTCTGGTTTCCTCCAGAAACTTACCAGAGGGATTATCAAATTAATAAAAAGAGACAAGATGCCGCTTTTAAAGAAATCAAAAGAAACAATGGTTTCAGGAGACCTGGCGAACCAAATTTTCCTCCCTACAGTACAACTAATTTACATGAAAGACTCTAGCTTGCATGAGGACATGCAAGAAGGTAAGTTGGGTTATGAAAAAGGTATAAATATCTTCCTTTTTCCCACAGTTCATGATATGATTTTGATTGATTCTTCAAATAGTTAGGGATAAATAGGAAAGAACATGATTAATATGTCCCTTAGGATTGTTATTGAAGTTTTATTAAATAGATTCTAAATTACGATTGGAATGGTTTGATTTTGTTGCAGAATTGGATAAATAACTGTCAAACATAACTAAAGAGATCTTGGCTATGTGCAAGCTATTGGAGGTTGAAGACTTTTTAGGCGTAAAGCAGTTTTGAAGATAATGCATTTTATATATTGTAACTTTATAATAGTAAAGAAATCCTGAGGATCTTTCGATCCTCGGGATAGCTTGATTTACCCAGACTATTGTAATATATAAGAGGGTAATAGATCCAGAAAAAAAACGCATTCAAGTATTTAGATTTAGAATTGCTCTGCGCAAGCAGTTTTTGTAAATGTTTTACCAGCCATGGAATCAATGAAAGTTTTGAGTGTTCCTATCATTTTTGTGCTCTGAGTTTCTTGTAGTAGTACTTCTGAAGACCGAGGGCCCAGTCTGAAGGAGCTACTGTCTCGTTCTGTAATTGTATCAATTCGAAGTTTGATTTCTATTCTTTTATTCAAATCTCTTTTACAATAGCCAAGGATAACTGCATAAGTGTGTTAATGATTTTATGATTGTTTACATATAGAAGACAGACATTTCGATTAGTTATTAATGATTGTCGTTATGATTTCCATTTCTGAAGTTATTGCTTGACGGTTCCTCACATTTTCATCCGCGTTGTTCCTTTTCCTTAGATTTACGATTGATGTTCCTTTCAGTTAAAGTTACAATAGTTGTTCCTTTCCGTTAAATTTACATTAGTTGTCCTTTCTGATTAGATTACAATTGTTATTTCTTTCTATAGATAGAGTAATTCATTATTTCCTTTCCAGTAATCAGAATTCGTAATTGATAGTTAATTTTGCAAGTCCTTACTTAGATTCAATTACTTCCTTTTAGTTAAGTGAATTCAATAGATTAATTAGTTATTTTCCATTTTACAGCATCTTAGTAATCAGATCTTTATTCCATTAGTTCTTAGAATCTTTGGTGAATGGTTGATGAACTCAGATTTGGTTTAGTTACACGATTTTAGGCTACCTGCATAGACTTTGTTGATATTCTTGAGATAAAAGACAAATCTTCGGGTTGATAAATTAATGTTAAACTAAGGTTGTTTTTAGGACATCTTTAGACACCAACACCATGCATCTTCAGATTATGTTATTCATGTAGAAGGTCACTTTTCTACTAAAACTATTGCTTTTAAAATTATCAGGAAAGGGTACTATTGGCCTTCAATTTTTTATGATTCTTATAATTTTTCAAGATCTTGTGACAAGTGCCAAAAGTTCATTGGGAAAGAACATATTTCTGCCATGCCTTTACAGTCTGTCCTCCCTAACTTTCCTTTTTCAAAATGGGGTCTGGACTTTATTGGTCCTATTAATCCTCCATCTTTAGCAGGGTAAGTTTTTATCTTGACATCCACAGACTATTTTATGAAATGGATTGAAGTTGTCCCACTTAGGCATTCATAGGATGAGCAGGTGATTTCTTTCCTTGAAAGTAATATTTTCTCCAGATTTGGCCTTTCTTTGTAAAATATTATAGAAAACGGTCCCACTTTTATTTCTGCTAAGTTGACTCAGTTTCTAGCAAAACTGGGAGTTAAACATTTTACCTCATCATCTTATTATCCTCAAGGAAATGGGCAAGCCAAGTCTACTAACAAAAATATTGTTAGAATTATCAAGAGGTTCATTGAATATAAGCCTCGTCAATGGCACGCTCTCTTCACTTACGCCCTTTGGGTAGATCTCACTACCATTAAGGTGAGCACTGGTTGCACTCCCTTCCAGCTTGTTTATGGCCAAGAAGCCATTCTTCCTACCGAGCTAGAACTTTCTTCTCTAAGGTTGATACTATAGGTTGAAGAATTAAATTCTTCCAATATATCTCAAAGGATAAATGCACTCTTGGCTTTAGAGAAACAAAGGATGTTTTCCTTGGATAACATTAAGAGAAGACATCAAACTGTTAAAAGATATTTCAATAAAAGTGAAAAGGCTGTTAAATTTAATGTTAATGAGAAAGTCTTGATGTGGGATTCAGCTCGTGCTGATAGAGGAAGGAATTCAAAGTTCCAAAAGTTATGGTTGGGTCCTTTAATATTGCTTTTGTCCTGGGCACAAATTCCTATATCCTAAAGGACATGGAAGAGAAATTGTTTTCCTATAGCACCAACGGTTCCCACTTAAAACACTATGTGGAACCAACTTGAAAGTTTAAATGTTGTATGAAATTTTTAATGTATTATAGTTTTTTTTTATTGCTTTGATTTTGCTTTGTTGTTATTTCTTTTTGTTGTTTGATTTTTGTTGTTTTATTCCTTTCATTGACTTCTTTTCTTGTCAGAAACAAAATTTTGGATCAATTTTTCCACAGTGACGCTATTCTACAAGTATTGTTAATCAATAGCAATCAGGTTACATAGATGTTATGATGTTCCCCCTTGAAGACATCATTGAAATTGTTATCTACTTTCACTGTTTTTAGATAAGATATTTGGTTTTTCATCCCTATTTCTGCTTTCCTTTTCTTCCCTCCACTCCAAGATTCAAAAGAGCACACAAGAAAAAATTTCTCCATGAAGCCAAGAATGCTTTCACTATGATTAATCAAATGATTATGCATACAGGGATAAGCCCCCTCATACGCAACACTTTTTATGAGTTATTCCCAAAATCCCAAATCATTTTTTCCCTTAAACTGCTCACTTCCCCCTATTGCATAATCATTCTGATGTCTATTTCCTTGATCTAATGTTCACCTGGTCTGCGTAACTAGACAATCTGAGTTCTTAATTTGTTGGAAACAGATTTCTCTATGGAGTGTTGATGATTAAAATCGCAACGATGAACACTGCTCACAAATGATTGCCAAGCTCTATTATTTATTTATAATAATAATAATAAACTAGTAGGTGGGACCCCCTTGTAGACAAGTGGTGCTATGATAGATGTGTTGCACTTTTATTTTGTTCGTTGTTATAATTATTCCATCATAGTCTTCTACAGTTGATGATTCAATTCATGGTTCTAATCACTATGGTGACATAAGATGATTGGTTGATGGTGGTATGGCTAGACGGTTGATGGTCACTCGCAAATTATGATTGTGTTGTGGATAAAAGGATTTTTTTTTTTAAGTTCTATGTTTATGCATTAAACATTGATTGATTATTTTACATATGATTTTATGCAAAAGGATGATGTGGGAGCTTAAACAAAAAGGGAAAACGCCTATGTACAAGCCTTAAGGTTACATGTAATAGTGACAAAAGAAAAGTGTATAGACCTTGTTGCTAGTATTATGCACTTTGATTAAAGATTATGTGTGAGGCATATATGGTAACATTATAGCATATGGTTGTTGTTAAAATATTTTAACATGACTAAAGGTGGTGCACTATGTAATGGATATAGAAATGGGATATGTGTTTGAATTAATGGTTGATGTTATGGTGCATTGGTTGGATTGTATGTTGAATTGAATGGGGTTGGGAAAGGAAGGGATGCACATTTACTGCATGTCATTCAAACAACCCTCAAGCTCATCACCCTAGCCATATTTGAATTTGGTTTTTCGCTCTACTGGTTGGTGGTGCTCCGCATTTTTTGGTTGTGAAAGAAGGATACAGTCCAACTCTCTCCTTCAAGAAAGATTTTCCAGGTATGGTTCCTTTATTTTTCATCCATGATGGCTCCTCTATGTTATGAATCAATTTTTGGCTCAAAATGGCTTGAGGTCCGTGTTTTTCTTAATTTGTTTTACTGTGTATCAGTGTTGTTCTTATGGTTTCTTCTGTGAATACTCAAGATTGTTGGTGTTTTAAAGAAAAGGAATAAATGTTCTTGTTGTGTGTAGCCTTTGCATTGGTTTATTGGTGAAAACATGTTCAACCATATTGGGGTTTCAGTCTGGTTCTTTGTGGAAAATTATGATGATGGTTTAGCAAGCCCTGATTTTTGGTGCGTGGGTTTTACAACCAATCTTAGTGTTAAGTTTTTGTCAACCAAACTGTTAAGAGTTGAAGTGTTATTGCCTTGTTTTGGCTGAGCCCCGAACTGTATTTTGTCATGGCATTTCCTTCATTATCATTGTTACTGGAAAGCATTGTACAGTCGGGTTTTTAGAATCACCCATAATTTTAAATGGAAGCTTGTATAGTTTTGGTTGGACATGGATTGTGTTCGGGCATTCTCTTCACAGTATTTTAAGCATTCGCTTTTCTCGTTATCCATTGGAGGTGGATGACTATTATCTTTTGGAAACCATCACTATCAAGTTTTTGGGTTAAAGTTTATGTGTATGTAGTGATGTTTTAAAAGGCAGGAGTGATCTATGTTTTTGAAGACTCTTCCTTGATTGAGCCATCTGCTGTTACCTCTCTGCAATATTTTTTTTAAATGGGAACGAGTTGTCTGTGTCTCAAAGACTATCTCATGTGGTCGAGCTATTTGTTCTTACTTCCTTTGATGTGTTAAACTCTAACATCATCTAGGTCTCGTTTCAATCCTATCAAGTATAAAAGAGTCACCTCTGTGTGCTTGTTCTATCGAGCATGACTTGGTTCTATTTCTCCTCTTGCATTATTTGGCTTTGTCTCCTATTGGTCATTTCTTTTAAAAGAAGTATGTACATGAATCTCAGGCTCAAAATTGCATGTTATTAGTTGAATGTTATTTTGAATCAAGACTTATGTTGATAAACACCTGTGTGTAATTGAATCAAGGCTCGATTATGAGTCTTAATGCCAATGGATTGTGTCAAATAGTGTCGTAAAGTCGACAGTTGGTGGTTAATACTGGGCCTATTCTTATTTGAGTTTTAAATATTGGATGTGGATGGCTGGAATCACTATGCATATTTATATTTGTCTTCAAAAGGAAAAAGGGTTTATCATTGGAATATAAAATATTGTGGCTCAAAGGATTATAATGTTATTATAAATATGGCAATGATGTTATTGTGACTATTGTATAAGATTTATAAATGCAATGGTTGTTATAATTAAGTATTGTGGGCATATGAATTGTTTTGTTTGAAGTCAGCAAGCATTCTGTAAATAAATGACAGTTAAATGGTTTTGGTTTAAAAGTGAATGCTTATTGGATTGTGGGGTCTGAACAGAGTTATGGTTGTTGTTTGATTTGATTTATTTTTATGAACAATATTCATATTTTTCCCTCTCATACTATAAATTTTCCGCTCATTATACCCCCCTCATAATCCCAATTTCATTTTTACACGCCCTATTATAAAAAATAAATTAAATGCTTTGTATAACAATGACAAAAGATATGGCACAAAAATAGGTGGCAGCTGATATTTTTGGTATTGATTACATAGTTAAATTATTTAATGAATTGTTGAGAAGTACTCATGTTTTTATCCCCTTTCATGATACCACTTTTTCTCTCATTACAATCCCTCCAGATGTCCCAGGAACCCTATCCATCCCCTACTCACTTGAAAATTATTAAATAATTTATTATGGATTGATTTGCATGGGTCTCATGTCAATTTCTGAGACAAACATTGTTTCATGTAAATAGAATGGCATGTATGGTTTGTTAAGGGATATTTACTAATGAATTGTTGCATACAAGATGAGTTTCTTCAGCAGGGGACTCCATGGCCGAAGTAATAGAGGAAGAGGTAACTAGAAGAGAGGGCCTAGAAGGCCTAGATTCTCAAATCATTTTTATGTTGACCCCCAGGACTTGGACCAGCTATTTCAAGTTGGGTTCTTCAATTGGATTGGGCAAGGGATAGTCCAACCCTGACCAAAGAGACCTCCCTTCCAGCCTCAAAATATCCCTAGTATTCTTGTGCCTCCTCATGTATCCTTGCAACTAGAAGTCCCTGTGAATGATGGATGGAAAGAGATTGTCAATCCGATAGTCTCTCACCATCGTGGCTGGCCCAATTTTTCATTACCCCCTCCACCACCTATAAATCCTAATGTTCAAATTTCCCCTGTGCATTCACCTGTTCAGTCCTCTCATGTTAGAAAACGGCTTAAAACCGATGTTCCCCATGTGCAAGATAAAGATAAAGTTGTTTCCTCGCCTTCCTCTCCTTCAAATGACTCTTCAAAATTAGTGTCCTCCCGTATGCATCTGAAGGACTATTGTTCCCATGTTATTAGTGAGATTAAGCTTCAAGGTTTAAATCAACCAAAGGCTACTTCTAGGAAGTCCAAAGGGGACAACAATGATAGAAGAAAGATTGCCTCTTAAAGTGGAAAGCATGGATTTTAATTTATGTGTTTATGATTGAGTTGTTGAAGGCAGTGGTCTGCAGAAAGTTTTGGACAACAAGATATTTTTTGGATAATGTGAATATTTACATATTTTGGATATGATTTGAAATATTTCTGATATTTAATATTCAAATTTTGAAAGTATGTATGGGAGCCACAAGGCGGCATGTGTTTACATGATTATCCAATTGTGTTTATTTTTGTAAAGAATAAAAGAAGGGAGTCACAAGGTGTCCCACCTACTTAATTATTATTAAATAAAGACCCTTAACTATTATTATTATTATTACTTCCCCTAAACTAAAATTAGTTAAGTTTAATTAACTTAACTAAAGAAAGTAGTTGAACTACTTCAACTTATTTGGAATGCATAAAATCCAAATGAGAAGGAAGAACGAGGGGATAATAGAAGGAGAAACCAATACTAAGGTTTTCTCTTTTGTTTTCATGAGATAGTTTCATTTTTCATTCACTCTTGAGTTCATTCAGAGCCTAATTCTCTTTTTGATAGTAGGGTCCTATTGTAGACAGCAAGGTTCAGAACTGAACCAAATCATTCAGATGTTTTTTTTAAAGGTGTTGATCTATCTTTGATAGTCTGTGTATACTTATCTGTTTATGGATTAAGTTTCATAGATGATAAAGGATATTGTGCAGAGTCAAATTGGTAGCACTCTGTGGCAAGCTGATTCAGATTATAAAGTTCAGTTTTCACTTCTTGTCAAAGTCTTTTTGTATGGTTTTCATCGGGGATCTCTAAATTAGACTTTGGTCCATGCCCTCACGGGGATTTTGTAAAGAGAAAGATACTTTTGATTTCTTGGAATGAAATAAAGTAGATTGGTATTCTATCTCATTTGTGTGTATCTGTGACTTGGTTACTTTTTCTTTTGATCTCTACATTTATTTTCTGTAATCTATATATTTTCATAAAATTATATAAAATTTTATGTTATTTTGCAACATTATTTTCATAAAAAAAAAAATCATCCTAAACACTTGTAATTGATACTTGTGGATTGGGAAAATATTTTTGAGGCTATAAAACATAGGGTGATATTCTTGATTATCTTTTCTTAGCCAGGCAAGATCCGAAAATGCTTGAGTAAGATAATTCATATATATTCCTCAACAGACATCATGAAGGCTTTTCGAAAGTGGTTCACATAGTTGATCGTTTCCTTTGATGAGAGGGTTCGCATCCCAAAGAAACTTTTGACAAGGTATGTGGATTGTCTTGATTTTAAATGTGATTTCCATAATGTTTTTATTTATCTTTGCATAGACAATGACAAGGATGAGGCCAAACTCCCCTTCTACATTACCTAAAAGGATATCCTAGAGGGTGTCGTGGAGTGGTCGACTAACTACCACCCTCCATTTTCTAAAGTACAAACCCAGTTTGAGGTAAGAACCAAGGATTCATAGGAATAGAGACAAGATGTGATTGTTGTCCGACATCGAGACAGATCCGTTAGATCCAAGATACACAAATCTGGTTCCAAGGATCAAGAATCGCCAAATTTAGAGGAGCAAATGTCGAGTGAAGAAGAGTCTGAAGCAGAGGAAGATAGGGTTAGGAAACATAAATGATATTCCAAAGGTCATAGTAGAACACCATTTTAGAGATATCCACGGATGCAGGTGATAAGGCGCTAATCTTGTATACTCAGTTGACGACTTTGCAGCTTGTCACTACCTCTATGATCAAGAAGATGGACACAATGGACCTGACAACTCCTCGGGTTACATCGGCCATTGCAAATGAAGTTGTTCATCTCACCCAGAAACTTCATGACACCCTCAATGAATCTGATAATCAATTCAATGAGTTCCTTCAAGAACTTTTGATGATGGTTTCATCTATCGCATCAGTCACTCCATGAGGCCATTGGCTCAAGGAAGAACCAAATAATACTAGTGGGGGCCTGCTGGCACCCAAAGTTTTGGGATAGAGATTGTGCACATACACAAACCTAGTTGTGCGCACACTACAGTTTTGTGTGCACACCAACAATTGAGGTTCGATTAGCTTACAATGAAATGAGCCACACACATCAATCTAAGTTTTTCCATGAGCGTCAATTCAATTTTTTCCATGCGTACCAATCCAAGTTTTTCTATGTGCACCAGAAATCAAGAAAACATCGCATGCACGCCAAAATCAAGAAAAGAATCTTCAGTAAATCTTCTTGAATGATTACTTCAAGCAACACAAGAGATCATGGAGTAGTAAGGGGATGAACTAGCAAAGCAATTAAGATTGTCATGACTCTAAAGAGTCTATGTGGACTGCATGCAGGTGATAGAAGCATGTAGGACTGGCAATCAACATAGTGAGTGGAGTAGAATTGAAAGTGAAGGAACGATGGAGCAGAGAAGGAAACAAAAGGGAGAAACGACCACAGAGAAGGAGTTAGTTAATTAGTTGGAAGATTGTTTAGTTAGTTGTTGATTGTTGCAATTGGGATCGTTGTTTCTATGGTCGATATTTTTGGGCTCACTCTGAGCTCATGTTTTGTAAGGTGTTTGGTTGTGATTTTAGTCAGATAATACCTGCAAAGTCTGAAAGAAAGCACACAACGCCATGTAATGAACCACTGTGAGAATGTACAAGAGCGCGGGGTGTTAATTATGTTAAGTGACAAGTCCCTTGGTATATGTATGTGACTAGTTGCATGAATAGAATAAAAGATGCAATGATTTATGTCATTTTATGTGTTGTTCATGTGTATGATGAATGTATGTGTTGTTTTTACATGTTGTTAGTTTTTAAACGTATTGCAATGGAATGCATAAATGTCAACCCGAATGGATTCCATGTGTAAGTAACCCTTCATCACCGACACAAGATCATATGGTCTTTGTGATTCTCATGGCATCTCGGGTGAGACCTTCTTCAGTCTTCAATTGAGGATTGATATGTAAACACCTTGGTTTTTTTGTTGGTCAACTCTAGACAAACCATGGGCCATTAACCCCTTAGCATTAAGAAGGACACATGCAAGCGGGCCAACAAAATGGACCCATAGAGTAAGGAAATACCCCATACGAGTGCCCCAAAGGGTAAAAGTGAACCAAAGTGATGACCAAAAACCAAATGATAGAAAATAAATTATGGTAAAGGACCCTCCTATGTAGTAGACATCCCTAAGAAGTCACACATCTAAGATAAGGTAAGGGGACTAAGGAAGCTAGTCCAACATACAAGGACGATAGATATTGGTGTCATCACTTGGTGGGTCATGCATGGACACAATACAAAAAGAGGGAGACACCATGACATCCCTAATGGGTAAGTGTACATGAGTACTAAAGTGTGAAGTCCATACACAACCTACATGGGTGTTGGGTCTTTGTCCCAATTTTGCACGTGGACTTGCATGTGTGTTGGATGTTTGTCTAACTATTACAGATGGCCTTGCATGTTCGTTGGTGTTAGGTGTTAAGTTTAGGGGGATTTGATGTGAATAAAAAGACCAATGATGATCCAACATGCAATGGTGGATTGATATCAAACATTGAGATTGGCTCATAATGGTAACATGAAGACTTGAAGTTAAGTTGTGTATTAAAAAACAAATGTTAAGAATAATAATCTCATTAAATATGGGAGATGGAATATTTGTTATGTATTGATTTTAGAAAGGTTTTTGTAAAATATAGAAAAAGTTTTCCATGATTTAAAAGGAAGTCATGAGTATTGCACTCTATGGGAGATAGAGTGAAACAATGTTATTGTAATCTATACTAATTATAGATTACTAATTTGAGATTATAATGTAATCTATATTAATTATAGATTACTAAGTATTGTAATCTATATTAATGTTTTTGTTTTGTATTTTTTTTTGCTATCCAAGGTCAACTCATCATGCAGCATAGGTTTATACTGTTCTACTATATGCAATAGGATTGAATGCTGAAGCAGGTTGGTGCATATATCATTGGATTACTTGATATATATGTGGGATATATCCAATAGCATATATATTATATGCAACAGCATTGAATGCTGGAGCAGGTTGGTATATATATCATTGGATTACTTGGTATATATGTGGGATATATTCAATACTGTATATAACATATGTAACAGTATTGTATAGATTATTTAGTATATATGCGAGATATATCCAATAATGTATATACCATATACAACAACATTGAATGTCAGAACAGGTTGGTGTATATATCATCGGATTACTTGATATATATGTGAGATATATTCAATAGCATATATACCATATGCAACAGCATTGAATGCTGTAGCAGGTTGATTATTGTTTATATATCATCGGATTACTTGATATATATGTGAGATATATTCAACAGCATATATACCATATGCAACAGCATTGAATGCTGTTGCAGGTTGATTATTGTTTGGTTATTGTTAGCCGTGTTCTATCGGCGTGGGAGGCAGTAATGCTTAGCCTTGGATGACCGTAGGAACTAACACCGAGACTCTCCATCGAGAGTCCTCTCCGTCCCATACAAACCGTCAAACGACGTGTCTGGATAAGCGCGCAGAAGGCATTGGGTGTCAAAGCCTGAGAGGAGTCCATATACGGCAGCCAGACATATCTGCTAGTGAACACGACTACAGATTCCTTTCTTCCTGCTTCCTCCACAGCTGCCATTTACGCCCAGAAAATAACAAGTACAGTTGCAGATATACCTCCAGATCTGGCGCTACCTGGACGACATCTGTAGTCATTCAGGATACATGCGCTTTCCAAACGTCGCGCCATTCCTCTTTCCAAGAGTAGACTTCGTAATGCGATATTCATTACTGAGACATCGGAATTCTCCATCTTTGCATCGACGATATTCATTGTAAAATTGGAATAGGATACACTAAACTAGTTTATAGTATCACAATGTTTCTTGTGAGATACCATACGTTCGGATTTCAGAGGCATATGTAACAACCAAGTCCTTTGTAGAGGGATAGCCATGTAGCCATCTTGGTTGCAGTGCACAAAGTTGATCAATTAAAAGTTGCAAATTAATATGCACCAGTACAACTACTCTTCAGCTCTTTTTTTTTCTGCAGGAATATCCATCTCCAACTGATAAGTACCTTTCATATATCTTAATATGTGTTTTGCAAACTTCCAATGAGATTCATGAGATTCCTATCTTGAAACAAGAGTAACAACAAAGGTAATGCTAGGTTTACTCTGTGTAACTGAGAAAACTTGTTTTTCTATGCAACTTAACATGGATAACTGAATTATTATAATTTTTAATCAACATTTACAAGTGAAGAATTATAATTTTTAGTCAACTTGGCACTTGATACAGATGAGATTGGTGCAGGTTTACAGTATTCCATATGGATACAAATGAGATTGGTACAGGTTTACAATATTCAATATGAAAATAAGATCATAGACATACTTAGGTCATAAGAATATGTGATTTTGTTTATTGCCAAACTTGAAATTCTAGAAAATAGTTTTTTGTGTGAAGAATTATAGTTTTTAGTCCATTTGACCATTGATATAAATGAGATTGATACAAGTTTACAATATTCCATATGATATGAAATCTATGAATAAGATCATAATAAGAATATGTGATTTTTTTATTATCAAACTTGAAATCCTAGAAAATAGATTTTTGGATTGCCAAACTTGAAATCCTAGATCACATAATCATTTCATCTCAAAGCCCCATCCACACTCATGCTTCACTTTATAAGTCTAGTATATAGAGTTTCATGTCACAAAAAGATCATCCACATACAAAACTAGAAGGGTGTTGTATATGTAGGTTATTATTTGAATGGCTACAAATAAACTTACTTTGTAGAATATGTTTATCTATTTTCATCTAGGTGTTCCAATGGTATCCATATTCTCTATTCAAGGTTTAGTAAATCTATCCTTTTTTTATGTGAGAAATCTTAGCTACCAATCTATTATTATCTTACTCAATGTGACTGTTGTCCCTAAATTTGGTCTTGTAGATCCACCTACATATGATGATGTTCTTCTCAAGAGTATGTTGAACTAACTCCCATGTTTCATTCCTCATTAAGGAGTTACACTCTTCCTTCATTGAATCTTGTCATACTCTTATGTGCTTGCTCATATATCTTAGGATCATGAGTATTCATGATCTTTGCCATGAGAGAAAAGTTAGTATTTTGAAGTCTAGAATATTAATAGATCTCATAAAGAATTTTTACCTTTCTTTCATTTACCTCTTCATGTGATGATGAAGGCTTGTGATTTCTAGTTTTGTTTGGAGAAGAAACTTCATGTGAACTAGGAGAACTCTCCATACAAGGAAGAATGGTCTTTGCCTCATCAAGATAAAAAAAATTCATTAAGAAAAAGAACATTAATTCAATCTATGGAAGAATCATTAGAAGATAGGGAAGTTGAAAATATATACAACGAGTTCGCATTAAACTCGACAACTTTATGAATGATGGAATCCATTGTTTATTGATTATATGTTTGATAATGTTCAAAAAACATGGTATAATTCACGGAGGTCAAACACCTTAGGACATTCATTCACACATAGATAATAAAATAAATTAGGATAGTAGTGCTTACATGGTTAAAAACCTCAAAGAGTGAAACAATCTATGACACCAAAGATAATTTATTAATTTGCGGAAAAATAGTTTGCATAAGCATCTCTCACATTGATCATCAACAAGTGACCTTCGATGCTCTTTAAATAGAGGTTAGGGACCAATCAGGTGCTAAGCCATACATCAAGTGATATTGATATCAAGGAGAATATTTGTCATATCACTCATGTGTGGCACACGATTGTCACCGTTGGATTAATAAAGTACAAAAGTGCACTAAAGGTTCACATTAAATGTACACTTTAACCTAAAATAACAATATACCAAGTTGAATTTAAATTATTTCCTCAATAAATCCCTCTCGGACTTAACCAAGCTCCTCAAGCTTAGCACGAAAAAATGGATCGATTTCTTGTTGAGTCTGGATTTTCTAGATTCCAATTTGACCCTAATGTTTATACCAAGCGACTAGGTGACCATATTCTCATACTTGTACTTTATGTTGATGACCTTATATTCCTTGGTAGGACATTAAGCTTCTAAAACATTTGAAGTCCAACCTTAGGAAGAAATTTGACAATATAGACGAAGTACCCTTGCATTATTATCTCAGCATCCAAGTTTTGCAAACCAAGGAACACATTTATCTTTCTCAACCTAAGTATGCATGTGACTTCCTTTATCACCTTCACATGGGCAGTTCTAAACTAGCCACATCTCCCTTCCAATCTAGAGTTAAAATTACGACCACGTGCACCTCACCCTAGAGTGGATGCCACTTTGTACAAATAGTTAGTCAAAATCCTTTCACATTTGACTCATACTTGCCTTGAAATTTTCTTTGGTATTGGTCTTATTGCTTTACACATGAAAGAACTCAAATGAGTCCATTGAAAAGAAGCAAAGTGTGTATCTAGGGTATAGTTCAGTTTGGAAATTGATATAGTTCAGGGCATCTCCTATGTTGGTTGGCTTTATCTAGATGGGCCAACAACCCTAGTGATTGGAAGTTTACTACAGGTTATGCTTTCAACCTTGATTCAACACCTATCACTTGGACATGCAAGAAAAAAAATACCCTTTCTCTTTCTTCAATGGAAGTAGAGTATTGTAAAGTATTTTTCACGAGTCAAAAACCCTTTTGGCTTTAAAAAATCCTTTTAGAGCTTGGATTCCTACAACAACATTTGACCACTCTATGGTGGGATAGTCAAAGTTCCATTCAAAACACCAAAAATCTAGTTCAACATTAGTACAAAAAACACATCGAATTATACATTCACTTTATTCATTAGCTTCTTTAAGGACCATGTCCTTGAAGTGCTCTATTGTAGTATCGATGATCAAGTTGCTCACATTTTCATGAAGCTCCTCATAGAAGAACGTTTTTAAATCTCCAATATATGTTAGGAGTGAGGTAGTTATCATTAAGGGGCAATATAATATAATTCCTATGTTGGGACTTTCATTTTTATAGAGGACACATTGGCACAAACTCAACGGATAGAGAGATCTGAGTTGTGCCATCCAAAATGGAGACCATTAGAAAAAATAAATCCTAGTATTGAAGATACCGTGAGACAAAAACAAGGATGACAAGTGTGACTTTAAGTGACTTAAGAGCATAGGGGTGGAATAATGAAGACACTTGTCCAAATCTAGAAAGAATATCAACTAATTCATGAATGAATAATTTGGAGTAAGCTAAGGGGTTTTTGATTTTGCACTGGTCCTCCCACCTGTGGGCATGATCATATAAATGTAAAGGCTTCAACTTATTTAAGGGTAGATATTAAATATATATGATTCAAGTAGAGGAAGTAGGATCGTGTGTCATGTTTTAAGTAGATTATTTTGTTTCAGCTTGGTGAACATAGGACTTCTATGTAATAATGTATTGGATAGCAGTGGAAATGAATGGAATGAGGCCCCCCTTTCAATTTGTGGTTTCCTTTATGATGTATGGAGATAATGTTCTTTATTTTTGTTCTTTATATATTGTGTTACATGACAATATTCCATTTATATAGATGTTGTGTGACTATGCTTGATAAATGATGAACTAGATGACAATGTTCTATAGTTGAATGGGTAGAACGAGGTTGTGATGTGATGTTCAGAGGTCTATAGTGTTATTGATTGGTTAAGTATGGTTATCGGGATGGTAAATGGTTACATTAGTCATATTGCTTGAACCCATATACAACCCTTTATGTCTTAGCACAATGCTTCAATGGATACCTTCCCCTTTATGGGGATTGAAAATTCTAGCACCGAGACTACAATGGACCCCCTGTTGAACACTAATGCAGAACTAGGTCTCAAATTGAGCCAAGAACCTCCTTCCTTCTCCTTTTATCACTACTATAAATTCTTCAATCCTATCCCAAGTTGTTCCTAGGGGGTGTTAAGATATTTTGACACTAGAATCTAGTCTAAGTTCAACTTTGTCTAATGTGATTTTAAGTTAATGTGTTCTTTTAGTGTGTTTCTTTAGTGTACTTTTGTATTCAACATCTTCTTGATATTAGAAATACTTGATATGTGCCTTAAAAATCAATTGGTGCATGATATCTATTTAAATATCATGGAGAATCATTTGTTAAATATTGGTGTGAGAGATGTTCAAGGAATCTATCTTTTTGCATTAATAAATTGCATTTACTACTATGCATTATTTACCTCTTTGAGGGTTTTAACCACGTAAATACTTGTTTTGATCCTTGACCTTTAAAATTGGATCACAAACAATATAACCAAGAATAAGAAAGAAAGTCCCCTTTACTTCATATATCAAAACACCCTTAAGCTAGAAAAACATGATACAATAATTCTTTTATGAAAGGATAAACACTTCTTCCCTTGCCTCTTCAAGGGGGAAACCTCCCAATGAGATAAGCTCCAATAAAATATACTCTCATACATTATTCATAAGAATGACTCAATCTTTATTTATAGCTAGCAGAAAACACCCTAATCATAATGAAATTATAACTACGTATTGGGCCTTTTTTAATGAGACCACATTACAATTATTCAAGGATAACTAGCTAGTGGGCCTTATTTAATAATAACAAACATAGTGGACCCAATCCACCTTACCTTAAATGGCCACCATACCCACACTATTATTAACTCTAGTGGGCCCTTTGACCCCCATTACACCCATAGGGAGGATTCCATCCCTCCATCCCCCTTCTAGAAGCATTTCCCTCAACACTCGTAGTGATGGTGTACACCCATTAAATAGGGTCCCATGTACAGGTGTTGACTACAATGTTGAAGTAGTCCAGGAAACTGTTGGAGTTACTTCACACACACCTAGGATTTATTTTTCCTAAGGTTTTTCCTTGTTTATTAGTCATTTATCCAATCTCGTATTTTTTAGGAGAGAATATTCCACCTGGAGAATATTCTCTTTTGTTGACACTTTAGTTTGACTTGTTGAGTTGAGTCTAGATGTTGCATTGGTTTTATCACCATGCAACATTGGGATCATCACCATGCTAGTGCTCACTTTCCTTGGTATCATCACCATATTGCCGCATTACCCTTGATTCCTTGATCTACTCCTCACTACACTCTGTTCAGTCAGTTAACTAAAGACTGGTTGACTAGTTAACTCAGCTAGGTGGCAATTCACTCCCGTAACCACATGAGAGACTAGACTAGGTGGAAATTCACTCCCGTAATTGTTGGTGTGTGTCCAGATCACTTTAGACCACCACTATGGTGCATTGGTTCTCCTCCACTGTGCATTCATTGAGTTATACAAAGTATATCATGTGTAAAGTATTCATTATTCATTATGGTTAATGAGAATTCTTCCATTCTTTCTCTCCTTCTTCTTCTTTCTCAATTTCTCTCTGCAAATGTGTGTAGTATTTTCTAGCTAGATCTATTTTTTCCAGGTTCAACACATTCACATGGTATCAAAGCCGACGGACTGCTAAGAAAAAGATACACCAAAATGTTTTGCACGTACAAAATATTGAAGACAACGGAAAGATGGATTTCCAAAAAGAATTCATTCTTACACCTTACAACTACTTTGCATGGAAGGAGAAAATAGCCATTAATCTCTGAACCATAGGATTGTACAGGTTAACCTTGAATACAGATACAGAACCGACATCAGCCATAGAAAAACCCAAGTATTTAAATCGCATGGATGAGGCACTTGGAACAATTTGCAGTCTTATTTCTCCTGATCTCCTTCTTCACATATCTTCCTGTAAGACTCCCAATGAATCTTGGACCAGCTTGGAAGGGATATTTGGAAAATAGGATGAGATGAGGGGACACATGTTGGAGGTGGAATTTCTCACATCAGATCAAAAAATCTTCGACAATATCCAAGATTTCTTTACAAAATTCAAGGATTTATTGTCGCAACTCAAAGCTTGTGGGGTTGATAAATCGAAGGAGGAGAAACAAATGGTTCTCACCATTCTCTCCAAAATTGGTCCTGAATTCTTTGTATTTGTATCCACATTCCATTCTGTCATATTCACCTCTAGAGCCACCTGGAAGAGGCCTTCTCTTGAGGACTTTATCAAATCCCTAACATAAGAGCAAACCAAGCTCATCAACATGGGAAAAATCAAAGGCCCAAAGGCGCATGCATTCACTATGAAAGATGGAAGCCACAAATATCATAAATCTAAAGATAAAGACAAAAGGAAATCTTATGCACATCTGAAGAAGGAAGGGTACACAAAACCCTTCACCGATGCCTCTGGATCCAAAGGGGAAAAGGGAATAAAAGGGGATAAATACATGTACTGTCACAAAGGATTCCATCCAGCATCTGCATGCATGCAAAAAAATATATATCTAATGACTCAAATACTTCAGAAAAACAACCTTGGATATCACATCATCGAGGGTGCTAAGAAGAAGAAGCGAGAAGATCTTAATCCTAAGAAAGGAAATTCTAGTCATGCCTTGATTGTCATCAACTCCTCTCATGATGCTTGGATCGTATATTCGGGAGAATCACATCACTTGGTTGCCTCAAAAGTAGTATATTCATCATTGGATGCATGCAAAGGTCCTCCTATTCTTATGGGGGAAAACTCTCATGTCGAAGTCACCATCAAAGGAAGGATTGAACTCACCAATGAAAGCTTCGAGAATGTGTTGCAATTTCCCAAACTTCCTATCAACCTTCTATCAGTGTATTAGATGATGAATTATGGCACTGGAAAGAAAGTAATATTCACACCAAATGTCGTGGAAATCTACGACATGCAAACCAACTCCATGGTTTCTACCAGTGAGGTAAATCATCAGTCTAGATTGTATACATTTTTTGAATTCATTGAACCTGATTTTGCTTTACTACTTACTCATGTTGATGAAAGTAGTAGGATATGGCACAAAAGGTTTGGACATTTGAATTTCAGATACATGAAACAAATTAGCAAGAAAAGATTGGTTGATAGTCTACCAGACATCCATTTCTCTAAGGGAGTATGTGAGGGATGTGTTCTAGGAAAACACCCTCAAGAGAAATTCGACAAAGGAAAGTCTTAGAGAGCTTCTGTGCCTTTAGATCTGATCCACAGTGACCTTATGGGTCCTTTTCCACATCCATCTATCAGCAAAGTGAGGTTTGTTCTCATTTTTGTTGATGATTTCTCACGTTTTACATGGATCTACTTTCTTAGGAAAAAATTTGAGGTCTTTCAACACCTCAAAGATTTCAAAGCCCTGGTTGAGACACAGTCCAGAAAGAAGATAAAATTCCTATGAACAGATAATGGGGGAGAGTTTTTAAATCATGAGATACATAATATTTTCCATGAGGCATGGATTCAGTTGCAACACACAGTTCCCTATACTCTGCAGCAAAATGGAGTTGCTAAGTGGAAAAACAGATCTCTAAAGGAGATACCATATTGCATGTTGCATGCAAATTCATTGTTGATATTATGGTAGTTGTGGGATTTATTTACATCCAAGTGTAAACCTAACGAGAATATAATATTCCAGAAAGCAAGAAGAAACCCTAATGAGTTGGCTAATAACCCTAGAAGACAAATCAACTCAAGAGGATAACTTGTATTAGGCTATTAGCCTCCAAGAGAAGAAGTCAGCTAGAAGAAATTATATACTAAAGAATTAGTACCAAGAATGAGAAGTTGGCCCTAGCAATCTGCCAGATTTAGTATAAATAGAGGAAGCCAGTCTTCATTCTAGCCAGTATTCTCATAACTGCATAACACACATGTGCGCACTACAGTCGGGTAGTTTTGTGCACAAGTCTAGAGGAGAGTTGTCGTTGCAGCTGTTGTAGCTAGCAAATTTTGTTTTGGCTTGGACTATCTATTGTTTATGGTTTGGACTATCTAATTGTTACACATCGAAATTACTCACTTTGATAGTGTCGCAAGTGTCGTCACTACAAGTGTTGCAAGTGTCGCATTTTGCTCACAAGTGTTGTAAGTGTCAAAGAAAGCATACTGCCATGATGCCTATGTCATGCCTATAACGACATGAGAAGGAAACTTGACACACATCAAACACTTTATTTGGAAGAAGAAGAATGGTTAACTAGAGTTATGTACCTCTTGCCATCTAAAAGAACCCAAAAAACGGAGTTTTTGGACGAGAGCGCTCCCCTATACCTCTCTTAGGAGTGTTGGCGCTCCCCTATAGTCTATCTGGGAGCGTTATAACACTGTAACAGCCCTTTTGAAGGAGCGCTCCTACTCTCAAGAGTGTTTGCGCCCCCCTAAAGCCTACTTGGGAGCGCTATAACGCTCTGATGGCCCTTTTGAGGGAGCGCTACCTATTTGGGGTAGCAGTTGGTCTGTTGAGGAGAATAGGGGAAAGATATTTTCAATCTTGGAAGGCAGTTGGACTCAAATCCCTAGTCCAACCATGATATTAGGGAATATCCCTAACTCAAGGAGGAAAATCCTCAACTCACCCCAAAGATATCTCAAGTTTTTGAGCCTCTCCAAGGCTATATAAGCAGGCTTTCTCATGGTGAAAGGGGGATCTGTATGGAGAATCATACCAAACTTATGATCTCATAAGTGACACATAGTGAAGTGGAGGCTAATCAACAAAGCTATAATCATTCCGATCGTGGAGATTTTGAGCAAGGGTTAGGCAAGGAGAACTTGACGAAACTGTTACATTCCATCTATGGCTGTAAGTAATGTTTTGTCCTCATTAATGTAATATGCTTGGCATGTTTCTTTCTAATTTGTGTTTGACATTACATGAATTTGTCTCTAAGTAGATAGGTCTACTTCGAACTAATCTCGATAGAATAGGAAGTGGTTGTAATTTGTTTTTCTATAGGGCTTATCGAGGAGCTCAAGAGTGGAGTTCAACTCGGAGTGTGCAGGGACAAACACCGGTAAAAGGTACATCTTTCCCCCTTCCTCTTCACGCATTAGTTTGTGTAGGCCTAAAAGGAAGTCAGTGACCATGATAAGCACTTTCTGTCTTAGAGTTAAAAGTCTAGCTCTTTGAGGAGATCTACCTGTCCACGGGAAGATTTTCCTTCAACACTGATCAGCTCTTGTTTGGTGCGCTATCCTTGGAGAAAGGTGTGCTACCCTTTGTTTGGCTATCTAGCCTAGGTTTTGCTTCTAGAATGATTCTCTGTCAAGGTTAAAGTGCTCGGAGGGTGGCTTCGGCCTATGGTTGGGTGACAATAGTGATATTGTATATGGTAAAACGAGCACAATCCATCATATTCTAACAGGTTATGGGCCCACACCGCCTTCATTCATTCTAACTATTGGAAGGAAGCATAGCCATTAGGATACTAAGCTCGTTGAATAACTTCCGCTAGGGTTTCTAGCAGGAGCAGTCACCAAAGCAATGTCGCTAGGGTTACTGGAAGGTGCAGTTGCAGAAACCCTAACCCTCTTGTTGAGGTGCCTTAAGTGAAGGGATTGACTTAATTTTTGGATAGATCAGTGCGCCCTAGCCTAGCAAATGTCTTGGTACTCTCGACAAGCCAAGACGTCAAGTTTGATTTTTTGGTCAAATCTAGGGTTGACCAAGTCAAAGAAGCCATGAAGTACTCTATGAAGTCAAAAAACAAGTTAGATGGAGCTTATAACTTCAGAGCGTGGAAGACAAGTATTGACCTCATCCTTGCCAAGAATAAGGTGTTGGATATCGTGAAAGGAAATATTGTGGAACCAGAGTTTGAAGAAGGAAAAGAGAAGGAACCGCAAAACATTGTAGTTATGGAGAAGTTCAAAGACGGTGACATCAATGCCATGAGTATCATAGTGGACTCTATAAAAGACCACTTGATACCCTACATCTACCATCTTGACTCATCAAAGAAGATGTACGATGCCTTAACAAACCTCTTCTCAGTCAGAAACATTGGACAAGTAATGAGTACGAAGAATGAGCTCCGTGACATGAAGATGAATGATGATGACAGCGTAACATCATACTTTGTGAGGATCTCTCAGTTAAGAGATAAACTAAAATCTATTGAAGAAATCATCTCAGAGAAGGAATTGGTAAACATAGTACTCAATGGTCTTCCCAAGACATGGGATGCATTTTCCACAAGTATGAACACAAGGAAGGAGTTTCCTACATTTGAAGAACTTTGGACTTGCTGTGCTCAATAAGAATCAAGGATCAGTGCAAAAGAGAAACCTCAAAATAAATACGATGATCAGGCCTTCACAGCAAGATTCGAGAATTCCAGGAACAAAAGGAAGTTTGGAAAGAAGCCAAATCTAGAGAAAGATATGTCATAAATACAATGCTTCAACTATCAAAAATATGGTCACTACAAGAATCATTGTCCCAAGCTAAAGAAAAGGAAGGAGACACATGAAGCATCAATTTCCGAAGAAAAGGAACCTTCAAAGAAGACTAAGCAGGATGAAACAGACTTCTTCATCTAAAGACAAGGTAACAATACTCTTCTTAGTTCTTGTACATATCTTGTTTGCATAATCTCTGTACATATCTTGTATATCTATCTCTTAGAAGATAATATGTTCCAAGAAGAACTATACCTATAAGATAAGGATTGCTATCATCATGACTACAAGTTAGACAATACACATGAAAGAATGAATTACATCAAACAAATCATGTGGAATTTATTACATAAGTAACAACTGCAAGATAAGCTGAAATCAACAATCAAGAGGAAATTGGAGAAAGACTTATGACACCTTACAGAAATCAATGTAGACGGAAGCGTGGATTATGTTAGATGGAGGGAGTCGATTATATACTTCCAAAAGAAAAACATGCACTCATACATGAAGCAAGGATTAGGAGGGAGCTAATCCTATGATCCATTGAAGATGATGAAGTATATATCCATGGTAGCAGCCATGAAAAGCAATATGTGTTCAGTTTGACTTTAGAAGAAGCCTTCTTCAAAAAGAAGCCTTAAAGTATCCATGGTTGTCCATCCACATCCATGATCCTACGTTGAAAGAAAAAAGTTGGAATCTTCAGAGCATGGAATCTATAGAAAACTCCATGGACTCAAGAGATAAAGAGAAACATGAGGAAGAACATGAAGATTCCAAGAAAGAAAGAGAAGCCAGAACAACCAGTCATTGTATCGAGAATCACAAGATTACCAACCTGATATGAACTCACTAAAAGAAATCAAGAAAAGGAACTGAAGGTTGTGATGAAGAACAGTGTATGAAAGACTTATGAATGAAAGCATTGCGAGATCAAGGACTAGAGGTTCTCCCAGATGGAGGAAGAATACTATGATGACTGTTTGCTCCAGTAAACCAGGAATACATCTACATGAGTCATTATATCATCCGCAATATCCATGGGTTGGATTTTTACATCAGATAAAGGCAAAGACTATTCTCCAGAGAAATTGAACAAAGAGCGTATGAAGAGAAACCTCAAGGCTCTGAGGTATTCCATAAAGATACCCTTGTATGAAGATGGAAGAAGACAACTTGGTGGAGAATCTCCAATGCACAGCAGAAGTGTGGTGAAGACTTTCTATAACAAAGATAGTGTATCCAAATGGTTATTCAGAAGCTCGGGATAATGGATCACTAATCCATGAAAAACACTCATGACGACCAAAGAATTATCACTTGGATATGTTCCAGTTTGACCCTTACCACGATGTTGTGAGCCAGCAAGAACCAAAGAGGAATCCAACAATGATATACTTTATTGATTAGAGCTATATGAAGCCTTCAGAGAAAACTAGTGTTCCAAAAAACCGAAGTACATTTGAGATCAAGCATTACATTCTCCCTGATGAAATTCCAGAAAGGAAAAAGTGGTTCTCCTATATATATCTCCACAGATGAGAAGATAAGCAGGCATTTTGGTAAAGCTTTTGTCCAAGATGAAAGAGTTTGCATACTCAAGATGGAGCTCGTGAACACAGCTTCCTTATTGAAAAAGGAAGAGATGAATCCCAGGTTGGGAGGGAGCACTTATGTGTTATTGATTTATGGACATTCATTTTTCAGTTCAAAAAATGGTCTAGGATGGGCAGTTCCTTTCCAGTTCGGAAAGTGGTTTGATATTTCTGACGGGCAGGCATTTTTTAGTTCAGAAAATGGTCCAGATCAAATGATCATTTTCATAATGAAAATGGTTCGATGGATTGATGATGTACCATAGACAGTGATTTCCCATTGTGGTTAACATGGGGAATGGTCAAGGACAGTCTCTCTTCTTGAGGGTTACTCAAGAAGACTGGCCTGCCTCGCCGGACAATGATTTCCCATTGTGATTAACATGGGGAATGGTATGTTTTGGAGGTTGGTGTAGGAAAGTCATTTCCTTTGGAAATGGTCCAGACAGTCATTCCTTAGGGCAGATTCATTCTCTCCAGGTTTCACTTTGTTTAGTGCCGGAGGAATGGCCCAGGGTGGGGAATGGTCCAGGTTCAGCAATCAGGGACAGACATTCCTTAGGGAAGAATCATTCTCTCTAGGTTACACTTTGTCTAGTGTCGGAGGAATGGCCCAGGGTGGGGAATGGTCCAGGCTCAAAAATCAGGACAGTTATTCTTCCTTGCTTGAGAAGAATATTTTGGATAGCTCATCATTGATGTTTGACCTTCTGAGGGCAGATGATCTTCCAAGATCTCACAGATGTGAGTGGAAGAATGGCCCAGATGATTCAATTTATATCATAACATTGTTTCTATGCATTTTGATATCAAATGATTGTTATGAAGACTGTATATCTCTAGACAGTAGATGTATACTATTGTGGTGGATGTGTTCCACTGTTTGTGACTATACGTCACTGATCAAGTACCTTTGTGCTACTTGGTGTGGTAGTGTACCACTAGATTGTAGTTGTGTACTACTATGGATAGACACAGTTGTGTTCTATTGAATGATACTATTCTAATTGCCTTGAAGACTATCAGCAGTGTTGGAAATGATTATCAACTAGATGGATGATCAATGGACAGATATTTCCAAGATGGAAAATGGTCTAGGACATTTACTCTTCTAGGACATATGTCTAGATTAGAAGGATGGTTCTTNTCTATTGAATGATACTATTCTAATTGCCTTGAAGACTATCAGCAGTGTTGGAAATGATTATCAACTAGATGGATGATCAATGGACAGATATTTCGAAGATGGAAAATGGTCTAGGACATTTACTCTTCTAGGACATATGTCTAGATTAGAAGGATGGTTCTTGTGTCACTCTATGGAGTGAGTGACTTATCCAACATCATGTCTGATTACTTAGCTGGAGTATGGTTTCGAGAGATGATGCATCTGATGACACTGAGAGTGATGATGGTGCTCATGATCTAGTCATGAGATAGTCTATACAACCATGTTGATGCTACCAGGTGAATGGTATGTTTGTGCTCAAGACCATTACCTTCAATACCTCCCTAGCTAGGAGGGAGTGTTGATATTATGGTAGCTACGGGAGGTATTTACCTCCACATGAAAACCTAACAAGAATAGAATATTATGGAAAGAAAGAAGAAACCCTAATGAGTTGGCTAATAACCCTAGAAGACAAGTCAGATCAAGAGGATAACTTCTATTAGGCTATTAGCCTCCAAGAGAAGAAGTCGGCTAGAAGAAATATTATATACTAAAGAATTAGTACCCAAAATGAGAAGTCGGCTCTGGTAGTCTGCTAGATTTAGTATAAATACAAGAGGCCAGTCTTCACTCTGACCAGTATTCTCATAACTGCAGAGCACACTTGTGTGCACTGTAGTTGGGCAGTTTTGTGTGTAAGTCTGGAGGAGAGTTGTCATTGCAGCTGCTGCAGCTAGCAGATTTTGTTTTGGCTTGGACTATCTCTTGGTTATGGTTTGGACTATCTGATCAGCTCTTATTTGGTGCACTATCCTTGGAGAAAGATGTGTTACGCTTTGTTTGGCTATCTAGCCTAAGGTTTTCTTCTGGAATGATTCTCTATCAAGGTTAAGGTGCTCGAAGGGTGGCTTCGGTCTATGGTTCGGTGACAATAGTGATATTGTCTATGGTAAAATGAGCATAATCCATCATATTCTAACAGTCACTAACACATAGACTATGGGCCAAAGAACTTTATTGTGCAACATAAATCCAAAACAGATCTCCCCATAGATATGTCAAGGATAAGACCCCCTATGAGGCTTGGAGCAGCCTCAAACCAGAAGTTACCCAATTTCGCATTTTTGATTCACGTGCATGGGCCTGGATTCCATCTGAAAAGAGGAAGGCACTTGATCCATAGAGAACTGAGTGTATTTTTGTTGGGTACCCCAACGGTGTGAAGAGATATAGACTTATTGACCTTTCCTCGGACCGACTCATCATTGAACGAAGTGTTCAATTCGAGGAAAGTGTTTCACATGTACCTCAACAGTTGCATGCAGACACCTTCATTCTTCCACCTGCCCAAGATGATGAGCATGCACATGTCGACTCTTCTTCAGACGAGAGTTTTGATTCAGAGGACTCAGATGATTCTGATTCAAAGTCAATACAGTCAAATGCAAATTCAAAGCATCTAGATGCAATTGCAGAGCCAGAGAAGAGGCCCAAGTGGGCACAGACTACTCTTCAAGATGTAGGGGATCTCATTGGTGATCCAGCTAATAATAGGAAGACTTGATCTGATTTCGAGGAGCCTCCTGTTGCACTCACTACCACTGAACCATTTCCCTACAAGCATCTTTTCTTGGTTTAGACTTTAGATCCATAGTCTTATGGCGAGGCTACTAGAAATCCCTTTTGGGAATCCACCATGCAGGAGGAGTACAACTCCCTCCTCGAGAACTAGAATTCGGATCTGGTTCCCCTTTCTTTTGGAAGGAAAATTTTCATATGCAAATGGGTCTACAGGACCAAGAGCATAGCGGATGGACATATTAGCATATACAAAGTCAGGCTTATTGCCAAAGGCTTTCAGCAGGTGCATGGTATTGACTATGATGAGACCTTCACTCCAGTAGCGAATATGGATTCCATATGATTGGCACTTTCCATTGCGGCAGCCAAGGGATGGGAAGTCCATCATATGGACATGAAGAATGCATTTATTCACAGTGATCTCTCTGAGGAGATCTATATGGAGCAGCCCCAGGGATTTATGCAGGACTCATCTTTGGTCTATCGACTGAAGAAGTCCCTTTATGGCCTCAATTAGGCTCTGAGGACATGTTATGCCAATATGGACTCCTACCTGTTGTCACAGAACTTTGTATGTTGTAAATCAGACTCGAATGTCTACATGATCAGGACGATTGATTCACTTCTACTCTTAGTTCTGTATGTTGATGATCTTTTGATCATCGGTTGCTCGACTTTCGTGATTGCTGCAGTCAAGAGGATTCTACATGACATGTTTTTGATGATGGGCATGGTTCTGCTATACTTCTTCCTTGGACTCGAGATCAGTCAGGATGCATCAAGCATCAAACTATCTCAAACCAAGTATGCACGAGATCTCCTTGAGAGATTTCACATGATAGACTGCAAGTCTGCTTTGACTCCTTTCCTATCAGGAGTCAAACTTGAGGATGGCGGGGATACTCCACTGGTTGACAACACACTATAAAACAGCTAGTGGGGAGCTTGTTGTATCTCACACACTCCAGACTAGACCTCTCATATGCAGTTGGTGCAGTTTCCAGGTTCATGCAAGAGCCACATGTTCTACATTGGGAGGCTGCAAAGCATATCCTTCGATACATATAGGGCACCATCACCTTTGGGATTCATTATGTAGCAGACTCTAGATTAGATCTCATCAGGTTTACTGATTCTTACTAGGTTGGTGATAGCACTGATAGCAAGTCCACATTTGGTTACTCACCCAGTCTTGGTTCTGGGCCTATATGTTGGTCGAGAAAGAAGCAAGTTTCCATTGCTCTATCTTCAACCGAGGTAGAGTACATAGGGGTAGTTAACATAACCATTCAGGCTATGTGGCTACAACATTTTCTCACTGAGTTGGGCATTCAGTTTCATTGGTCGATCATCATCTAGTGTGACAACCAGAGAACTCTGAAGTTCTGCAGAGATCCAATTCAGAGGCAGTAGACAATGCACATCGAGATCCACATGCACTACATCTAGGATTTAGTACATGAGGGGATCATCGACCTGCAAATTTTTCCTTCAGCAGAACAGACGACAGACATCTTCACCAAGACCTTCCCTGAGCAGAAGTTCCATTCTCTGCAAAGTCGTCTTGAAGTGAAGGACACAGTTGCATAGCAACTATAGTTATTCTTTTTACATACATTGTACCTTGAGGGGGGGGGGGGGGCCCCCNGGGGGGGGGGGGGTCCCCATGATGTTTTCCCTCTTTCCTCACTTTATTTTGGTGTATATTTCGTACTTGGGTACCTAACATGGCCTCGTTGTGGGGACCCATTCTTTATTTTCACCATAGTGATGTTCAAGGGGGGTGTTGTAGTTACTTCACACACACCTAGGATTTCTTTTTCCTAAGGTTTTTCCTTGTTTATTAGTCATTATTAGTCATTTATCTAGTCTCATATTTTTTAGGAGAGGATATTCCACCTAGAGAATATTCTCTTCAGTTGACACTTCAGTTTGACTAGATGTTGCATTGGTTTTATCACCATGCAACATTGGGATCATCACCATGCTAATGTGCACTTGCCTTGGGATCATCACCAGAATGGTGCATTACCATTGATTCCTTTATCTACTCCTCACTACACTCTATTCAGTCAGTTAACTGAAGATTGGTTAACTAGTTAACTCAGCTAGGTGGCACTTCACTCTCATAACTACCTGAGAGACTAGACTAGGTGGAAGTTCACTCCCGTAATTGTTGGTGTGTGTCCAAATCACTCTAGACCACCACTATGGAGCATCGGTTCTACTCTAGTGCACATTCATTGAGTTATACAGAGTATATCATGCATAAACTATTCATTATTCATTATTCATTATGGTTAATGAGAATTCTTCCATTCTTTCTCTCCTTCTTCTTCTTTCTCAATTTCTCTCTGCAAATGTATGTAGTATTTTCTATTTAGATCTATTATGTGCAGGTTCAACACATTTACAAAAAATAGGGTCCATGTACAAATGTTGTCCACAATGCTAAAGTAGTGTAAGAAGCTCACATATAAGCTAGCATCCCATGTACAAGTGCTAGCCTGAACACTAAATTAGTCCAAGAAGCTCATCCAAAAACCTAGGTCTTATGTCTAAGTGCTTATGTTGAATCCCAATCGATGACACGTGAACTTAATGAATAGCTAAGTATTATTCTCCAAATTCCTACCATGGTCATGTGGATCAAAATAAATAGAATCATCCATATCTAAAATATCAACCATATAGCTACAAAAGGTCAATTGTGAATTTTGAAGGAACACTACTATTGGAGAATACGAAAATTGAAAACTCGTAGTAATAATAGGATCCTAACTTCCCTTAGTCATTTTCACTTCATATGGTGGGGTCAAGTCCTCAAAAATAAGTTGGAAGTGTTGTATTCCTAGAAATGACAATTTTCCATATACCATTCTTCACAAGCTTCCTCTAAATCACCCTAGGAATATATGTCTCTGGTATACTCTTCTTCGATGAAAGGATGCATCTTTCTAATGATACAAATATTCTTAATTTCTTGGACACCCTCCTTAATTTTTTGGAATCCCTCTTTTATATTTTCTTGACACAAATGGGATACATTCTACAGGTTTTGGAACAATCCCATTCAATCCTCCCATTGCATGTCCCTCAATATTGCCATTCTTTGGTTTTGTTAAGGCCTTAAGATTGCAAATTTTAAATGGCCATAACTTCCTTAATATTGATCATAATTAATACTATGACCCAAATCTATAAATTGCATGGCCACTCTGCTTCTAATGGTGTTGGTCCTACTGTAATTAGGTTCATAAATAGAGAGATCATTACATTGTAAGAATTTCCTTTAAGGGTTTTGAGGTTTGAACTTGAAACAAATATAACTTCTTTAATACGTCTTTGAATGTCTATTATGACCACAACTATGAAATTCCATAACCAACATGCTTTTACAAGCACTGGTCTAGCTTCAATTTGGGCAATTTTTCAAAAGATATATGCTTCGCAATACTTGTGGTTGTCCCAAAAAAAACCTTAGAATCAATAATGTATTCACTTGTTGGACTCTGATTTGAGAAGTTTTGTTTTTTTTATTTATTTTATTTCAGAAATCACACATTTTTTTGAAAGGAACTCATATATGTAATTTTTTTCTTCACATTCTACACAAAAATCTTCAAAAATGGATTTGAGTGTCACATCCCTATTTTGTCCTTGAAAATATACCCAAAAAAAAGGAAAAAAGAAAGGCAAATTCTTCCCTTTTTTGCCCAAAAAAAAGCTCTAAAACCACTTGTAGTTATCCTTGACCCTTAAAATTGGATCACAAATAACATAACCAAGAATAAGATAGAAAGTCCCCTTTACTTCATATATCAAAATACCCTAAGGTACGGAAACACCCTGCAATAATCCTTTTATGGAAGGATAAACTCTTGTTCACTTACCTCTTCAAAGGGTAAACCTCTGAATGAGCTAAGCTCTAGTAAAATACAATCCCATACATGATTCTTAGGGACTCCATACTTATATATATCTAGCTAGAAAATCATAATCATAACCAATTTCTAACTACTTAGTGGGCCTTCTTAAATGAGGCCACATTACATTTATTCAAGACTAAATTTAATAATGAAAAACATAGTGTACCTAGTCCACCTTACATTAAATTGACACCATACCTACACCATTATTATCTCTAGTGGGCCCTTCATCCCTCATTACACTCCTAAGGAGGACCCCACCGACATTGGTGTCCTGATCTTTGATATGTGTGTGAGTGAATGTATTAAGGAATTTTGACCTATGTGAATATACCATGTTTTTCAAATACATAAGCCCTACCTTCTTCACTCAGGCCCATGAAAACATGGTAATGACTCTTAGATTCTAGCTTCTTATGATTTGTATTTGTTATGTGTACCCAAGCCTCACTGAAAAATATATTAAAGTGGGATATAGATGCCTTATTCCCACTCCATGATTCTTCTAGAGTCGCCCCTTTGATGGCTCATGTATGAATGTGATTAATGATGTACCATGCGCTTGTTGCCACTTCTTCCTTAAAATTTCAATCCATTTTTCTTCCATGCATCATGCATAGTGCCATATCCATCAAGGTCATATAATTTTGCTCAACAACACCAATTTAATATGGCATGTAAGGAACAATGTGTTGACATAATATTCCACATTTCTTGTGAAATACTTCAAACTCTTTGTTAACATACTCCCTATCACTATTAATTTTAAGTACCTTGATTGTATGATCGAATTTATTATTAACAAGGAGTTTAAAGATATTTAACTTTCATAAAACTTCCTTTTTTTAGAAAATAAACCCAATTTATCTTAGATAAATCATCAATAAATGTAAACATTGATATTATTACTAGGTTTGGCTTGCCATTTGTGTTGGTATTTGATAATTCCTTGTATTTTCCATCCATGGATATCATCAAGTTTTCCTTAGAAAAGGGGATCATATTGTATTTCTCATCCAACCATTATACCCAAGGGAATGGTGTCATAGAATATATGAATAAAAAAATGAGCATAATTATATATAAGATGGTGGTTGACCATCATCATAATTGGCCCAGTGCACTTTCCAATGCATTGCGGGGAAATTTAGTTACACTAAAAGAGGAATTGGGTCTCTCTCATTATTTTCTCTTTTATGGAAAATAACCAATCATGCAATCTAATATTTGTCTACCTTCTTAGCAGTTATCACAAGTGGTGAGTGATAAAATTTCCTTGGGCCATCCAAAATAAAATTGAAATTTTGTTAAAATTAGAGTAGGAATGAGACAAAGCAAAAAAAAATTTTGTTGCTCATCATAAAATAGTTAAATGTTGTTTTGATAAACACATGTCAGATAACAAGGATTTCCAAGTCAACAATCTTCTTCTCAAGTGGGATAAGATGAGAAAACCAAAGGGAAAACATACCAAGTTCGAACTGTACCAAATGGAAAAAAAAAATATTGGGTTTGAAGCATATCATCTAAAAAGTTCATTATAGATAGGGAATGATGAATCCCTAGAAACCAATATGGGGTGAAAATAATTAAGTAAATATTGTATGGACTGACACTTTTCCATAGGATACAAGTTGGCCAATGAGTAGGAGACTCTGGAATTCCCTTGAATAGATAATAAATGATGGTTGACCTAGGTAGAAACCATAAACAAAACTTACATAACAATACCAAATGTGTAGTTTAACAACTTAGAAGTGAGCAATTCATAAGATAGGTATGATACCATTCAAATGAAGGAAAAGTTAAAACATCATCCAGATTTATGAGCAGAACGAAATGAATAACATATTGAATACAATAACACAGAGATACAGAGAATAACAATAGATATCCAGTGAACAATAACTTTTATTGAATAAATAAAATAGGTTGAAACTGTAAAACTGCAAAACTGAAAACAACTTGCTTGAATGGTGGTAGTTATCTCTGAGAAGAGATTTGGATGCTACGTGCATCCGTCTGAGAAGAATGATTACAATGAGGCTCTAGAGGCCTTTTTAACGTTACTCATGAATTCCAAAACCCTAGACATCCAAAAACCTAACCCTAGGAGATAAAACGCCAAAATTTATGTGGGCCCTGATGGGTAAGTTGGTACCTCAACTTCTCGAGGTCGTAAATTTTGCATACGACCTTCGTTTTAGGTGTGTGGTAGTTTGTTGGAAACGTATTTTCGAGAACTACACATTATGATGTCAAACTCTGACTTTGTCTATAGTTTTACTATGGAAAGCCAAAAAAACATTGTTTAGGGCCCCAAAATGGCCCTGGAAGTACAGAATATGTGTTGACATGAAAACTTCCAAAATAAGCCAGTTGGATTAGGTGGGCAGCCACTAGTCTACACGTGGAAGCTGTGTAGGGATTTAGACATCCCTGAAAGTGTATAACCCACAATTACACAAGAATGTGTTGAACTAAAACTGTCAAGAGGAGCCAATTGGAATAGGTGGATGTCCACCAATATCCACCTAGATCAATCCTCCCCCCTTAGGAAGAAATGGTCTCCATTGCATTGAGATCCCCCATCAAGTGAGGAAACTTCTATTGAATTTGGCCCCAGGTGAGCCACTTGCCTTGGTGTAGGAGTTTCCATGCCTTGACAACCCAATAAAGTTGGATCCTCTGCTGATGAGTACCCTTGACCTGTGTGTCCACTATCTGATCAATGGATTCTTGTTCCATGTAGTCAAGGTTGAGATATGTTGGTGTCAGTTGTTTTGCGATCTCTTAGATGTCCAATAATGGTGGAAAATATGGCTGAAGGAGGTCCATATTGAACATTGGGTGCAATCCAAGGAAGGGTGGAGTGTTGAGATTAAAATCATTGCTACCCACATCCTTGGTGATAGTGTAAGGCCCATAGTGAAGTTGGTGAAGCTTCCAATGGGGCCCTGTAAAGCACTCTTTCTGCAAATGTAACCAGACCTTGTCTCCCACCCTAAACTGGTGTGGTACCCAGTGTTGATCATGGATCTACTTGTACTTAGCATTGGCTTTCTGCAAAATCTCGTGGACCTGTTGGCAGATGTGTTGAATACGCTCAATGAACCTAGTGTCTTTGTCGAACTTAGACTGAACATGGGAAGATTTTGCCTATGTGGTTGCAAGAGGTAGTGCAACATCAATGAGACCCAAGGGTTGGAATCCCAACCCCACCTGAAATGGGCTATGGTTGGTGGAGTTATGGAGAGCCATGTTGTAGTTGTTCTAAACATAGGGAAGACTCTCATCCCATGTACGCAGATGCTTAGAGTTGTACATGCGTAGGATGTGCACAATCATTTGATTGACAACCTCTATCTGGTCATCGGTTTGGGGGTGGAAAGAAGTGTATTTAGTGATCTTGGTGTCCAACAGTGACTAGAGACTCAACCAAAATGTGTTGAGGAACTTATTGTCCCAGTCGGAGATGATGGTCTATGGTATCCCAAAATGGACCCACACTCGTTCAAAGAAGAGCTTGGAATTATATGCCATTGTGATGCTCTTCTTGCAGGCTATGAGAATGGCCATCTTCGAAAACTGATCAACTACCACAAATACACATCCATTGCCTTGCTTGGTGGACAGAAGGCCAGACAAGTAATCAATCAATATGGATTCCCAAGGCCTCTCGAGAGTAGGAAAAGGGGTGTATAAGCCTTGCTTCTTGATGGATGGCTTGGAAATGGCACAGGAAGTGCAAGATCTGATATACTTGCTGACGTCATGTCAAAGTTTTGGCCAATACAAATGTTTATGTAGAACGACCACAGTTTTCTCCATGCCAAAATGTCCTGCCATATGACTGTAGTGAGCCTCCCAAATCATATTTGCATGCTCGCTTGCAGGAACATAGTGATGTCCCAAATGGAGCAGCAATTTATCCTAAATGTGAAAATCAGTGACATTCACGCATGTACCCAAGAGTTGATAGGTGGTGGTGAAGTCTGGATCTTGTTGATAAATTTGGGGCCACTCATATGCCTCATGCCCACAGGAATGGAGCACGGTGGTGAGTGCATCCATGGGAGTTTGACTAAGGCAGTCAACGACATGATTTGTGCTCACTTTCTTATACTTGATGCTGAGATGGAACTACTGTAGGTAGGTGGACCACTTATGATGGAAGTCATTCTGAAGCTTCCCTTATGTTTTTATGAACGTCAGAGGCTTGTGATCAGTGTGGATGATTGCCTCCTTTCCCAAAATTTAATGTTTCCATTAACAACAAGCTTGTACAATGGAATACATTTCTTTTTCATAATTGGGGTATTTCTGAATTGTATCCGAGAGTGTCTCACTATGGTATGCTACCATATGATTGTGTTGAGTGAGAATTAAGCCTACAGCATAGTCAGATGCATCAGTCTCAATATCAAATGGTTGTTGCGGATCGGGTAAAGAGAGTACTTGAGTTGATCATGAGAGATTCTTCAGATAATCAAATGTTCATTGTTGTTCCTTCCCCCACATAAACTTTTCCCTGCCACCACCCTTTGTCACTTGGTTGAGGGCCCATGCAATATGGGAGAATCCCAACATGAACCATCGGTAGAAGTTGGAAAGTCCCAAGAAGCTATGAAACTCGGTTAGTGTGTTTGGGGTTGGACACTCACAAATGAATTGGATCTTAGTTTGATCAACATGTACCACATTATCATCAACAATGTATCCCAAGTATTGAACCCTTTTCATGCCAAAGGAGCATTTTTTCCAAGTTGTAATATATCTTGTGTTGTCGCAGAGTGCTCAAAACCTAATGAATATGCTGCATGGGATCCTCCCAAGTTCTTTTGAAGACGAGGATGTCATCTAAATATACCACAACAAAAGAGTTGGTGAAGGGTCTTAATACATCATCCATCAACCCTCATGAAATTGGTTGGTTCATTTGTTAATCCAAAGGGCATGACCATCCATTTGAAGATACCTTCTTTAGATTTGAAAGTTGTCTTGCATACATCAATTGGTTCGATGGGAACCTGGTGGTAGCTAGACTTTAGGTCAATATTGTTGAAGAACTTTTCCCCCTTGAGTTGGTCAAGAAGGTCATCAATTATGAGAATTGGGTACCGGTTCCTGACTGTGATTTTGTTTAATTCTCTGTAATCAATGCAGAGCCTCCAGGTCTTGTCTTTCTTCTGCACCAATAAAATTAAGCTTCTGCAAGGGGAGAAGTTGGGTATTATGTACCTATTTTGAAGAAACTCTTGGATCTGATGCTTGATTTCGTCATTTTCCATCAGTGAGAGATGATAGACTGGTCCATTAGGAAGAGGTGCATCAGGGGTTATATCAATTGGATGCTTGAATTGGTAGTGCATCGGTACCCCATTGGGTGAGGAGAAGATGTCTCTGTACTCTTCCAAGATCCCATCCACTTGCTTCTGCTATAAAGAGAGGCTTTGTGTAGAGGCCAGAAATGTGGCAACAACCTTCTTCTTACTGTGAGCATGGATCAAAAAGAAGAATAACATACCAATCTATGAAATGACCTTACTGCATTGCTTAGCAAAGATTAAAGAAATAATGGTAGGTGGCGGTACCTCTGGTATCCTGTATAATTTTCTACCCAAAGTAATAACACTGTGGGGTCTAGAATCATACACAACATGTCACTTCCAAAAATATGGTTGTCCTAAAAAAACATCACAAACTTCAAGGGGAGAAATATTACACAATACCTCATCTTTGAAAGGCTTGATGTCATAGGGCATATGATATTGTTGGCTGACGCGAAGATCTCTTCCTTGGCAAAGCCAACCAATGGTGTAGGGTTGTGGGTGTGGTGTCGTCAGTAGGTCTAGCCACTTGATTACCTCTGCTGAGATTATGTTCTTCTGACTTCCGCTGTCGACAATGAAATAAAGTAGAGCCCCTTTTATCCACATCTGTGAGTGAAATAGGTGTTCCCTTCCTCTGGTTCTTTTGGTTCTCTTGGTTGGACTTTCATGGTAGCAACAGTGGTACTGGGTTCAGCATCGATAATTCACTTCCCTCCTTCTGGATTTGATTCAGAGTTATAATCTGCCTCTGACTCAGAAGCTTTCAGCTTGACCACCAGTGACTGCTTGGAGTGACATTCTTCGGTGTTGTGCCAAGGGATTTTATGGTATTCACACCATTTTCCTGTGTCCTTCTTCGAATTCTCATTACCTTTCTTGTGTTGCAGCTTGGACTAGTTGTCCTAAGAGTGGCCATCTTTTCTTTGTCCCTTATTTTGTGGGTTGGGGCCACCTTTTCCCTACTTCGGTTGTGAGGAGTTTGTAGATCCAAACTCTCGCCTCTTCTTCTTAAATTTATGCTCAATCTTGACATCATATCTATAAGTCGTACAAAATGATGTGATGTCCAAAAAATCCATTTTTGTTTGAATGTATCTATGTAGACAGTGTTGTGGGGATATTCTACCCTACAGACTAACAAGCTAGGGCTTAAACTTGCACGCAGATCATGACCCTTAAGAAATTACTTTTAACCTTCTACCCCAAACCTAAAACCCTTTTTCACATGCAAACATGGAAAGAACCAACTAACCTTTTTATCGACGGTTGGTGTAGATCCTTCGTTGATCTTTATCCCCTTGCTTCTGCTGCTGCTCCTTCCAAAAAGCGATCCTGCAATCAAGACAAAACTACACATGCATGCTATTGTTCTACTAGAGGGTTAGAGATTAAACACAAATCAAATAAAACATATAAAACTCGTGTATTTGGGACAGGAAAAGTATCTTTTTATTAATCTCAAGATGAATCAACTTACAATGATTATAGAGACTGGCCACCGTTCCTTGATCTTGATCCTGGGCTCCTCCTCTTCTTTGTCCTCCAACTGCTTTGCTTGAATTCTCCTAAAGCTTGAGGAAAGGCTAAAGGGTTGGGACAAAACAGATTCGGCAATTGGGCAGAGTTTCTTTGCTATGATTTTCCTCCTTTGAATAGTACCCCTACCCCTTCTTTTATAGGCTAGAAGGAGCTAGGGTTTTAGACGAACTCTCGGCCATGCATGGCTGGGAGTTCCAGTTAACTGACCCAAATCTTTTCGTTTCGTCGGCAACTTTCCTGATTTTTTGCTTTGTTAGGTAAATGCGGGCTGTAGTGGGCCAGCCAGCATTCCAACGCGTGCAACATAAGGCCTGCCAGTGTTTCAACGTGCCCAGTGATAGGTTAGGGCGCGAGTTACTTAATTTAGGAGGTTTTTGAAGAGTCTGTTCAGCATGGCTTTGGCAATGAAGGGAAATGAGTTGGCCTGATGCCAGGTAAGCATGTGAGGTGCAATTTAGGGTTATAATAGATGCCCCCTAATGTGTGAGGTCAGAAGAGCATCTGATGGCCAAAATACATTACCAATTCTTCACCAATATGTACTGATATGCTGAATGAGTGAGCCGAGGAATCAGGAATCAGGAGGTGTCGTCTGCAAAAAGTGTCAAATGTCTCTCCGAGGCAGGCATACCCATGCTCGGGATAAATCAGAACCATGGCTACCAATCAAATACACTCTAGATCCATGTCAAATAACTGTGCAATTCAGTGCATGAATGCACAAATTTTCGATTGGAGTACCACACTGTTAGAGAGCATGAAGAGGCAATTGACTGATTGTCGACAGCGGACACATAGGAACTTCGGGTTCGGGACCATCCTGTGTTCATTTTTCTTTGAGAGAGTTCCATGCTTTAGTCCTCGGATGACAGTACGAGGACATCTGGCGACTTTCCCCGCAGTATGTAGATGGGAAACATTACTGCCGCGACAGGGTGGTGGAAGGACCGTAGAGGCCTTCAACGACGACTTGTTTGCTTGGTTGTCACGGCAGATCCCCACTATCAAGGACTACCCATACGTGGGGATCGACTTTTCCAGAGATCCAGCGATACTAGTGCCTCCTGGTGAGGAGCGAGGGGAGATGGGTAAGTCTCCGCCTGTACAGTATTTTTGTTTGCATATGTAATTTTTATGTCTTTTTGATATATATATCATGTTTTTGGATAACAAAGTTTTTGATGGGTGAACATTGTGTTGCGTGTAGATGTGGGACCTGTGCGGCCTGCCGATTTTGCACGGAACAGGTGTCGCCCACGGCCAGAGGCCGCAGCTGCCGCCACCAGGGGAGCAGCAGTAGCAAGGAACCTCCCAGCAGGAGAGGCTGAGAGGGCTCTTAGGCAGATTGAGAGGAAGTTCACTGAGCTCACTCGCACAGTTCCCATGATAGAGATAGAGGACTTGTCGCCCTCCATGCAGACTCATATGGTGGGGTTACCTCGGACTTGGGTCCGATTGTTTAGGCGTTTGGGTCGGGATGTACATGATTATAACAGGGCCCATAGGCCCTGAACAACCTTGTAGACTTTTATGTGCCACGAGCACTGACATGTATATATTTTTTGAGGGCATAAGCCCTAGTGACTCGTTATGGTTCCCATTTTTTGAGGCGCTTTCACCCATCTATGTACTCTGAGGATTTTATGATGTATATATATGGTTTTTATTTCTTTTATGTGTCTTTATGGATTATGTGTACAAAAATGTATTTACATGTGTTTGATCATGATCTTTTTATGTGTGAGCAAGATGCCAATCTAAAATGTGATTAGCTAGAGTATCCGTGATTTGATTTAGACTCCTAGGAACATGAAAATATGTAATATAATCAAAGTTGCGTTCCAAGAGACGTACCCTAAGGAATCGTCGGTGTAAAGTAGGATCGTGCACACGGTATATTCTGTTTAGTTGCGACACAACCAGTTGAGCGTCTAGATAGACCCGGAGTCTAGAGATACCCAATGACAAAGCGTCATGAAGCAACTCAATAACTGCGCTATACTCAACAACATTGTTTTTGGTGTCACCTAAGCATATCCCTCCGGAAGATAACAACTGACACTATGGTGTAAAGATTACCCAAGCTGCGGAGGCAAGCCTCTGCATGTGTCGAATAGCACCGTCCGCATACCTAATGAATACCTCAGACTCACTTGACATCTGCCATAGTGATGAAAGATAACATTAATGACACGTCCATGACATGTTTTTCAAAAGAAACGAAAGAAAGTAATAGCACACAGACTATACATATGTTACAAAAAGTTACCCACAGTGACGATGCTATGAGTAATACTTTTTGAGGTAGAGCCCATTTCTAGGCTCCGCCAAAGCATTCCCTTCAAAATAAACCAGACGATAAGCGCCCTTCTTTAAAACCTCCTTAACAATGAAGGGTCCAAACCACATGGGTTTAAACTTTCCTGCCCCTAGGGGGTCCTTATCTTGGTCATAAACCAAGACAAGGTCGCCCTCAGAGAAAACCCGAGGACGAACGGACCTATCATATTGACACTTAACCTTATGTTTATGAACCTCATTGGCCAGAGCCGCATCGCGATGCTGTTCATCAAGATGCTCAAGGTGTACAAATTGTTCTTCAAGTGGAGAAGTGTCTGGCAATAACTGTACTGCCAATTTCAGAGATGGAATTTGACATTCGATGGGCAAGACTGCCTCCAGCTAGTAAACGAGTTGGAAAGGTGAAAAACCGGTTGCAGTCTTAACTGATGTTCGGTAAGCCCATAATGCCGAGTATAACATCAAATTCCAGTTGGATTTGGCTGAGTTGATGGTTCGTTGTAGCATTGTCTTAAGAGTTTTGTTAACATCTTCCACCTGCCCATTGGCTTTGGGATAGTAAGGTGAGGAATGTTCTTTCCGTAACCCAAGCTTTGATATTAACTTGGACATCATTTGGTTCTGAAAGTGAATACCATGGTCAGTGATAATCTCTCTCGGGACGCCGAACCATGCTATGATCTGGTTAAATAAGAAGAGAGTTGCAGTCTCTCCATCATCTTTGAATGTCGGCATAGCTTCGATCCACTTAGTGAAGTAGTCGACAGCTACAATGATATAGCGATGCCCCCTTGATGATGGGGGGTTGCATGTAGTGTAATCAATCCCCCACTTGGAGAAGGGACCGACGGTGATAATAGGAAACATGGGAGCTGGATGTGCCCTCATCTTTCGTGAGAAGACTTGGCATGGATGGCACTTCTTGACCGGCTCGATACAATATTTGATAAGTGTGGGCCAAAAGTAACCTGCTCGTAAAATCTTTTGGGCTGTTGCCAACCCAGATAAGTGACCGCCACAAGCTCCTGTATGACAATCGTTGAGCACTATGACGGCCTCCTCATGAGTGAGACATCGACGCAAGATACAATCTACACCTCTCCGATACAACGTATCATTGAGTATAAGATAGTTCTTGGCCTGATGGCGTATCCACCGACACTCATCACGAGAAGCAAAGGTGGGGCACTTCAAAGTCTAGAGATAGATTAGTATATCTCTGTACCAGGGGTCAGACAATTCAATTAAAAACACATCCCCCTGGATAGGCGATTCCTCAGGCACAACGTCACCTGACTCAACCGGAAGTTCCGAAATAAGTTCTGCGAAGACCAATGACTTCTTGGACTTGGCTGAAACGAAGTCTAAGTCAAATTCTTGGAGGATGACCATCCATCTACTGATTTTTCCACCGATAACTCATCGTGTCAACATGTAATGGAATGTATTCACGACAGCTACGATGGTGGTCTTGCGAAATAGAACATAGTGACGGAACCGTTGAACAGCATGAACTGCTGCCAACGCAAGTTTTTCGAGATGGGTATAATTAAGTTCCGGTCCTACAAGGCCTCATCTCAGGTAATAGATCACATATTCAGAAAACGAATCATCTTCCTGAACTAAAACCATGCCTATGGTTGACTCTGCGACAACCAGATATAATAGGAAATCCTTGTTATAATTCGGTGGTCGTAGCAGAGGTGCGGTTGTAAGGGCGTGTTTCAATGCGTCGAAAGAGCGTTGCGCTGCTTCATCCCAGAGAAAAGGAACGTCTTTCTTCAGTAAACGCATGAAGCCCTTGGTGATTTCGGCATAGTTGGCGATGAAGCGTCGTAAGAAGTTTGCCTTGCCTTGAAGACTCTGAAGTTGTAAAATTGTGCGTGGGGGGGGGCAACTGGACTATTGCCTCCACCTTAAGAGGATCGACCATAATCCCCGTTGTTGAAATGATGAAACCTAACAAACATCCCGACATGACACAAAAGCTGCACTTGTTGGGATTTAAGCAAATTCGGAAGTAGCGACAGCGTTCGAAGATGAGTTGGAGGTGCATAGGATGATCTTTTTGCTTGCGAGAGCGTGATGCTAAATCATCTAGATAGGCCTCGACTATATGTTTGAGGTCATGAAATGCAAAATACATGGCCCGCTGGAAAGTGGCTCCACTGTTCTTGAGACCTAAAGGCATTTTTCGATAGGCGAATGCACCCCACGGACAAATGAATTTCATTTTGTGTTGGTCCTCAGGTCTAATTTGGATTTGGTTATAGCCTAAGAAACCATCCATGAACGAAAAGGATTCACAACCGGCGCACTCATCAATGATCTGGTCGATGAATGGGGTTGGATAATTATCTTTTGGATATGCCTTGTTCAAATCACGGAAATCGGTACAAACACGAATCGTGCCTTGTTTCTTATCAACTGGCACGGGATTTGACACCCATTGAGTCAAGTGAATGGGGTATATGAACCCTGCCTTAAGCAATTTCTCAACCTCAGCCTTGATGATTGCTGCCTTCCTAGGATTAACTGGACGAAGTTTCTGTCAAACAGGCTTAGCGTCCGGATACGTAGTGATCTCATGTTCAACTATTTTCGGATCGATGCCTGGCATTTCCTCATAAGACCAAGAAAAAACATCGCGGAATTCTTTAAAAAGATCTGTGTAAATATGAATCTCTTCGGGGGAGCAATCCGCTCCGACAAAGACATTCTCCACGATGCCGGGGTTTTGGGAGATATTGATGGGTATCATGGCAGCGATAGTCGCCATATTTCCCTCAGCATAAATATCCTGTGTAGCTAAGAGGTTAATGGGGCAAGGTTGATCTCCCGTCATGGTGATAGTGAATTCTCCTGCCTCGATTCGGTGTAACTCTGGGAGGAAATATGATCTGTGATGAAAATCTTCCTAGGGTTTGTCTGGACCAGTCATTGCTTCGATTATTGCTTCGTCAGAAGGCAAGACTAAATCTAACGAATCGGTGTTGACAAGAGAATCCTGAGCCTAGATAGGTTCAAGGAGAGGATCCAAATCTTGTGCGGGTATCAGATCAGGAGTAGTTGAAGCTTGCTGGACCAAAGAGTACGCTACTTCAGCGGCCGACAAGGGCGTAGACATGCCCGCATGCCCCGTTGCATCCATCATGTCTGATGGGGAAGGAAGAATCCACGGATCCTGAAAGTAAGTCATGCGGAACAATGAAACATGGAAAATCTCAGCCTTGTGGTGAGTTGATATAAACTTGACATCGCCTTGAGGAGGTGGGTAGTCAAAGGTACCCATCAAAGATGGGCACAAACCAACTCCTACATTGACAACACTGGCTTGAGGATTATCTACCATGGGAATCGTGGATGCCCACAAGGCTGGGTCAGGTCGAGAGAAGGACAACTGATCAATAGTCACTATCCGGCCTTCATGTGGAAACAGTAAGACTCGGAAAACTGTAGCGACCACCACTTGCATTACATAAGTCCAACTACGACCTAAAAATAGATTATAGTCGATGGGGGCATCAACTACCTCTACTTCGACACACACGGTCTTCCCCCCTAACTGCACAGGGNCCTAACAATAGATTATAGTCGATGGGGGCATCAACTACCTCTACTTCGACACACACGGTCTTCCCCCCTAACTGCACAGGGAAAGAAGGAATGATGCCATGCGGTCGGAAAGAACGACCATCGAACGCAGTGAGGAGAGTAGGTGACAGAGAAAACTCAGGTTGATCGATGGCTTTCCAGCATGCTAACGACATAACGCAAGTCAAAGCGCCCTCGTCGACCACCGTGCGGAAGATATTTCGTGTAAAAATTTTCGTGGGGTGAGCCGCTACTATCTGAAACGTGACGTGGTAAGGCAAACAAGGTTTCAAGTCAGTCGTATCTAACATGATGGTACCCGGGTTACAAGTCTCAGTAGAGCCTAAAGAAGTCAACAAGGCTTTCCTCTGAGCAGGGCAACTTTGGAGGACCTCCAAAGTAGACATACCACAAGGGGTTTGGGATAAATATTCCACCATGGAGTAGTTCTGGGCGGCCCTTGCGTTTGGATTGTGAGAAGCTCACTTAAACGCACCTTTTGGGATGCGTGTCATTGTTTCACCCAACGTCTTCTCGATCTGTAGAGGAAGAGATGGGATCTCGGCTTCCTTGCCTTTCTCAGGGGTGTTTGGTTTGCTATAGTCATGCGCTCTAGTCGTTATGAAAGCATCACTTTTCACCATATATACGTTCGCGGAAGATGAATTGTTTGGGGGAGGGCAGTTTTCTTGGCTGCCCACCTTGGCACTTGTAGAGGCTTGAGTTAAATTTTGCCCATGCTGAAAGGGATTAGTCAACACGGCTTGTTGTTGCTGCATGACAAACTTCTGGGCCTCTGCAAGTCGAGGGCATAGATGGGTAGGGTGGTCTTCCGCACATAGGTTGCACGGATAGTTCGCCTTCCTCTTTTCCGTGGTGCCCTCGCCAGCATTATCATTTGGTTTCTTATCCCCCTTACTCTTCTTGCGTTGTTTTTTCTTCCCTTCGGGCTGCTGGTTGGCCTTTGGGTTAGTCGTCTGTACGGAGTGTACTTCCAACATTTGAGTAGGAGGAGTAGCCAAAGAAGCAGTCTGGCTGGCCGCTGAGTGTTGTATAGATAACTGCTGCAATTGTTTTGTCAATTGCTCAGCGAGCTTGGTTTGTGCCGAACCAACTATACCATCGGCATGTGGTCCGGCTCTCTATCTGGTTTTATCCAGAATCGATCGCGGTGCATCCGGCAGGATGGTGTACAATAGACCAGACTGAGAATAGATCAACTCAAACTGTTGAGCCCTCATGATGGCAACTTCCTCGGAGAAAACCCCTGAAGTTGCGACGTCTTTGGATAACTGCGGAACTAAAGACTTAAGGAACCACTCAAGTAGGAATGTTGGTGGGACGGGTACCTTGATCAGACTCTTTCAGCATTGCCACTCTTGAATATGATCCGAGATATGGTTCGCTGTCGTCTGCAAGAAATTGGCTAGCAACTCTGTGTCGGTGTCGTATCTCATAGGTAACTAAAAATGGTTAAGGAAATCCATCGCCATTTCGCCAAAAAAAGAATATCGTGAACGATCAAGCTCTATGTACCATTTTGCGGCACTCCCAATAAGAGTGCATTGAAACAATCGCAACTGGATGGAGTCATCTTTCAGTGAGTTAGATGAACACCAAAGGTGGAAAGTAGTCATGTGATCACCTGGATCTTCATTAGGCTTCGCCTCGAACTTTGGGATGTCCGACGGCAACTTCGTCGGCATAGGAGGCCAATGCAGATCGTGACAGATAGGATCATTTAACAACCGTTTCAAATCGATCAAGTGTAACGTTGCCAGGAATGGTAGTTTGGGTTGTTGCTGATAGCCTGGATAAAAGGGTCCTGGAGTTTGACTGGCACCAAGTTGCCAGGAAAAGTTTGGCTGCTAGCCCGGGTTCTGGTAGAAACCATGGCCCTGAGCAACATAAGGGTTTTGCATCTGAGGAGACATCATTGGCTAATTCCCCATGAAGGACATAGGATGTTGGGCGTTCATCGTGTTTGACAGACTTTGGGAAGGATTGCCCCATGCCGGTCTTGAGGGGAGAGGCATAGAAGTCTGTCCGGGGTTCCATTGACTGTGGAAAGAATTACCCTAGAGCGACATTCCAGATGAAGGAATGGATCCTTGTCCTGAGTTCCAAGGTCCAGGTATATGTGCCCCCAGCACAGGAATAGTACCCTATGCCGGCGTATACTGTCCAAAAATGGGTGTGCCCCCTGATGGGAAAGTAGCATATGCGAAAGTGTTATTACCAAACGTCTCGTTCCAAACAAATGGCGACGAACCTACCGGCAGAGTTTGCGCAGGCGTTCCTTGAATTCCGGCTCCAAATGGACTCGTGTGTGCAGGCTGCCTGGTGGACTGCTGATGCAGACCACCAAGCAAAGGGGACGAAGGAGGGATATGACCTCCAGCATAAGGAAAAGCGTTGAAAGGGACAGGAATGCCCGCAAGTTGACCTTGCAGAGGAGCGTTATAGCTCCCTGCCCCCAAACCCAAAGTCTGTAAAGTGGAGGTAGTGAGTGCAGGACTTGTACCTAAACTAGGCATACCGTATGAAAAYGGAGGGCCGGTCGCACTAGGTGTGTAAGGAGGTGTGGCCGCCATGATAGATGGGGTCGGTCCACTGTGCGACGTAGTTGCAGCTGAGACCATGGTGGCCTGAACCGTCGACAAAGGAAAGTTAGGAGAAGCTTCTCCTGTGGTAGCAACAATGATGGGAATGGAAGAAATCCCAGTTGAAGTAACAGAGTTTGGTTCCATAACTGGGTTAGGCGCTGATAGGAATTCATAAAATTGAATTGGCACAATAATGTCTGGCCAAATATCAGTTTCTAAGGTTTCAACTGATCCAAGATTGGCAGTTGATTCCTCCAGGAGTTGTTCGGGCTCAATGGTTTGAAACCCGGTTGCTTCGAAAGACCCTCGTTGGTCTAGCTTCCGCCTCAATGGTGGCGGGGGTGGCTCCAGTATAACCGGCGGCAGGCCCAGAAGCCTTCGTGACCAGCGGATCTCTAAATCCTCCACTGTGTGAGAAGATTCATGACACGCTAAGGTATTCTACACGAACAAACAATAACACTCACTAAAAGAAAGCCCCTAGAAGATAAATCAAGAAAGCATTAAACTAGTTGGAAGAACAGTTACAACAACCAACACTAGAGCAACTTACCGATGCAAGTGAAACTCGAATACAGAAGCACCCTCCGGGTATACTCTGCAAAGAGTGGCCCGATGTCTGTCCTAGGTACTGTGGTATACCCCCGCAGTCACCCGTGTATGTCCCTAGAAAAGATTGGCAACTAGTTTGCCAGCACGTGAACAGTCACAAGGCGGGTACAGTCGACAGTCGGGTAGACCACAATGAGCAGGGTATCAAGCCCGAAACCTGTCAAGGGTATCGAGAGCAAATGGTCCGGAAGACAACTGAGGACCTCGAACAGATTCGAGACCCATGAAGCTCCATGGCAAATGAAAATGACGGAATCCCTTAACAAATCCTCGATATGTGTTCTCCACAACGCTCGGTCCAGCTTTGGAGGGGTTATCTCCGCTACCTTTCCTTACGCGACCTCGTGTTTATCCCCTGTGTTAGAGGGGGGTCCCGTATAACTTTCTGTAACTGGACTTCTACACTCCCTATTGACAGACTCCAATGTTTGGTTTGAGTGGCCTTGGAGAATTTACTCTCCAACCTATTCCAAGGCCCTAGTCCTGAGCTAGTGTATGCACCCTACCAACAAAAAGTCTAATTGATTTTAATTAACGTTGTTTTTAATGGGATTTTGAAGTCACAAGGTATGAAAGTGAAACTGATGGTGTGTAAAAAGACTCAAAGCAAAAATGAACAAGAAATGCTTGGAAACAAAAACTTTTACTAAAATGCAAAACTAGCAACTTTTTCAACAAGAAAGACTTATTTTCTTTTCAAATTTACTAAGATTTCATGCAGTAAATATGAAGGCCTTTCACTCAAATCTATGAGATAATTATACTCTAAATGCACTGCAAAAACTTATGCAAAAAGACTTCTTTCCTAGCTACTGATGCAACAACACAAAATCTTCAAACCAAGAAGAAAATGAAACAAGAATTTTTTTTTTTTAATTTCGTTGCAAAATAACGCAACAAGGAAAAATGTTGACAAGAACAAAACCAAGAGAATGAAAATAAAACTCTGGCTTAAAGCGCACATCACAAAAGAATCAGAGCACAAAATGTGAAAAAGTAATCAAGACAGCACCGATTCTAACACTTGCCTAAAAACCATAAAACAAATATTTTTTCTCTTTTGTCTTTTCTATCAAAACATCAACTAACAAACACAAGCTAAGGGTAAAATGCCCTAACCTTCTGTCTGTGCAGCTCCAGACTCTATACCCCTAAGAGGAGCTCTTCTCACCACAGGAGGGGATGACTGCCCCACCCAAGCTGAAAAGCTACCAATCAAGCCCGCGACTGTCACCAAGACAGCACGCGTGCAAACGCGTGCTGGGATACAACAGCACGCGGGTACCCGCGGGCTAAGCTTAAACAGGCCGTGGGTCTGTATAAAAGCTAAGGTAAAACAACACACAGGTAGCCCAGACCTAAAAAAGGCCACTGGTATTGACAACCAGGGTCTCTCAAAGGCTTGGATGCTATTACTTCAACAGAAAAGGAAAATTTGCAAAAAAGAAAACAAATGCAAAGCACAACCAACACAATAAGGCAGACTGAAAAACAAGACAATAAACCAACAAGACCCAGACAGGATCCAGAAAGCCCCCTAAGAAGGTAAACTTCTGACAGGGAAGAGGAGACTGCCTCTCAAGCCTTCTGAATGCTACACGCTACTGAAACCTCTGCAGCAAGCGTTCAAACGCGGGTTGCAGAAGGTTAGGGCACGGATTACATGCGTGCAGGCCTTCTGCAGGCCACGTGTACCTCTGTGTGTCCCAAGAATAAATGTCAAGCAACAGTCAAGGAAAAAATGGTATTGATAACCAGGTTCCCTGCTAGCATTGACCTAACAGACAACAAATAAACAAAGAAACTGAAACTCTACTTCTTTGAACTACCCAAAAAACCTTTAACAAAATCTGGGAAACCCTAAGAGTAAATGTCCCCAGTGGAGTCGCCAATTCTGTTGTGGGGATATTCTACCCTACAGACTAACAAGCTAGGGCTTAAACTTGCACGCAGATCATGACCCTTAAGAAAATACTTTTAACCTTCTACCCCAAACCTAAAACCCTTTTTCACATGCAAACATGGAAAGAACCAACTAACCTTTTTATCGACGGTTGGTGTAGATCCTCCGTTGAGCTTTATCCCCTTGCTTCTGCTGCTGCTCCTTCCAAAAAGCGATCCTGCAATCAAGACAAAACTACGCATGCATGCTATTGTTCTACTAGAGGGTTAGAGATTAAACACAAATCAAATAAAACATATAAAACTCGTGTATTTGGGATGGGAAAAGTATCTTTTTATTAATCTCAAGATGAATCAACTTACAATGATTATAGAGACCGGCCACCATTCCTAGATCCTGATCCTGGGCTCCTCCTCTTCTTTGTCCTCCAACTGCTTTGCTTGAATTCTCTTAAAGCTTGAGGAAAGGCTAAAGGGTTGGGACAAAACAGATTCGGCAATTGGGCAGAGTTTCTTTGCTATGATTTTCCTCCTTTGAATAGTACCCCTACCCCTTCTTTTATAGGCTAGAAGGAGCTAGGGTTTTAGACGAACTCTCGGCCATGCATGGCTAGGAGTTCCAGTTAACTGACCCAAAGCTTTTCATTTCGTCGGAAACTTTCCTGATTTTTTTCTTTGTTAGGTAAACGCGGGCTGTAGTGGGCCAGCCAGCGTTCCAACGCGTGCAGCATAAGGCCTGCCAGTGTTCCAACGCGCCCAGTGATAGGTTAGTGCGCGGGTTACTTAATTTAGGAGGTTTTTGAAGAATCTGTTCAGCATGGCTTTGGCAATGAAGGGAAATGAGTTGGCCTGATGCCAGGTAAGCATGTGAGGTGCAATTTAGGGTTATAACAGACAGTCATGTTATTTGAGCACCAGATGTCGCTCAGAGTCTTTGATACCCTATTTGGTGTGTAGGGTATGGAAAATATTGGTGAAATCTAGTATTGGTTGCTCCCTTTCTTGATGTAGGGTGGTCCATCTTGTGTATTGGTCCTTGTAGCTTCCAACAAGGTAGTATTGTTCTTTAATGGCATCCCTAAAGTAATCCCATGTGGGGGTGACCAAAAATATTGTATATTCCTCTATGGCCCTTTGCTCAGAGTAATTATCCCACCAATCCTTAACATGGGGGATGGCCTTGAGGAGTGAAAAAGTAATATTTTCCCTATTCGAAAAATTGTGGACCGAAAAATACCCTTCGAGAAGATTCAGCCATCTATCTACAGCATTTGCATCTATCAGTCCTTCAAAAAATGGAATATCAAAATTTACATGTACCTTAAAGGGGGTTGCATGGTCGCTTGATGAAGATGTGTATCCTATGGGTTGTCGTCGAAGGATCTGTGCAAATTTGTCCATCATTTCGTTCCTTTGGCGTGCAAGGGCTTCCTCAAGCAACATTTTAAAAGGATCTCCTGCTCCATCATCTTTCTCTTCGTCCCCCATGGGTTGTTTCCAGGATTGGCATGGATGATATTGCAAAGGCTCGACTAGTTTGAGTCCCAACTTATTGTACCCAGATCTTGTCGGGGATATGCATGAAGAAAAATAAATGAAGAGAAGATTGCTCTAATACCACTAATCCATATTTATGATCAGAACGAAATGAATAACAAAATGAATACAATAACACAGAGATACGGAGAACAACAATAGATATCCACTGAATAATAACTTCTATTGAATAAATAAAATAGGCTGAAACTATAGAACTGAAAACAACTTGCTTGAATGGTGGTAGCTATCTCTGAGAAGAGATGTGGTTGCTTACACACATTCATATAAGAAGAATGATTACAATGAGGATCCATATGCCTTTTTAACATTACTCATGAATTCCAAAACCCTATACATCCAAAAAACTAACCCTAGGAGATGAAACTCCAAAATTTATGTGGGCCCCAATGGGTAAGTTGGTACCTCAACTTCCAGGGGTCATAAATTTTGCATATGACCTTCATTTTAGGTGTGTGATAGCCTATTAGAAAATTCTTTTCGAGAGCTACACATTATGCCATCCAAATATGACTATGTCTACAATTTGACTGTGGCAAGCCAAAAAAAACACTGTGTAGGGCCCCAAAATGGTCCTGAAAGTACAGAAAGGTGTGATAACATGAAAACTTCCAAAATAAGGCAGTTGGATTAGGTGGACGGCCACCAGTCTCCAACTGGAATATGTGTAGGGCTTCAAACAACCCCGAAAGTGTAGAACCCACAATTACAGAAGAATGTGTTGAACTAAAAATTGTCAAGAGGAGCCAGTTGGAATAGGCGGGTGGCCACCAATATCCACCTGGATCAAAACATGAGGAGACTCATGGATCAAGATGACAAATCAAATATATGGTAGGTTCAAATATAAGGAATCATAGCCATGAATCCACCTGGATAAAATGAGTGGGATGAAATGGGCCAATATATTTTGTTAAAGGAACAAACATAGGTGATTATGTTACAGCCTTATTTGTCACCCTAGAGTCTCATGGGGGACTTATTGATGATGAAATTTTGAGACACACTATTATGCCCTAGATTTCAATCATTTATGGGGATAGTCGAGTCCAAACTACTTGAAATATAATGATCAGTCGCTAACTGCATATTTTTTCACCTATGACCAATCGCTAGATGCAGTACTATTGGGTCATGACTGCCTATAGAGCCTTCTAGATTTGGTGATTTCCAAGGAGATCAACGCTAGATGAGTTTGTTTTCTCATGGCAAGATATTGGTAAATCTCAACACATTTGAGGATCACTAAGTTCTACAGATATACAACCATCTCTTAGCCTCCTCAACCAATCTATAAAAGGAAGGAAATCCATGGGCAAGAGGAGGAAGAATTGAATATGTGCTTGTGTTGCCTAAATAGCCAAGAGATGAAGAATAATTTACAAAGATATGATGTTGGGTTTTCATAGGAGCTTCTCCATTAAGATAAAGTTTTCATTGCTTGAGTGAGAGTTGAGGAGGAGCAAGGGTGAAAATACAAGGACGAATGCACCATTCACTCAAGGTAACAAAGTATCGATGTACTTCTCTATTTATGCAATATAGATCCATTGTTTTCCCCTGTCCATATTGATTGCTTTCAATTGTAAAAGAGAGATCTGATATGAACTTGAATGGATCATATTAGATTTGAATCAGATTAGTGATTTTTCTAACACTAGAATAATAGTAGATCGATAGTTGTTTGTTTCCTTGTGTGCAAGAAGCAGGCCATAGAAGTTGGAGTTGGATCTCGAGACCTACATTATCCGACCATGCAAGGACAATCATTGATCAAAATTTATATTTATCACCCTTCTTGCTTGAAAGGAAACAATTTTTTTTATATCTAGGGAAAAATATTAAGGAATATGGCTCCGCTTTCTCTCTTGAATCAAGGGCAGATCCAAGGGAGGTCTAGCTTATCCATAGGCTGGATTTATCTACAATAGAACTGGCAACTCCACTAGGGAGTAATATTTGATTCTTCTCTAGTTTGTTTTCCACCTTTATTTTTAGTCCTTTGAAACATCTAAGTAGTTCATAGTCTTCCCTGTCACTCCCTCAGAGAGAAAATATTGCAGATCTAGATTTTTTTCCAAAATTCTACAGACGGTAGCAACTAGATAGTTCATACCAGAATGACTAGTCACGGGTTACATACCTACTAGCTCATGAATTCCTATAGAAATTTGTGATTTTCATACTTCATGGGTTGTGACCGCCCCTGTAGCTCATTGTTTTTCAAAAAAAATGGAATTGTCTTTTTAGATTTGAATTTTCTTGAGCCTTGTGAGCCTATGTATAATTTGATAGCCTATTTATCCTCTCTATTTGAGCCTCTTTCATTGTTGATTGTGTTCAAGTGATTTTGAGGTATTTTGGAGTGATTTTTTTGGATTTCTTTCTTGTGTGAGTTTGTTTCCTGGTTTCCATATCTAGGCATCCTTTCCAACATATTTCAATAGATCTAGCAGTGTGTTTATTCCACCTTTGCATCTGGTTTATCAGTGTCCTTAACGTTGTTCTTTGCTAGGTTTTTTTCCAATTCTAGGCCTTTGATACCGTAGAGACAAAGGAGTGTTATTGGTGCATCACTACCAATATCATACATCCCTTGCTTGTTATTTGTTTTTTTTTTATCTACATTATCATTTTCTGAGAATAGAGAAAATTTTGCATTTCAAAAATAAAAAGAACAAAAACAAAAACTTTTCTAGGGTGTAACCTTTTGAATGCTTGAAAATAAATTGCATTGGTGTGTTTTGTGCTTAAGGATCTTGATTAGTTTTTTGGATTTTATTGCATGTTTTCTACATGTTAGTGAGGTTATATTTTTCATTGTAAAACTAAAAATGAAAAAGTTGCTCTTCAATTCCTTAATTAGATTTCATTGAAAGAGAAAATTCCATATCTTGCACGCGTTTCTCTCTTCTCTGGATTTGGAAAGAGTCTAAAACACCATTGGAGTTTCATCCATTCCCTTGACTAAAAAAAATCCATCAAGAAAAATAATACATAATCTTAAAATAATTAGACTCTTTTTCTTGCTAGAAACACCAACATATATAGAATTGGGGCCTTGGTGCAGGATTGGAGAGTTAACTCTCCAAGGCCAAAAAACAAAACCTAGAAGTCATTAAAGAGTGTTTAAATCCATTTTCACAACCAGTGTTTCAGGAGCCTCCTCTGACACAAGAGTAAAGCACGAGGTTGCATTGGTGAAAGTAGGTTGATTACCCCTCTCTGTTTTTCTTTGTGTTCGCTAGACTGCTTCAACTACTACATGTACAGGGGTCTTGAGGTGACAAACCTCTCTGTGAGGTAGCACTTTTGAGGCTTCAGCCTTAGTTTCCCTACCCATACATGTGGTCGGACCTGCGACTATTCATCTGCTCACCGATTGTGAAGTGATAACCTTAGTGACCACTCCTAGGAAGTTACAGAGGTGGTGACCACTCTATCATGGTTTTAGTTCCCCCATAGGGTGTTTACCTTAATAAAGGATACTTGCACCAGTTAGATTTTCTTCACATAGATTATCATAATTGGCTATCACACCTTAGCTATCCAATCTTGTGGGGACTTCATCTCCCCCAAAGGGTTGGTTTTTAGAAGGTACCCTAATCCATTGGTTTTCTTGAATGTTTTCCTACATTTGTTAGGGGTGTTCTGTTTGGTTTCAAGTCTACGTTGGCCATGGGATAATTTTTATTTTGTTCATAAAAATTTTCATTCACCATGGTTGAAAAACCACTTCGTTGGTCTCGTCGAAAACAAGGACTTGCACCTATTATGGAAGAACAACCACCTCTTAAGGGGCCAGAAGTAGAAGATAGAGAGTATAGAGATCCAAATAGAAAAATTGAGGAGAGTGATACATTTGAGGTTGAAGTGGTCGATGAAATTCATGTTCCTCAATTTAACCCTCCTTTGACTGGCACTAATGAACTCATACTTGTCCAGGATAGAGAGTTGTTTAGTGAGACTTTTTCCTTGTTTATTCATCCTCAAAACATGTTGGGTCCAATTTTTTTTTAGCCTTCCAGTCCATCAATGAGAATTGCATGGGGCATCCTACTGATGTCCACCTTGTCATCCCTCAGTTCCATTGGACCTACACCATCCATGCCCGTTTTTTCAAGTGTCTCTATTTGGGAGATGCATGTCATATACAATTTTCCTTTTGTGAGTATACCTAGCATTAGCACTCCCATCTCATTTGTTTCAATGCCCACATATGGATCTCCATCCACTAGGGGGGATAGCCTTGGTTTCAATGGTGGGAGTGGAACTTCTTTCACCCCCAGTGTCCCATGAGTCATCCCGATGATGCCAAATGATGGTTTTCCCTTTGGTTGGAATATGTCTAGTGGATTTGGGGTTTTTCCTAGTCATTCTGGGGGTAGTAGTGTTTCAGGGGGATTTAGCATCCCCTGGGGTAGTACAACCATTCTTGGGAGATTTATCCTTTCACCATTTACCTTTGTTCCTAGGGGAATTTTTGTTCTAGGGAGTATCATATCTTCTATTTATACCTCGATCCCTGGTGGCATGTCTTCTAGTTATACCTCAATCAGTGGGGAGAATACCCTTTTATCCATATGTCTAGTCCTGGAATTTACTTTTTTGGGGCTAGATTCTTGTCCTGGGAATGATTCCATCCCTAGGGGCACTCACTCTTTTGGAAATCCTCCTCCATACAAAAATGAAAACATAAGGGGCATCAAGGCTCATATGGGCATGAAGATGCATCGTCATCCACCCCACCTTCCTTTTTCCAATACGAAATTTCCTTTTCTTGGCGACATTAGACTTGTCAGATTTGTTGTGTTTGACAAATGACCATGTTATCCATGATCCCTTATGGTCATCCATACCTGCAAAACTACCATCTAGCATGCCAAATTTTGACCAACTATCACTGGACCAGATATCTAGCAAACCACTCGAGGTATGTTCACTCAAATACCCATATAAATATTTTGAATGATTGTTTTCCATAATCACTGTACAATATTCCACAGCTATTGTCCCAAGATATTTTGGTATGTTCTTAACCACTCTATTCATGAAAAATGTCATGTTCGACTAGGCTCACATTATTTTGAGAAAATTTTTCTTTCAGTTAGGAAACTTTCAGAAGACAAAGAATTTCTTTATTACTTCTTATTTAGTTTATGCAATATCATACTGTCACTTATTTGAAGACTTGCCACAACCAAAGAATTTATATTTCAATAAGGATCTAGTACAGTTCTTGTATCAGGAACTTTGGAAGCATAAAGCTTTATTCCATTTTTATGAGGTACAGAATGCCCTTTTATCCACCTTCAAAAAGTAAGTTCGCGATCCTACCACATCAAGGTTGTTAACAGAAGTTGCAGCCTTTCTAGCAGGAAAAGGATTTTTTGAGACTCTGGATGACTTTATTTATGTAAAACTCTACGGTTTTCAGGGAAAACCTTATTTACTACCTTTTAATGTCTCGAATAAATTCTTCACAATTGAAATTTGTAGACAATATAATTTTTGGGCATATTTATTTAATGAAAAAGGAAGAAGCAATTCATTCCACTACCTTGGAAAATTGGAGAGATCATTGTCAAGAATATCTCTCATGTGGATGAATTTTCTACTCATTTTGATAATTTAAAACTGAGGGAAATTCATGAAATTAAGGGCTTTGACCCTAATGATTTATTCACAACACACATGGCTGCAGTTGGTTATGGTTCACCGTTCATCAATTTTACTCAGTTGAAGGAAGGAGGAAGGGATAACCAAAATCCTCGAGAATGCACTCCTAAAAAAACCCATGATGATAATGATACTTTGGTCAGTTCACATGACCAGTATAAAAAAAGGATGAAACACGACAAGTGGTAACCCTAACCTCGACTCACCAAATTTCTCCCTGAAAATCTCTTCAACAAAGAAAAAAACTCAAGGAAACAATCAGGAACAAAGAAACTCTCATTTTGGAAACTCTGGCGATGGAGGAGTCAAAGACCCTTCTAAAAGGGTTATTGAAAATTCACATACAACCCATGTACGTCGAAAGAGAAAAAGATAAATAGTTCAAAATATAGATCAGGAAATACCTAAATGTGAACTTAGATACATGGAAGTTGATGTTATAAAAGGAGAGCCCAATTGGGATGAGAAGACATTAATTGAAAATAGATCAATAGCAGAAGAACTAGTTTTTCAAGAGCCGGTAGTGTCTAAAGAAGAGTTTGTCACACTACATCACGCGGTCTTCAATAAAAGTTCAAATAAATTGTTGATTGAGAAAGTTAACTTAAAAAATAAGAAAGTTGTTGACAAATGGAATTCAGAAATTGATATTCAAGGAGTAAAACATTCAAATATTATGGAATTACATGAAGCCACATGAGAATCTTTAAAATATTCAATTGATGAAATAGAAAAAGAAAACCTAATTTTGAAGGAAAGAGTGAAAGAACTGGAGAATGCTCTGTTGGCAAGACCTTTATTTGTTGAACCAATTCTTGCTATATGGCCACTTAAAATTCTATAATACATATCAGATTCAAGATCGAGATTAAAAAGTGCCTCAATCCTTTTGACGACTATTATAAAGTACATTGGAGATAACATTCAAAAGAGAATTTATTTAATCCTTGAAATTTGGGAACTAGTGACTAGTTCAACTACTCTTTCTTCAAGGATTTTAAACTTCAAGGAATATCTCCAAAAATACTTAGACAATAATGAGAACTTTTATAAAGAGGTTGTTGGCACTTTTTTTTCCAAAGTTTCAAATATGAATGATGTCCATAGAAGAGAGAAAAATATTCCATCTAAAGTTTGACTAAAACAAATAAATGCATGTTGGCTAAAGAGGATCAAGTCTTTACGAGAAATACTTATTGAATGTGACACAATAAATAAATAAAAGAAGTGATGTGTTCCAAAAGCTTGTTGATTTAACAACAGAATTGAAGGGCCCACACATGAGAATGGAATCAATACTACTTTCAAGGAATCAATTACACGAACAGTTGGATGCCCTTAAAACTTCATGGGCAAGTGAATTTAATGACTTAACTTAATATTCAGAGGAAGAAGTGAAGAAGTGGCTAATTCATTACGTGAACAAAAATTAATACATTGAATATACACTTCACCATCTTAGTTTTGATTTTAAAGATATTGAAAATGAGTTCTTCAACGAAGGATAAAGCATGAAACAACGGTTGCTCCCATGCGGGAGTGCAACATCCTCCAGCCCAACTGAGAAACATTACGGTGCGGAGTAATCATAAAAATGAAAGTTATGTTAAATAATTAATTTCATGTAGCTTACAGCTGCGAATTACAACCAGATTTAATTGTTAATTGTTACCATTATTTAGATGCATCTACATCATGCTAAAATGATCATAAAATACAACTAGTAACGCAAACACAATAGCATATAATCAATCTTATACATAGATTTCATGCACAACAATTATACATGTAAAAATAGCACATCAACAAGATAAAACACTTATATTTTATAAACAATTGTTCAACCAGTTGCTTGGGGTGAACGTTCCACCCAACCATAGACTGGTTTTTCTATATCTCAACAGCCAGTCACCCATGAGTTGAGGCTAGTAATCCAAAAAAGAGGGTAGTCTCTCACTGTCCACTCACAGCTCATAAATCTCACAAACCACTGATATTCTCCTACATCTATCCTGATTTTCCACCAGCTCTCTTCCTCTTGACCTCCCCAACCCAAGGAATGTAACCCTTCAATGATATTAGTCCCTCAAGCATCTCATTCATTTATCAATGTCTCTCTAGCACATGAAACTAGGAATCTCTCAGCTAGGAACTCAAGGGAATTTGTTGCTAGGAAAAACTACAAGAAACCAATAGCTAACACGTGTTGTTACAATGTAACTCACTTAGGATTTCACTCTTCAGGCCTGACAATCTGGCTCTTCGATATTTAGCTCCAATACACTCCAGCATGATCTAGAAATATCCCCCCATGGATGCACCAACTCTAAGCTCTCTTCCTTGCTCTCTACTTTCTACCCGTGCACAAAAATTGAATGTGTAAAATTGTTGTAGCTGCCCATAGAATTTTTTCTCTCTTTGACTTACTTTCTTGACTCACACACTTCCCCAAGGTGATTTTTCTCAGCCTCCATGTGCCCAATAACTATGGGATGTGACCACTCACACCCACCCTCTTAAATTTTTTCAATGATTGGCTTTGGGAACACTCAATCAAAAATTAGAAGGTTCACATACCAATAGGAAATTTAGGAAAAAGGGTTGAATGAATATACATGGTTAATCCCCCCTTTGGACCCCCTCTTAGGAATTCTCTTAGGCACTCCCCTATATTGTGGATTAATTCATCCCCCATCTCTTTCCATGTCCCCTTAGCAGCTAGCATCACATTTTGTTATTAAAACATAGAAATACAATTTGCATATTACATCGCTTTGGTTGTAGCCACACATTATATCTACATAAGTATTAATTAAACTGGGGATTATAATGGGAATGTTACATTCCCCCTCCCCTACAATTGTGTGTTGCACTCGATCCACACTATGTTGATATACATATATGCAAATTTACATCACAATACTTAGAAAATAAAATTATGCACTTTCACAACTCCAGCAACAGCTCCAACCATAATATTTTGTTCCTCTCAAATTATTGACCCAAGGAATGCACAATTCGTTTATCAAATATAACCCAAAGGATATATGATTTGTTTATCAAGAATAACCTAAGGAATGGACCATTCTTTTATCAGGGTCCCCAGTGTAGTTGGCTAGGACTCTAAGATGTGGTTATGGAACTCTAGTTGCTCAAAATGGAGTCCTGCATTCTGTTTTCTTCAAAATTGTCAAAATTTGTAGGTCTTCTTCTCGCATGTTTTCTTCATGCTCCCATGTAGCATATTCAGGATCGTAGTAGGTCCATTGAACTTTTACCTCCTGATGGATTTTTTCCTGATCACTTTGAATTTTTGTTCTAGGATGTGTATTGGTTCCACCTGGAAATCCCCTCCGTGCTCCACTGGATTATCAGTGTTTCATGGAAACCTGCACAGGAGACCTAGCTAAAGCATACACAAACAAAGCTTATCAAGAAAAGGAAGAGAGATACAATATGAAGAATGAGAATCAATGTATATTATGATCTAATAAATGAGTGAGTGATTTTCACTCATATAGGAAATGACATCCTATAATAGGAATGCATGCATAATAGTGATGGTATAATATTAGAAAGTTTAAAATAGAACTAGTCAGTTAACGCCCACTGAACTAGTGTGCCGAAAATAGAAATTTCTCCAAAACCCCCCTGAACATCACTATGGAGTAAAAAATGAGTCTCAGCTACTAGGCCATATTAGGTACTTGTGTACAATGCAACTAATGAACACTAAATAAAAATGGGGAAATAGGGAAAAATACATGGGAACAAAACCCCCCCTCAAAAGACAATCCATCAAAAGAACAAAAGGAAGTTGCTAGGAAACTGTGTTCTTCACTGCAAGACGATCTTGCAAAGTCTGAAACTTCTGCTCAGTGAAGGTCTTGGTGAATATGTTATTGTTTTGTTTAGAGAAGGACAGAAATGCAAATCAATGATCCTGTCATGTACTAGATCTCTGATGAAATGCATGTGGACCTCAATGTGTTTGGTTCATTGTCGTTGTACTGGATCTCTACAAAATATCAGTGTACTATGATTGTCACACCATATGATAGTCATATAGTGAAACTAGATACCAAGCTCAGTAAGGAAGTGTTGAAGCCAAAGTGTATTAATGACACAGTTGACCACTCCTCTATACTTGGCTTCTGTGGAAAATAAAACAATGGTTGATTGCTTCTTACTTGACCAGCAAATTGGGCCTGACCCCAAACTATATTATATGCAAAAATCATATGCAATCTTTCTTTGGAAGGATTAATTTTGTAAGAAAGTTCACTCTAGATTTCATAGAAACAATTAAACCCCTGCAAAGAATGATACACAAGGATGTTGAGTTTAAATGGACTGATGAGGGAAAGGAAGCTTTCAAAAACATTGATACTTCCATATCGCAAGCTCCTATACTACACAACCCAGATTTCAGAAAATACTTTATCTCTACACTTTTTCTTCAGATCAATCATTAGTTGTAGTCCTTACTCAAAAAGATGATGAAAACAACATAGCACTTGTCTCATTCATGAGCACAAAATTACAAGGTCTAGAGCTTAATTACCTAGACATTGAAAAACAAGCCTACATTGTCTATAAAAAAGTAAAACACTTTAGACCTTACATCCTCAAGAATTATACCAAGTTCATAGTGCCTCATCCAGTCGTTAGGTCACTATTCACACGATAGGAAATGGGGGAAAGAAGAGGCAAATGGATGGTTTTCATCCAAGAATTTGATATAGAAATTAAACTGGTAAGAATTGTTATGGGTCAGGGACTATGCAAACTAGCCACAGAATCCCAAGATTTGATAGAAAATAGGGATTCAGGTTGGGACAACAAGTTGAATTTATGGTGTGGTGAAGTATTGTACATCCCACCCACACAAGACTCTTGGTATGTTGACCCATCATATTTTCTCCATCATGGTACCTTCCTTGAATGCCTGAAACCAAGAAAGAGAAGAGCACTTTGTTGGCACAAGGGAAGACCTAGGGTTCAGTGCTTCAATAGTGCACCAAAAAAACCCTAACTACCGGCCCTTTCGGCAACACCTACAAAGCAGATGAAGTCTCACCTGAGGTAGAGGTAGGGGTGGTTGTAGGACTCAAGTGTCTACAACCTAGATGGTACATAGATTTGTGATCACAATAATTCCAAAGAACTTAGCAGTTCATCATTCATTAGCATTTAACCCTTATTCACATCGCAGGAGAAATCCCTAGTTACAAAACAACGCAGTATTCAACTAGATCTAACAAATATAAGCACTTAGCATATGGAAATAGATCAGATCTATCATTCATTCACATCACTAAGCATTAAGCCATCATACAGGATTCATCTAAGCATTCATTACTGCACTAAGCTTAAATCATATGAACAATATAACAACCATAATGCACAAATCAACCATAACATAGGATATACGTGGTTCACCCCGGCGTGGGGCTACGTCCACCAACTCTTCTTCTCTTTATTGTCTTCTATCAATCATCTACATGCACAGAGCCACAAAATCCTACTCTGCATAGGACATGATATCTACGGGCACTTCGACAAATCCTCCTTCCCCAAGCTAGGTTACAACACAAATCCTTCTTACAGTCTACACACAAGCTTCTTACAACCACTTTCACTTAGCTCTACAAGTGTTCAACACAGCATTCACAAAGCATTTACAACTATTTGCACTTAGCTCACTGGCCATCTAGGTCTACTTCTTACATTGCCTAGATACTTATTTATACATTACAAAAAGGCCCTAGACATGGGTAAACCCATGGGTCGACATCCCCATACCTGTTACATAAACCCTAATCCCAAAACTGCCCTAAAAAGGGGTCAAGATCCCGCAATCTCCGCTTCGACTTGCACTCTACCTTCGACCAGCCTGTCGAAGTCCCAAAAGAGGTCAAACATGACCAAGGTTCTCCAAAACTTGGTCAAGGGCCAACAGGCCCCCAAAAATCACTTGTGACTCATCCTGAGTCACTCTGATCCAGGTAAATATACCTCAAACACCTCGAGCTTGGCTCGAGTTGCTTCAATCTATTTCTTAGCCAGAGCCTCCTACTCAGCGAACTCTTATATAACTACCTCGTTCATAGGTCCTTCCAAGTGTTGTTAGACTGTGGTGACTACCTGTTCTAGTTCTGCTCCTCATCCTTCAATCTCCTCAAAAAGTAGGCAAGTTGCATCCTGGACTGGTTGGAGCTTCTGAGTCACTTCCATGACTTTGCTCTGTATGGCATGGACCTGTTGTTGAGTCGTGCGTTGTTCTTGGGACCTTTTCATCCTCTCAACTGTCGAGGGGAGTTTCAACTACGCTTGTACTGTTGTTTCTTGATGCTTTGCCTCCTAGAGCTATGACTCCAGTGTCTTTAGTTCAGGTTCCTTTGTAATTCACTCATAAGTCTATGCACTTCGACTGCTAAGTTGTTTACATTCCAAGGAAAATGCTTTGATTCTCTCAACTGCACTCCATGCAGTTGCTTCTCTCTGGTCTCACACGTCCTGTGGAGTGCTTGGCACTATTTGTAGCTCTAGATCTGCTATTCTCTATTGAAGTTGTTGGATGGATTCAGCAAGCTTCGCCACTTGATTCTCCACTAGGTCTTCCTCCATTTTTGATGCAGGAGCATCACCAGTAGCAAGCGAGCGCGGAGGCGGAAGACAGCTGGAAGGCCACCATCGCACATTTTGAAATATTTTTGAAATAATAATGTAATAGTTAAAGGGAAGCATACTTGCATATTGTAAATATATCATGAGTGATTCGCTCTCATCTGTAGAATGTAGAGGCATTTACGCATAGTTAATGAAAGTAGGTAGATTTAAATTCCAGATTTGACAGTTTTAGGAACAGGAGGGAAAATGACTATAGACACCCTCACCTTTGTATCATTGTAACATTAGAGAGAATTGTATCATAGAACATAGAGAAGAAGGAGAGAGCTATAGAAGAAATTTGTAGAGAATAACCCATGTACAGAAGTTCTGAATTAATATAGGAAGCTTTGATTCAGATTCATGGTGTTATGATGCTTTCTGTGTATACATGATGAATGATATGCTTATGGTTGTTTATTCTCTTTGTCATGCATTTGCTTTAATATTGTGTGAATGTATGGTTTCATGTTAAATGTTTGAGTCTGAGAGAGAGAATGAGTTTCAATTGTTTCTCTTCCTGAGTGAGAAGTTCCTGCAAGGAGTGCAGTGAAATTGTCCGCAAGGAGTGCGTTGACGGAGGTTCAGAGTTTATCTCTAAAAGCTCAGGAGAGATACCATTGTTCTCATTCCCGTAGAAGTGCAGGTGAGACATGGGAGCCATGCAAGGTGTGTGCAGGCTAGTTGAAAGCTGAGAACTTATCAACCAAGGGGAGAGTTGAAGGACTACTGTTGCAAAAAAGTGCACAAAGTCGAGAGAATCAAATACCCGGAAGTATTTGAAGGTTGCCTCAAGAAGTGTGTGTAGGAGTCTTCTTGAAGACTCGAGGTTGCAAGGAAAGCTCAGGAGGGTTAGTTCCTTTGAGATAAACAAAGGGGAGACGAAGCAAAATCGCTTTGCAGAATTTAAATCCCAGTGGAAGAACCTTAGTTTATTTCGCAGGAGTTATCAAGGAGAAAAGAGCAGTCAAAATTCTCTGTGGGGAATTCCCGAAATCACGAGGACCGTAGGAACTAGGGAAGTTGTAGGGTGGTTAGAGGCAGGAGAGCTTACCACTCTAGGATCCAAAATCAATGTGGACCATTGATCGTGCTTTGCACAATCTGTCGGATCATTTCGGCATTTCGGGGATCCTAATGCCAAGGAGTTGAGCACAGTGAAACGAAAGTCCCGAAGTCATGAGTTGTGATAAGAATTGGATTAGAGTTTCAGGATTTCGGAATTTCGGGTGTCGGGAGATAGAGGAGACAGTGCTTTGGGGGCGAGAGTCCCGAAAACCCACAAGAGTGACAGGTGGCAGGAGTCTACATCAAAGGTAGAAAACCGCAAGGGAGACACGTGGCGTTTTGGCAATTCGGTGTTTCAGGGTTCGGGAACCCAAGAGGACAGTGTTCTAGGATCGAGAGTCTTGGACTCCCGATACCTGAAAGTTTGAAATCATGTGGGTCGTCGGATTGAAGGGAGGATTATAACCGTTGATCCCATTGGAGATATTGTTTTGGAGTTCAGGGATTGTGGAGGTTAGAGAGTCGGAATCCTTACATCAGGGCTCGCGAAATCGTGAAATCTGAAATCCTGATGAAGTGAGAAGCTCGTTGAAAATTCAACCTTTGCCGAGTGCATCGGAGTTTAGCAATTCGGGTTTCGAAAGTTGTAGAGATAAGAACCCTCGACAACAGGAATCGTGAAATCACGAAACCCGAAGCCCCGAACTTGCGAAGGGTGTGATCCTATTTCAGGTCAAGATATTTGGGTTGATGCTTCATGTTTGACCACACGGGCACACCCATAAGGACCTGTGGATACACTGTTATGTGTGAAAGGTATTTCCTGAAGGGAAAACAAAGAGTCAATTAGACTCAAAGGGTATATTAGAACAATCATGTGCGGACCTTAGACCTGAGGGTTTGGGGGTCTGCGTCAGTTGTGGTATTAGAGCTTGACTCTATTTGTATATTTTAGGCAGAGAAAGTGAGAAGGGAGAGGAACACTCTAGTACACATCAGTTGTGGTATTAGAAGAACAGAAAAAGTTCTTTGTTTTCTGTAGCAGAGCAAAGAGAAAATATTTCTTGGCCATGCCGCCGAGAAGAAGAGATAGACCAATGCATGATCCAACAATGGAAAGGAAAATGTGTGAACTACATGCCAGGCTTGATGCCATGGAGACAGCACAGAGGTGTACAGTTGACACTGGGGATATCAGTGAGGCTGACAGTGAGAATGAAGCTGGACATGGAGAAGAAGTCACAGTCAAAGATGCTATAGACGAACGCCTATTCAGGGTTGTTGCAAGAATAGGTGCCAAGGAAAAAATGGAGATTCCCATGTATGAGGGAAACCTGAATGTTAAAGAGCTTCTAGATTGGATTAGATCTCTGGACAAATACTTCGACTATGAGGATGTCGAGGAAGACCTGAAGGTCAAACATGTTGTCACTAGACTTAAAGGGCATGTAGCATTATGGTGGGATGAACTGCAGGCTGACACACACTGCAAAGGCAAGCAGAAAATCAAGAGTTGGGATAGAATGGTTGAAAAGATGAAGGCAAAATTCATACCCAAGGATTATCAAATTACTCTGTTTTGGAGGATGCAGAATTTGAGACAGAAGCTTATGTCAGTGAAAGAGTACACTGAAGAATTCTACAAGATAAACATCATAGCAGGTCATCGGGAAAGTGATTATGAAAAGGTTGTTAGATATATGAATGGTCTAAGATATGACATTCAGGATGAGATGAGCATGATGATCATTCGGAATGTGGAGGATGCTTATCAGATGGATCTGAAAGCTAAAGAGAAGCTGAGCCGAAAGCAAGGTCAAATAGGCCAAGGCAGAAGTCAATCCAGAGGCAAAACAATTGCCCAAGATAAAAATCAGAAACCTAAAGAAGAGTGGAAGAAACCTCAAACTCAAACTGAGAGGGTAGGAAGCTCACAGAGAGGGCAGTATGCTGATAGAAATACTTTTCCTTGAACCAGAGGAAGAGGAAGAGGCTGGGGCGGAGAAATAAAATGCTTTACCTGTAGAAAAAATAGACACAAATCCTATGAATGTCCAGATAGAAAGAAAGAAGGAGGTGAAACTCACATTTCCGAAGCACAAAGATGGAATGTTGAGGTAGAAGATTCTGAGGGCCGAAGATCACTGATGATGAGGAAAGTTCTCTTAATGTTAGAGAAGGAGGCAGAGAACCCAACCCAAAGGAATAGACTTTTTCAGACTGCTTACAAGACCAAAGATAGGGTATGCAAAGGCATCGTGGACAGTGGTAGCACAGATAATCTTGTTTCTACAGAGATGGTAGAAAAGCTGGAGCTGGAGACTATTGAACATCCAAGCCCATACAAAGTTTTGTGGCTACAAAAAGGACATCAGGTAATTGTCACTAAACAATGTTTAGTTGAATTTAAAATAGGAGGATATAAGGATGAAATACTATGTGATGTTATTCCCATGGATGTTTGTCATTTATTTTTGGGTAGACCGTGGAAATATGACAGGAATGTGATTCATGATGGGAGAAAGAACACATACGCCCTGGAGAAGAATGGGAGAACTCACATGTTGTTGTCAATTAAGGATAAAGATGTGAAACCAGAAGTGAGAAACACTGTACTTCTCATGAGTGGGAAGGAACTTCTTAAGGAGGTTAAGAAGAAGGAAGATACACAATTCATCATGGTTAGGAAGCCTAGAATTGTTTTAGCTAGTACAAGAGTGGATGATTTACCAGAGGAAATCCAGAGGTTACTGGAAGAGTTCATTGATATAGTAGTGGATGAACTACCTTGTTCATTTCCACCGATCAAAAGTATAAGTCATCACATCGATCTCATACCAGGAGCTAGTTTACCGAACAAAGAAACATACAAATTGACGTCGCAAGAGAATGAGGAGGTCAAGAGACAAGTCTAGGACTTAATGGACAAAGGATTCATTAGAGAAAGCTTGAGTCCATGTGTTGTTCCAACAGTGCTCAGATCCAAAGAAATATGTAGGCTGGAGAATGTGTACAGACTTGAGGGCAATCAACAAGATTACCATCAGATACATATTTCCTTTTCCAAGGATGGATTATTTGATGGATTGCTTGAGTGGAGCAAAAAAAAATTCAAAGATTGATTTGAAAAGAAGATATCATCAAATTCGTATGAGAGAGGGTTATGAATGGAAGACAGCATTCAAGACAAATGAAGGGTTGTATGAATGGCATGTTATGCCATTTGGCTTAACAAATGCGCCTAGTACTTTCATGAGATTGATGAATGAAGTCCTGAAGGATTTCATAGGAAAATTCGTCATTGTATATCTTGACGATATATTGATTTTCAGTAGAACAGAAACAGAGCACTTGAATCATTTGGCTACAGTGATGAGAAGACTACAGCAAGAGAAGATGCTGATAAATATGAAGAAATCAACATTTATGAGGACAGGACTCATTTATTTGGGTTTTTTTATCTCTGCAAATGAGTGGAAAATGGATCCGGATAAGGTAGAGGCGATTAAGAATTGGCCATCGCCGAAGAGTATATTTGAAGTTAGAAGCTTTCATGGATTGACTAGTTTCTACAGGAAATTTATCAAAAATTTCAGCGGAATTAGCACACCGATGATGGACACAGTGAAGAAAAGAAATAAGTCTTTTCAATGGACAAAAGAAGCAAGGAAAAGTTTCAGCCTGCTGAAGAGGAGGATCATTGAACAGCCAATTCTGGTGTTGCCAGATTTCAGTAAGACCTTTCAAGTCAAATGTGATGCAAGTGGATTTGAAATTGGAGCGGTCTTGAGCCAAGATGACAGGTCGGTCGCATACTTCAGTGAGAAACTGAATGAAGCAAGGATCAAATATTCAACATATGACAAGGAATTCTGTGCAGTCATACAAGCACTGAAGAAATGGAGACATTATTTGGTTCCTAAAGAGTTTGTTATGTACAGCGATAACCATGCTTTTCAATTCATGACTCAACAGAAAAAGTTGAACCAAAAGCATGCAAAATGGGTTGAATACATGCAGAATTTTACTTTTGTAATCAAACATATTTTTGGAACTGCTAACAAAGTTGTTGATTCTTTGAGCAGGAAATATTTGTTGATGCAGGAATTTAGAGTCAAAACTTTGGGTTTTGATAACCTCAAATAAATGTACAAGGATGACCCAGATTTTAGGGAAGCGTATGAGGCATCTGAGAATCCAATTCTCAGGGACAGAAGCTAGTGGACCAAATATATGATCCAAGATGGATTATTATTCAAGGGAAATCAGTTATGTATTCCAAAATGCTCCATGAGGGAGAATCTGCTGAAAGAAAAACATAGTGGAGGATTGGCTGGACACTTCGGTCATGACAAAACGTTCTCAAAATTAAATGGCTCATATTTTTGGCCAGGGATGAGGAAAAATGTCAAAATATTTGTGGACAGATGTAGAATTTGTCAACACACAAAGGGAAAAAGGCAAAACATAGGGTTATACCAGCCATTACCCATACCTGAGAGGCCGTGGGATGCAGTGAGCATGGATTTTGTATTGGGACTGCCAAGAACACAAAGAGGTTGTGATTCAATCTTTGTGATGGTAGACAGATTTTCAAAGATGGCACATTTTATACCATGCCAGAAAACCAGCGACACAACTCTTATTGCGAACCTGTTTTTCAAGGAAGTTGTCAGACTTCACGGCTTGCCAAGGAGTATAGTTTCAGATCAAGATACCAAGTTCGTGGGACATTTCTGGAGGACTTTATGGAAGAAGATGGGGACAAGTTTGTCATTTAGCTCAGCATATCATCCTTAGATGGATGGGTAGACAGAAGTTGTAAACAAAAGCTTGGGAGATTTACTGAGGAGCCTAGTGACTGAACACCACAGTCAGTGGGATCACATTCTGCCACAGGCAGAATTTTCTTATAATGATTCGATCAATAGAAGCACAAGACAGATTCCATTCCAAATTGTGTATGGAATGCAGCCAAGGGGAGTTTTTGAATTGAAGGATTCAGAACAAACTGAAACTAGAAGTGATAGTGCAGAGGATTTTGCAAAAGCAATGAAAGAGCTTCACACCCGAATTAAGGAGCGATTGCAGAGTTCAAGCCAAGAGTATAAGTGCAGAGCAGATCAACATAGGCGAGAACTTCAGTTTGAAGTTGGTGATCTGATTCTTACACATCTGAGGAAAGAAAGGTTCCCAAGGGGAACATATAACAAACTAAAGATGAAAAAGATCGGGCAATGCAAGGTCTTGAATAAATTTGGGGCGAATGAATATGAGATTGAATTACCTAATGGGATCGAAATTTCATCGATATTCAACATCTCATATTTGTACCCTTATAGAGATGAAGAAGTAGGAGAAGACAGTGAACAGATAGAGGTTCAGTGGACTAAACAAATGCATGTAGCTGAAAAGCCACAGATGGAAAGTATACTTGACAAGAGAGTCAGCAAGAGGACCAGGAGGAAAGAGTATTTTGAATACTTGGTCAAATGGAAGGGACATCCAGTTAAAGATGCCAACTGGGAAAATGAAGTAGAAATTCAGAAGCATGGACAGACCATGCAAGAGCTGATGAAAAGGAGTCCATGAAAATTTTCAAGTGAGGGAGTATGATGCAAGAGCATCACCAGCAGCAAGCGAGCGCAGAGGCAGAAGACAGCTGGAAGGCCACCAGCACACGTTTTGAAATATTTTTGAAATGTTAATGTAATAGTTAACGGGAAGCGTACTTGCATATTGTAAACAAATAATGAGCGATTTTCTCTCATTTGTAGAATGTAGAGGCATTTATGCATAGTTAACGAAAGTAGGTAGATTTAAATTCCAGATTTGACATTTTTAGGAACAGGAGGGAAAACGACTATAGACACTCTCACCTTTGTATCATTGTAAAATTAGAGAGAATTGTATCATAGAGAATAGAGAAGAAGGAGAGAGTTGTAGCAGAAAGTTGTAGAGAAGAACCCATGTACAGAAGTTCTGAATTAATATAGGAAGCTTTGATTTAGATTCATGGTGTTATGATGCTTTCTGTGTATACATGTTGAATGGTATGCTTATGGTTGTTTATCTCTTTGTCATGCATTTGCTTTAATATTGTGTGAATGTATGGTTTCATGTTAAATGTTTGAAGTCTGAGAGAGAGAGAATGAGTTTCAATTGTTTCTCTTCCTGAGTGAGAAGTTCCTGCAAGGAGTGCAGTGAAATCGTCCGCAAGGAGTGCGTTGACAGAGGTTCAAAGTTTATCTCTAAAAGCTCAGGAGAGATATCATTGTTCTCATTCCCGTAGAAGTGCAAGTGAGACATAGGAGCCATGCAAGGTGTGCGCAGGCCGGTTGAAAGCTAAGAACTTATCAACCAAGGGGAGAGTTGAAGGACTATTTGTTCGTGCTCTTTTCGTCAATGGGTGAGCAAAAAAGGAGCACTTACATGCCTAGTTGGGCTCTTCTAGTCATGACAGCTGTAATGCAAAAGGTTAGAAAGAAAACAATAAAGGTATCAACAAGAATTAAACAAAAAATAAATAACAACATGAGCATGAAACTAAAAACTAAAAACAAGTGACAATGGAACAAGTTCACC
>JASDQU010101455.1:314834-326001 GCA_032191745.1 Picea mariana
TTGGCCCTTTTGATGTGCTGTGGAGTTAATCCTTGTGCCATGGATGATTGTTTTTCTGTGTTGATGATGTTGAGTTCTTGTCGCCCTGTGCGGACGAAATTTCAGTGATAACACTATTGTTGCAGAAAAGTGCACAGAGTCGAGAGAATCAAATACCCGGAAGTATTTGAAGGTTGCCGCAAGAAGTGCGCACAGGAGTCTTCTTGAAGACTCGAGGTTGCAAGGAAAGATCAGGAGGGTTAGTTCCTTTGAGATAAACAAAAGGGAGATGAAGAAAAATCAATTTGCGGAAGTTAAATCCTAGTGGAAGAACCTTGGTTTATTTCGCAAGAGTTATCAAGGAGCAAAGAGCGGTCGAAATTCTCTGTGGGGAATTCCCGAAATCACGAGGACCGTAGGATCTAGGGAAGTTGCAGGGTGGTTATAGGCAGGCGAGCTTACCACTCTAGGATCCAGAATCAACGTGGAACGTTGATCGTGCTTTGCACAAGTCGTCGGATCATTTCATCATTTTGGGGATCTTAATGCCAAGAAGTTGAGCACAGTGAAACAAAAGTCCCGAAGTCGCGAGTTGCGATAAGAATTGGATTAGATTTTTGAGATTTGGCATTTCGGGTGTCGGGAGACAAAGGAGACAGCACTTTGGGGGTGAGAGTTCTGAAAACCCACAAGAGTGACAAGTGGCAGGAGTCTACGTCAAAGGTAGAAAACCGCAAGGGCAACACGTGGTGTTTCGGTAATTCGGTGTTTCAGGGTTTGGGAACCCGAGAGGACAGTGTTCTAGGATCGAGAGTCTTGGACTCTTGATAACCAAAAGTCTAAAATCACGTGGGCCATCGGATCGAAGGGAGGCTTATATCCATTGATCCCGTTGGAGATATTGTTTCGGAGTTCGGGGATTGTGGAGGTTAGAGAGCCGGAAGCCTTACATCGGGACTCACAAAATCACGAAGTCCGAAATCCCGATGAAGTGAGAATCTCATTGAAAATTCAACCTTTGCCGAGTGCATCGAAGTTCAGAAATTTGAGTTTTGGAAGTTGTAGAGATAATAACCCTTGACAACAGGAATCGTGAAATCGTGAAACCTGAAGTCTCGAACTTGCGAAGGGCGCAATCCTATTTTGGGTCAGGAGATTTGGGTTGATGCTTCATGTTTGATCACGCAGGCACACCCATAAGGACCTATGGATACACTGTTATGTGTGAAGGGTATTTCCCGAAGGGAAAACAAAGAGTCAATTAGACTCAAAGGGCAGATTAGAACAATCCTGTGTGGACCTTAGACCTGAGGGTTTGGGGGTCTGCGTCAATTTTCTCTAATCCCATCACAGATCGAAGTGCTCTATTGATTGCTTCTTTAACTCTGACCTTCTCCATGAGTAGTTGTTCTTTCTCCTTTTGCATTTGTGCTCTATCCTCTGTGAACTTTGCTTGGAGGTCATATTTTTTCTGTTGTGCAACCCAGCATTGGTTTATGACTTCCTCTTGTACTTGCTTCAAGGCCTCTGTGGCCTATTCTTTTTCTTCTTGGACACGATGAAGGCAATCTTCGATCGCATCTTCTATTCTGCAGAGTTGGGCAAGCTCATCTCCTAGCTCTATTTCTTCTGATGGCGGGGGTGTAATAGATAATGTGCGACTGGAGTGAAGGGATTGTTGTACCCCTATAGGATCTTCTTCAATACGATCATACATGGATTCTTGTTTTTCTTCATTGTGTTGTAAAATATCTTCTGATGTATCTGATATAGCGGTGATGATGAGGTCGATGTCATCCATCATGAGCATAGTCTACAGCTTGGGCTTACTATCTTTTGACTTATTCCACGATGTAGGTTTCGTTGGGGAGACCTTTCTTTTCTTGGAGGTCTCAGTTTCGTCAATAGGGTACCTAGGCGGTGTTACTTCTCCTTTCTTTTGATTGTCTTCTTCCCCTTCTTTCTCTTCTTTGTCTACTTTGTCATGTCCTCCTCTGCTAGGTGAATCTGATGCAGTCTCTTATGATGCATTTTTTATTTCATGTACATCTTCCTTATTTTTATTCCAGCTACTGCAAGGTGCATCATACTCTTCGCGAGTGACCACGGGACTTCCAATGAGGTCAAGGTCAGACAGTTCTTCCTGGTCGACTGGTATAAGGAACTTTGCAGGCCATTCCTTAGTGATTTCTTCCAGGTCCTCCTGTGTGATCTTGTAGTAGGATTTAAGCTATTCTTTATGTTCATATCCATGCGCAGTGATGTAAATAAAATGTATGTCTATGTGGAACTTCATAATTGGCATGAACCTATCCAGGGTGTTCGGCATCATATGCGGGAAAGACTTAATATCCCTCTTCAAATGCAGGTAATAGGTGTGGAACACCACGTTTGACTGCCATTGTTTCCCCATGTTGCTCGAATACCAGAGTGTGGTGAACTTCACAGCTAAGGGTTCTGATGGCTCAATTTTCAGGAAGGTCACTCCTTCTGTCATTTCCCAAGAAATGAAGGTGATCATGATCAGCAGCCAACTGAAGTGGAACTCATAGCCCTGATCCTAAGCTTCGTGATAGTACTTCTCTAACTAGTTGATGAGGTATCTTTCCCAGTTCATTTGTATCCCTTCCACGCATTTTCACGCGAGGTCAACAATGAACCTCATGACCTGTGTGGATCTGTTCTTTCTTACTAGCTTACCATCGATCAACTAGCAAGATAGGTGCACTGCACCATTCTGGATGGAGGATACCTTGTATCCTCGCTTCCCCTTCTCCACATTGCCATAGGTATCTTTGATTTTTTGCGCCAGGGTGTGATCTACAACCTTCCCTGGATAAAAGTCTTGTGGGTCTGGTCCTTGCACGCTCAATCCGGTGATCCGATGGATCAACGTCGGATCAACTATGATATGCATGTCCAACCATAGGTAACCGCCATGGAAGCACAACAGTAGGATTTTAACGCATGCATTAACCTCCTGATGCCTTCCAAAGTGGGGTATCTTCATTACGTTCAGGATGGTGGACCTTGCGATGTCCATAGTCCATGGTTGGGGGATGATCTTCAACTTATTTCCTTTTGTCTTGGTCAAATATTTGTATGGTACAAGCGTGCCATAGTTTTTGCGGTCTCCTAAGTTATAGTCATTGATCTTCAATGTCGGAATCCTCTCCAACTGCGGTCTAACTATGCCTATTCCCTTCGGGAGGTACGCAGTGATTATTAGGTAGTCGAAGTCCCTTGGGATGCTGTCACGACTCACTGTGCCAGCCATAGGCGAGATGTAGTTGGGCAAGATAGATGGGATGAGTTTTTCATTCACTAAGTCATCGCGATGCTTGGTTCATTTCTCTGTCGCAGCTTGGGATGGTCCAGATCCATGAGCAGTCGACGGGGATGCTTGCACTCCTCTCGTTGATGAGGCTTGGATGCCTGCAAACATCACCTTCTTAGCCATGAGGTCTATTAGGATCTCTTCAAAAAAAAATTCTACTACTTTGAGTTCGTCTGACATGCACGCTCTAGATCAGGTGTCTCAGATCGATGAACAAACACTCACTGTAACAGCATGGGTGGCGAGTTCTCAAATAGGCACTGCGTGAAAGAAACTAGTTCTTTGTGGGCTCGGGTAATCACAATTGGCAAAAGTGTTCTTGGTGCAACGCTCAACAAGACAAATAGACATCATTGTAACGGATCCCACCAACGAGTAGGAATACCTTAATCAATGCAATTTCATCCATTGTGGTGCGCTCCCAATGGTTCAATGGTGAGATTTCGAGCCATAAATGCTTTCCTAACCATTCGAGAGAATTGATCGAATGGTCATAATTCCTCCAACGATCATATTTCTCCGTCGTGGCAAAGTGTCAATCTTCAATGTTCTGATGTTCCAACAAAGTTCCAATTCTGCAAACCTTCTTTCTACGAATTCCTCTCCGGTACTTCTTGTAAATTTTCTAACTTTGCTTTCTTCTTGCTGAGATTTCTAGATTTATTTCCTGTGATCTGAGTCACTGGTTTCCTCTTTCCATTATTGTTCTTATCTTCTCTTGGCATAGTAACTTCACACTGTTTTGAATCATTCAAGGGTTTTGAGAGTAATACTTCTTCTTTTTCTGGAGCAAGTGCTCTACTCTCTTGTATAGATAGGTGTTTCACGTCTTCCTGTTTTCTTTCAAATTTGACATCCAAATATCTAGTCCTCAGTAGCTTCGACTGGTCTTCTTGTTCTTTTAGTAAGTGCGCTATTATCCTAGCCATGAAATCTCTTTGTTCTTTCTTTTATGTTCTAGATCCTCCTCTTCTTGTTTCCTTCATATCTGATCTTTCTCAATCCAAGTTTTTCCTAGCAAAATAGCAAATGGGGCATTGTTCTCAACAAACTTAACGATCTCAAATTATTCCTTTGTTGAAGTTCCATGAGCACTCATAGATGTCTGGGTAAGTATTCCACATAGGGTTATTATCTTTCCTCTAAATAATACTATTCCTCCTAATGAAGGAACCATAGCATGATTTCCCAAAATTTTCCAAGTTCTTTCCATCATGATATTCACCTATGTTTCCTCATCCAGGACACAGTCTATGTCAAAGTATCATATTCTTGTTTCTATGCACTCTTTCTATTTTAAGATCTCTGATAAGTTGATATCTCTATGATCATTCAGGATTTCTTTCATCTGTAATAAAGCAGTCTCTGATTCTTTCTGAGGTTTTATCATATCCTTAGTTTCTTGGCATGTCTCATGGTTTTCTTGTCTCATATTCATATTTTCAACTTTAGAAATCATTATAGGGCAATACAAAACTTCATGGTCCATATCTTTACAGCAAAGACAACTAGGACCTCTACCAGGTCATTCCTTAGCAAGATGTCTCGGTCTTTTGCAACTATAGCAAAGAGTTAATCCTCTCTTTATTTTAAATGACCCCCAACCTTTCATGTACTGCGCATTAGTATCATAGTAACTAACCTGCAAAAATTTCTTTCTAGGATCTTGCATCTATTTGTTAGTCCAAACATTCTTTCTATGCATAGGAATAACATATCTTTCATTATTTCTATCAAATCTATTCATATCAAATCTTATTTCTTCTAGTTGTACCCTAGTTTTCAGACTAGGACCAAATCTATTAAACATACCTAGATCCATTCTTTCGAAATAAAAATTTTCACTTATCTTACCTTTATCAGAGCACAAAGCTTCAAGATCTTATCTCTTTTCTTCATATTAGACTTCTCTTCTTAGCATAGAGCTTCGCAAGTCAAGTAGAGTACTGCGCACTAAAGCAACAGATCTACGCACAGAGCTTTATTTTCTTGAGTTCCTAGCAATCACAGTTTCAGGTCCCTGCAATGGAACCATTTGTTGGCATAGGGGCAGACTCAGGGTTCAACACTTCAACAGCACACCAACAAAACCCTAACTGCCGACCCTTTCAACAACATATGCGAAGAAGATGAAGTCTCACCCGAGGTAGAGGCAGGGGTGGTTGTAGGACTCAAGTGTCTACAACCTAGATGGGACACAAATATGTGATCACAATACTTCCAAAGCACTTATCATTTCATCATTCATTAGCATTTAACCCTTATTCACTTCGTAGGAGAAATCCCTAGTTACAAAACAACGCAGTATTCAACCAAATCTAACACATCCAAGCACTTAGTGTATGGATAGAGATCAGATCTAGCATTCATTCACATCACTAAGCACTAAGCTATCATACCAGATTCATCTAAACATTCATTAATGCACTAAGCTTAAATCATATGAACAATATAACAACCATAATGCACAAAGCAACCATAGCACAGGATATAAGTGGTTCAGCCCGGCGTGGGGCTACGTCCACCAACTCTTCTTCTCTTTATTGTCTTCTGTCAATCATCTACATGCACAAAGCCACAAAATCCTACTCCGCATAGGACAGGATATCTACACTCACTTTGCCAAATCCTCCTTCTCTAAGATAGGTTACAACACAAAGCCTTCTTACAGTCTACACACAAGCTTCTTACAAACACTTTCACTTAGCTCTGCAAGTGTTCAACACAACATGCACAAAGCATTTACAACTATTTTCACTCAATTCACCGGCAAGCTAGGCCTACTTCTTACATCGCCTAGCTACTTATTTATACATTACAAAAAGGGCCTAAACATGGGTAAACCCATGGGCCGACATCCCCATACCAGTTACATAAACCCTAATCCCAAAACTGCCCTAAAAAGGGGCCGAGATCCCGTGATCTCCGCTTCGACTTGTGATCCGCCTTCGACCAACTTGTCGAAGTCCCAAAAGAGGTCAAACATGACCAAGGTTCTCCAAAACTTGGTCAAGGGCCAACACACTCATACTAAAATCTACCTGATATCATCTTATTAACTCATTACTTTTCCACTTAAATTATGATGGTGTTTTGTTAATATTTATTGAAAAGGAAGATGTTGGAAGGGTGTTGAAGTCTACAATGGTCCCGCAGACGGCCATTTTTTAGGGGATACTATGGCCCATAATATTTTAAGGGTAGGATATTATTGACCAAATTTCTTTAGATATGCTCACGCATATGTCAAGAGGTACAAATTTTTTCAGATGAGTGCTGGGAAGGAAATGAAAGCGGCCATTCCACTACAACCAATGTCAATTTCTATGAGATTTTAACAATGGGGAATAGATATAATAGGAGAGATAAAACCAAACTCATCCAAACAACATAATTATATACTAACTGCTACCAATTATTTCACACAATGCTTTGAAGACTTTCCCCTTACCCATGTTAACGATAAGGTAGTAATACAATTTCTTGAACAACACATCATGACAAGGTTTGGGGTGCCTTTGGTCTTGGTATTTGATGACATTGCATATTTGTTAAGAACCAAATATAAAAATAGAATAAAAACCTTAGAATAAGTACTCAACACTTTGAAAAAGAGATAAATTCATATAATAAGCCTCTTCAAGGGGGAGACCTCCTTATACATCATATGAATTCACAATTACAAGATTATTCCAAAAGAAAAGGTCTCGTTGGTATATATAGGAGACTAGGAAGTACAATTACAACTAATGGACCCAAGTTGACATAAATAAAATAATAATACTAATGTAATATTCCCCAATTAAGGGGTAATGTGACATGAATTAGGGCTTAACATGCCCCTCCCCTTCAGACAAGTGTTGTCCTCAACACTTGAGTAGTTATAGATGCTTCTGTATAAAATACTCATCTTCCCACGTGGAATCTTTCGCAGGTAGTTTCTTCCACTAAATGAGATACTTTGAAATTGATCTATTCCTCAGCTGGTGAATTCTTATTTCAGTGATAGCTTCAGGCTCCAATATGATTTTTCCTTCCTCTTCAAATTCTGGAAATGTGGTTTGAACTGGGATATTGTCACCTATAACCTTATTTAAGCATGAAACATGGAAAACAGGGTGTACTCGCAAAGATGCAGGCAACTCCAATTTGTATGCCATAGTGCCAATATTTTGCAACACCTTATAAGGGCCATAGTACTTTGATGATAATTTATTATCCTTCTTAGCTTGCTTGAGGGACATCTGTTTGTATGGTTGTAGTCTTAAAGATACCCAATCCCCTACTTCAAAACTTATTTCACTACGATGTTGATCTGTTGTTGTTTCATGCGATTTTGTGCCATGGTCAGGTTGTCCTTTAAGAGTTGGAGAGCTTGTTGTTGATGCTCGATGTGATCTTCCACTACTTGAACCTTATATTTTTCTTTTAGAGAAGAAGTGATGGATGGCGGGTGATATTCCTAAAGCACCATAAATGGTGTCATTTTTGTTGCAGTGTGAAAGGAAGTGTTATACCACCATTCTTCCAAGGGTAACCACTTGAACCATTATGTTTGTTTATCAGAGACAAATCAACGAAGGTATCCTTCCAGACATTTGTTCACTATCTCATATTGTCTATTAGACTGAGGATGATAAGATGAGCTATGAGACAATTGAGTACCCAAACAAGAAAATAATTGTGCCCAAAAATGTCCAATGAAGATGGGATCTTTGTCACTTACAATAATATTTGGGATTCCATGTAGCTTTTGAAATGTCTCCATGAATGTGGTAGAAACTGTATTGGATTTGAAAGGATGAGAGTGTGCATAAAAGTGTGCGTATAGCTTGGTAAGTCTCTCAAAAATCACCATGATGACACTTTTTCCTTCAAACTTTGGTAACCTTGTGATGAAATCCATGGAAACCTCCTCCCAACGCTGACTTGGAATGGATAATGGTTGTAAAACACCTGGGGTATTAACTATTTCCACCTTATTTTGTTGGAAAACTAAACATTCTTCCACAAACCTTTGAACATCAGTTTTAAGGCAATCTGAAAAAAATTCCCTCTTGACCCTGTGATAGGTTTTTGAAAATCCTGAGTTCCCTCCTACCAGAGAGGTGTGAAATTCCAAAAGTACCTTTTGTTTGATTTGGTACTTCTTAAATAAATATAAGCAATATTTGTACCATAGTGAATCATTTTACCATGAAAATGTATCGAATGCACTATAATCTTGTTGCAACCTTTGAATGAGAGTCCACACTTCTTCGTCATTCTTCCATTCATCCCTTGCTTCTGCTATCCAATTAGGTTGGATGATAGAGATAGCATAGAGAAATGCCTCAACATATTCATTCTTCATTCTAATCCGATGATACCGTGAACTGAGATCCAACTTTGTGAAGTAGATTGCTCCATGTAGTTCATCTAACAATTCATCAATGACATGAATGGGAAACGTATCTTTAATGGTGATATTGTTGAGCTCTCTATAATTTGGACACATACACAATGAGCCCTCTTTCTTGAGTACCAATACCATCGGTGCAGAGTAATAACTTTGGCTAGGTCTAATAATTTCAGCCTCTAACATTTCTTCAACCATATGCTCAATTTCACTCTTCTGGGCATAAGGGTATTTGTAAGTCCTGATGTTAGGAGGAGAACTCCCAGGAATTAAGTGAATAGAATTATCATGATCATGAGTGGGTGGAATACCTCTAGGAATATTGTCAAATACTTTGGAATTCTTATCAATGATCCCTTGGAGCTCTAGGGGAATAGATGGCTTAGATGTTTGAACATCTAGTGAGCATAGTTGTACAATTACACCCTGATGCCCCTTTTTCAATAATTTTATCATGCCATTAAATCTTACCACCTTTGAGTTTCCTTGTGATACACTTTAACTAAATTCCTTTCCTTCCAATGAAAATTTCATGAAAAGTTCTTGAAAATTAAAATCCACGGTTCCTAATGATTGTAACCATTGGACCCCTAGTACAAAATCAGCACCACCCATGGGTATAGAAATCATTGGACTACTCATTACATATTCCCCCATAGTAAGATTGATCTTATGGAATTTTCCTGAGCAATTGATAGTTCCTCCATTTGCAACCATTACTTGAAACTCTGGCACTGGATATATAAACCTATTGAGAGCTCTGGATAATTTGCAATGAATGAAATTATGAGTACTACCATAATCAATTAGCAATGTTACCTTTTTATTTTTGATATATCCTTTGAACTTAAGGGTTTGAGGAGTGTTAATTCCATCCAATGCATGAAATGATATGGTGGGAGTCATCTCTTCAAAATAAATCTCTTCTACATCTTCATCTTGGGATGGTTCTTGTTCTCCTTCCTCTTCATAATCTATGTAGAATAATTTGTTCTCACCACACTTATGTCCCTTGTTGTACTTGTTGTCACAATTAAAGAATAAACCCTTTTATTTTCTTTACTCCAATTGTTGAGGTGTTAACCTTGTAGGTTGTGGTGGTTTAGAAGAAGGAACATTATTCTCTCGATAGATGTTAGAGGTGGTCCTTCTAGTAGCCATAGCTAGATTTTTACTTTCAACATTTCTCGCCACCCTGAACACATTATCCAATGATTTGGGTTCCCAAAGGTGAACCTCATGTTGAATTTTATCCTTTAAAGTTTCTATGAAGACATCAATCAAGTGCTCATTTGGAATATTTTTTACCTTATATTCAATCTTTGGAAGTTCTCAATGTTCTTTGAACCTGAACCCTTTTGCTTGAGATTTATCAATTGGCCGAAGAAGGTATTACTCCTTGTATCCTCATGGTGTGCTAGCATTTCTTATATAAAAATTGTCCAAGTGACAAGTGATTTGCAAGAAAAAATCCATCGATACCACACAAATGGATTAGGTTCTAAATATAAGGACGCAATTCATACCTTTTTTGTTTGAGGCACATCATGTAGATCAAATAATTGCTCCATCTGAAGTATCCATGTGATTGGATCCTTGCCATCAAAATTTCTCATATCGATATTAGGAAAGTGGTTGGTCTTCAACCCAAGTCTGGATTTTCTCCAGTCTTGATGTTGCAGGGGGGGCTTTCCCGCCCTATGGGGTCCAAGGGGCTCATCCCCTATTAAGAACCAAATAGAAAAACCTCAGAATAAGTACTAAACGCCTTGAAAATATATATAATTTCAGATAATAATCCTCTTTAAGGGGGAAACCTCCTTATACACCACATAAATGTTCAAGTAAAATATGATTCCAAATGAAAATGTCTCCTTGGTATATATAGGAGACTAGGAGTTACAATTACAACTAATGGACTCAAGCTGACATAAATAAAATAAAATTAATAATGTAATATGCCCCAATTAAGGGGTAATGAGCCACTATTTAGGCCTTAACATGCCCCTCTCCTTGAGACAAGTGTTGTCCGCAACGCTTGAGTAACTCTGGATGATTCTGTATAAAAGACTCATCTTCCCAAGTGGAATATTCAACTGGTAGTTTCCTCCATTTAACGAGATACTCTGAAATGGATCTATTCCTCAGCTGGTGAATTCTTGTGTCGGTGATGGATTCAAGCTCCAATATGATTTTTCCTTCCTCGTCAAGTTCTAGAAATATAGTTTGAACTGAGATCTTATCACCTGTAACCTTATTTAAGCATGAAACATGGAAACCTGGGTGTACTCGTGAAGATGCAGGCAACTCCAATTTGTATTCCATAGTACCAATCTTTTGCAACACCTTATAAGGGCCATAGTACTTTGGTGATAATTTATTATCCTTCTTGGCTTGCTTGAGGGACATCTGTTTGTATGGTTGTAGTCTTAAAAACACCCAATCCCCTACTT
>JASDQU010101455.1:336046-351211 GCA_032191745.1 Picea mariana
TGTACTTGTTGTCACAATTAAATCATAAACCTTTTTCTTTTCTTTCCTCCAATTGTTGAGGTGTCAACCTTGTAGGTTGAGGTGTTTTAGAAGAAGGAGCATTATTCTCTCTATAGATGTTAGGATTGGTTGCCATAGCCATATTTTTACTTTCAACATTTCTTGCCACCCTAAATGCATTCTCCAATGATTTGGGTTCCCAAATCTGAACCTCATGTTGAATGTTATCTCTTAAAGTTCCTATGAATACATCAATCAAGTGCTCATATGGAATATATGTTACCTTTATATTCAATCTTTGAAAGTTCTCAATGTTCTCTGTAACTGAACCCTTTTGCTTGATTTATCAATTGGCTAAAGAAGGTATTGCTCCTTGTATCGTCATAGTGTGTTATCACTTCTTCCGTGAAAATTGTCCAAGTGACAAGTGATTTGCGATAACAAAACCATCTATACCATACAAATTGATTGGGTTCTAAATATAAAGAAGCAAATCATACCTTTTGTGTATGTGGCACATTATGTAGATCAAAGAATTGCTCCATTTGAAGTATCCATGTGGTAGGGTCCTTGCCATAAAACTTCCTCATATCGATCTTAGGAACGTGGTTGGTCTTCAACCCAAGGTTAGAGTTTCTCCAATCTTGATTCACCTTCCTTGTGTCCTCATCATGAATTTCATGAGATGCATTTTCACTTTTAGGTGTCCTCTCTGTTATGAAATTTTTCAATACTTCCATGATCTCCCCTTTTAAAGCGTCCATCTTAGTATTTATTGCCTCAACCTTAGCTTCTGTTGAATCCATCATCTCTTGTAGTTCATATTTTGTTACTGTCTTCTTTTGTAAATCATTTATATCCCTACACATTTCTTCACCTTCATCAAGAGTCTAATTAGGATTGTTTGGAGGCTTGTTTGGTGTAGAAGTTTCGCTTTTGGGTGGCATGTTGGCCAAGTATCACTTTTGAACCTTGATTTTGAGGTGGTTCTGCTAGACAATCTTTCTTCTGTTGTATCTCCCAAGTTTTGACCCTTCTGGGTATGAAAATTTATTTTTTGTAGTTATCTGGTATTTCTTCTCTGCAATGCCACGGGTCTTATCAAATTTGGATGTGCCAAGTGGAATTTATGGTAACTTTCCCACAACTTGCTGATTTTTGGCCTTTCCAGGAGATCTCACTTGTATAGCATGCCCTGCACAAAATAATTCATATAAAATTCTAAAACTCGTACCAGAAATACTACAGACAGTCCACTATCCAATGAAACTAGTCTCATTCAATTTGGATACTCTAGGAAGAAGTTATGATTGTTTTACCTGGAACACCTTCTTGATACTAGTCTATAGGACTAGTCAGATACCCTATCTTCCACAGGGTGTATATACAAATGTAAGATGACCCAGAATCTGAAATTTTTACCAAAGCTACCTTTCTAATTTCTTTGAATATCCCCCGAAGTTTAGGGTCTGAAACGTTATAAAAAATGTTTTATAGTGAAAATTCTACAATGACTCAGTTCAGGATGATTCTAGAACCCTATCTTGCATAGGATGTATCTCTGAAAGTATAAGGCCTCAAGAGATGAAATTTTAACCCAATGTACCTTGATCTATCTACTAAATATACTCCAAGATGTTCCTTCTTAAACATTGTAGAAAAAAAATTATAGCAAAAATTTCAAGGTGTCTTAGATGCAGCAGCGAAACCCCAAGACCTTGAGCTCTGATACCATATGTTAAGAACCAAATATCAATATAGCATAGAAAAACCTCAAAATAAGTACTCAATGCCTTGAAAAAGAGACAATTTCAGATAATAAGCCTCTTAAATGGGGCAACCTCCTTTTACCCGACATAAATGTTCAAGTACAAGATGATTCCAAATGAAAAATGTCTCCTTTGTATATATAGGAGACTAAGAGGTATAATTACAACTAATGAAATAAAGCCGACATAAATAAATTAACACTACTAATGTTATATGCCCCAATTAAGAGGTAATGAGCCAATATTAGGGCTTAACAGAGCATTTAACCATGACCCAGGTATTGAATATATTTGAAATTTATTGCACATTCATGGTGGGATAATGGTGAGAGAAAACAATCAAATTGGGCACCTTGGTAGACACAATCTGGCAGGGAACATTCCTTGGTTTTGCATGAAAAATCTTCTTGGGATGTTAATTGGCATTGTTTGTGTTGGTATATGCGTTATATTTTTTAGGGGTTTTGGCTCTTGAGGATAGCTATGATATTATATATAACAGGATGAACATGATCTCCCATTATCAAGTGGCTTTTCCTTTAGTTTTTATTTGGAATCTGGAACCTCATGTTCCGGGGAAGCCTATAAATTCTAATACTATGGAGTTGGCAACTAATATTTTTTCTAGGTTAGAATTTTGTGTCATCTTTGGATTCAAAGGGATTTCCATTGAAATGTTGGTATCTATGGTTTTCTCTCGGCCTTCTCCTTTGATTTTAAGAAACCCATTGAAGCCTCTTCCTTGTTTATCAACTAGCTTGAATTTTCCCATTTGTTCTCATAGTGTTAATGGTTATTACTTAAGTTAATTTGGATAAATATTTATTTCTCATCCAATTAAGAGTCTTATATCTAAAAGTTTAAATTTGAGGTCTCACTTCAAATTGGGGACTTGGGAAAAGTTGATATTTCTAAGGGTATGGAATAGAGGTTCTATTGTTGGAATCTCTAATGTCAGTTGTCCATGTTCTTTATATTTTGGAAGTATGCTAAGATTATACAGGAAGTATGCTAAGGGTACTCTATAGGCTTTCTTTGGGTTTTATTTCTTGAGTTTAATAGCCCTGTTTCATTTGGAGTAAGGATTTTTAGTGTTGACCCTTACCTTATCACTAGTTTGGAATTAGCTCCTAGTTTTCGAGGGAGAACTTATATCTTATAGCTAGTACACAAGAATTCTCTCCATACTATTGATTTTTTACTTATACAACTATCAGTTACAATTCAGATAGAAGTTACAATTCTTCTTTATTATTATAATCATTTAGCACATTAGTTGCATAAATAAGATCATTGAAAGAGAGGCAATCACATAAACAATAAAGACACGTAGATTATCCTGGGAAACCCTCATGGGGAAGAAAACCTAGCAAAACTTCCTCAATATAGATAGACCAGAAACAAAGCAAAATATCCTCCTCTACTCATGTTAGCACCATGATTTTCAAAGCTAAGGTTAGAGGTTTGTCAACAGTTTGCAAAGTCATGCATGTTAGCACCATTATTGTTTTAGCGCCTGGCATCATCCAACATCTCCAAGGGTCGGTTTCAAAAGGAATATTTATCATTTCTTATTTTCATTTCAATTTGAAATTGTGCACTGCAAAAATCACTATGCGCTGCAAAACTCATTGTGCGCTGCAAAATTCACTATGCACTGCAAAATCATCTTGTACACAGAAAAATCGTATTTTTATCATAAATTTTAAATGTAAATCTGGGTTCTTCTGAATTTTTTTGTGGAGATGAATAGTAATATCATTGACTTTCTAACCAAAAATCAGCCTGACCCAATTCGTATTCTTGGAGAAAAGTGGAAATCATCACCTACAGGGAAGTTTGCAGCAAATCCCGAAATTGCGTTGCAAACGCTAACAGTCTGATAAATCTAAGATGTAGGAGGGTTTCCACCTGTCTGAGTAGGTTTGAATGGGTTCTCAAAGAGTATTTATATTCCAAGGGACACTTGTACCTAAGATTCAACTCCACTAAATCTTCATGCAATGAGCTGGTTGCAGTTGCATTTATTCTAAAAGACCGTTTCCGGGAATCAAGAAATTAGTTGGATTTTTGTTTGCCACATGTCTCTAAGGCATAGAATCGGATGCATGGAGTAAGATTCGACCTCCAAAAGATATGATTGATGCAATTTTCTATCAAAAAGGAGGGGAGGACTATTATATAGGGGATAAAAACTTGTTTATTTCTTGAAGTTAAGGGAGAAGTTTTTTTTTTTGAAATTTGAGATTCATCACGGTGTTTATGTTCAGTATGTGTTTCTTATATATCATTTCCGTGATTATGTTTTTATGCTAGCATTGTCTAAGATTAAGTGGTAGTAATTCATCCATGTTTGATGATCCTTTCACACTAATGATGCTTGGTATGTGTAAATGGTTGCTTTTATAGAATTCATCTTCATTTGATGCTCTGTTTAGTAATTAATCTTTGTGTCCTTTCTTCTAAAGCTGCACTGGAGATTCATCCACTGATTGATGTTGTAGTGTAGTGGGATTTCTTCTCCTTTCCATCTCTCATCTCACACCATTTATTTGTTGAGAATAACACCTATTTTTCCTTAAATCTATAGGAAGAAACCAACCAGTTGTTGACTGTAAAAACATTGAAATTCAGGCCTTGACTCCATTTCCCAATGGTACATTTTCCTTGTTTGTCCTACCAACCATTTTAAAACAAAAAAAAAAAAAACTGTCCTATTGTAGAATCTAACCTATGTTCCTTTATTGATGACACCCTTGATTTATTACCAGTCATTAGACATCTAAGAGAGCCCTCTCTAGTTGTATAGGTTATAATACAATTTAAAGTTGGTTGAAATAGTTACCTCGGGATTTTCTTTGATACAGCCCAAAGAATTTTTTGAGTGTTAATAACTCCTTCACTAGGAAAGAGTAGCGCACTACTTAACCGAGATATAGCAAGACATAGACCAAAACCCTCCTTTATGTCACCCCTAGTTGCAACAGGTACTCCTCCAAGACTTGCACACTTTTTCTCTTGTTGCAGAGCACATAAGTGAGTGTGTCCAAATGAGGCGTTGGCCTCTCTTATAAATAGTGGTTTGGCCAGCCTATAATTAGGTTTGGGCCAATCTGTCACTTTACTCTCTTAATTTACATTTAACTGTCAAGGCACAATAGGGCTGACTTTTGCTAAGGCACAATAGGGCCTAATTAAATATAATAATATTATTCAACTCTCTCTCAAGTAGAATATTCTTCTAAGTTACAATATTTTAACACTCCCCCTTAACAAGAAGGGTATTCTACTGACAACATTAATAACAACTGACTAGACTCAATACATCATCAAGAGGAGGTGACATCGTCATAAGCATCGAGAACATTATCGTTCATATCTATAGATCATCGAATTTTTTTATCATCATCAATATTAGTAGAAATTGAACATCATCGTCATCTATAACATGGAATTGGAGTAAAATCATCATCAACAACAACATGAATTTGGAACATCAACATCACAAAGTTGGAACATCAATATCAACAACATGTAGCTGGAACATCAACATCAATATGTGGCAGCAGAATGATGCAAGTGCATCAACAACAACATATGTGGTACTCTGACATACCGTCCTTACCAGAACTTTGGGATCTTCCCAAGAATCATAAGATTCCCTAGGATATAAAATCCTAACAAGCTACCATGTTGTACTCTGATAGATTATCCTTACCGGACCTTCGAGATCTGCCCAGGAATCATAAGATTCACTAGGATATAAAATCCTAACTGAGCTACCACTACTGACCATAGATGGCATATACATGCACAGGTACTCTGACAGACCATCCTTACTGGACCTTGGAGATATGCCTAGGGATGATCAATCCCCTAGGATATAAAATCCCAAGTGAGCTACATGTTGTTGGCCAGGATACCATAGTATCATCAGCATCACTCCCCCTTTCACGGGAGGTCCTTTTGGACTACACCAAGCTTGTCTTGGACGTATTCAAACTTCACATGAGATAGAGGCTTAGTCAGCACATCTGCAACTTGCTCATCTGTTCCAACATATTGGATATTTACAGCTCCCTTCTGCACCATGTAATGAATGTAGTGATATCGGATCTCTATGTGATTCATCTTATCATGGAACATTGGGTTCTCTATCATCTTTATGCAACTCTGGTTATCACATAGAATCATGGTATCTTCCATATCTAGATCAAACAGACCTTTCAACAACTTTTGAAGCCATATGGCTTCACAACTGGCAGAACATGTTGCAATGCACTCTGCTTCTGCCATGCTGAGAGAAATATTGGACTGCTTCATGATTTTCCATGAATTCATGGCTGACCCCAAACTAAAACAACATCCTGAAGTGCTCTTTCTGTCTGGAGCACTTCCATCGCAATTTGAATTAGTATAACCATACAGTATGAAGTTAAGATCTCCAGTATAATAGAGACCATAATCCAACGTACCTTTAAGGTATCTCATCACATGCTTTGCAGCTATAAGGTGAACATGTCTAGGCTCCACCAGATGTCGATTCAAGGTGTTCACAACAAAGAATATATCTGGCCTGGTATTCGTCAGATACATCAATGAACCAAAAATCTGTCTATATAGAGTAGCATCAACTAACTCTGACGAAGTATCAACTAGGAGCTTCAAATTCATCTCCATGGGTGTGGCCATGGCTTTACATTAATACATGTCAAATTTATTTAGTATTTCAATTGCATACTTCTCTTGTTTAAGGAAGATCTTCTCTGGCCTCTTCCAAACTTCAAGACCTAATAAATAATGCATCGGGCCTAGGTCTTTCATCTCAAATTCTGCAACGAGATTCCTTTTGAAATTTGTGATGAGATTTTCTTCTTTTGTCAAGAATATGTCATCCACATATAGTAGTAATACAACTGGCTCATCATTCATAACCTTGAAGTAAATATTAGAATCAACTTTACTCTTCGTAAAGCCCAAGCTTGTTAAGAAACTATCAATTATGCCATACCAAGCTCTCAGAACTTGCTTCAACCTGTATAGAGCTTTCTTCAACCTGCAGACATGAGTTTTTCTATCCTGTACTTCAAAACCAACTTTTCACATTACATTGTATTAATCTGGTACACTTGTTCAACGGAAACTCAATCTGCATAATCATGTGTTGGTTCTATGTTCTTTCTGCAAAGCACTATTTGTCTCACTTCCTGAGAGTATGTCCTCTACTTTTTCTGCAATTGTTCCTTTTGGAATCAGGACTCTGCACCTGTAACTGCTATTTTTGAAACTAAGAATGTTTTCTCTATTCTCACTGTGGCTGCTGAAATCTAAGAGTAGCTCTTTTATTCTATCATGGAAAAAACTTCATTTGAAACTGAGAGTGGCTCAACAACTGATACTGAAGGTAGCTCTTCTTATTTCATGGAGGTAACTCTATCTGTTGTAGTCATGTCTCCATGGCCCGACTCATGTATTGCACCAACTATCACTGGATATAAGTCAATCTCAAATACATGGATTGTCATACATGCTCCCTCTGAATCTCATACTGCATTAACTTCTTTTAATGGATCATGGTAGTTCTATATATACTTTTTGGATTACTGGAGCAAGTGTCTCGTCATAGTCTTCTCCCTCTAGCTGGGAGAATCCTTTGGACAAAAATTAGGATTTTTACATCTCTATATTGTTATATACAACATGCTTGATCTATTAGATCAATCTTGGAAGTCACCATTGACTTCCCTTCTGGTCTTAAGGAAAAATACATATCCCAATCCTTATGACTGGCTTCCTCCTTTGTCATTGAAATAAGGGAATCTTCTCAGGATATTTCATGTCTCTTAGAAGTCTTTGAAGCTACAATATAGTATTCTCAACTCATGGCATCTATCTATGATGTAGGAGCATCTCTCCACGTCAGCCAGCCAGCCATGTCAGCACGTGCATTCAAGGCTGAAGAGAGGCGCAACCCTCGTTTTCAATTTTGAAATTGAATGTAATTAAATGTTTTAGGTTGTTAATCCATGAGGTCGTGCTTTGCACATGTGTAGAAGTAGGTAGGCCTTTAATGCTTTGAAGGCTGAGATCTAGATCCAGATGGTGGACTAGACAACCCACTCAATATAATTGAATAGGGTAGGTGAGATTGGAGGGAAGAGCTCGAAGAGCCCCTTCATGTAAAAGATCAATTTGGATCTCATTTTGGGAAAATAGTGGGAGTATGCACAAGAGAGAGTGAGTGTGCAAGAGAAGCAGCCGAGACCTTGTTACAGGTCATGCTCAGGAACACCTTGTAAAAACAAGCATTTTCCATTTAATATAAACAACATTTTTTCCTACATATTTCCTATGTTGTGTGAATGTCTATGTGTGTGTTATATTTATGTTGTGAATGTATGTTGTAGGTTTGCATTTGTAGGGAGTTGTTTGATTTTCAGGATTGAGAGGTTCTTTGTGGTTTCATGCCAAGAGGGTGTGACAGAGTACTCTGGTCTCTGAATACCAGTGCACAGAAGCACTTTTGAACTCTGTGAATTCAGACAAAGACGTGTCAGGCGGGCACAGAAGCTGAAATCATCGATTTAGGGAAGACCTGTGAGGTTGTTGAATACCTCAGAAGGCAAGGCTGTGTAGGCAAGACACAGTTGCAGACAGAACCTCTGTTGAGTTCTGTAAAGCTCTATCAGGTGGGCATTGAGTAGGTGCAAGGAATGCACAGGGGAATAACTCTGTTGTGAGTTCAGAAGAAGATAGAAGCTCTGAGGAGTTCTGTAAAACTTTGCCAGGAGGGCATTGAGTCAGTGTGCATATAGGCACAGGGAGAGAACTCTTTGAGTTCAGAGATTGAAGAGGAATCCACTGAAGGATCTTCGCAGGGTTGTTGAACACCCTGAAGGACTCAGCAATAGGTTGCTTGAGTAGAAGGATAGCCAAGAGGGCATCAATTTCTCCATCTGAGGGAGAAGGGAAAATTATTGAGTTCCTTAAGAGTCTGAGTCTCAGAGAAGCTCAGAAGAGATAACACTTTGTGTGCGAAGACTCTACAGGAGCGCAGAAGTCAGAATCCTTCAAGGATTCGGGAGTAAGCTTAGGAGGAGTAGCATTTTCATACGTGCAGGTAAGGACTCGAAGTCGTGGAGCTCGTAGAGGAAATAGAACAAAGGTCAAAGCCTTTGAACCTTTGAAAATTCTTCCAAGTCCGGGAAGAAAAGTGCAAAAGCTCAGGAAGAGCAATAAATGTCATCGGATGCTCCGAAGAGATCTGGACTGTTGAATTTTTTTCGTGTCCAGGGAGTAGTGGAGGAGTGCAAGAGCTGAAGAGATTCTAATTCGTTGGATCTCACTCAAAATAGCCGACAACCGTCAGATCTTTCGAGAGGAGCTCGAGGTTTAAACCCTCGTAAGAAGAGCGAAAGTCCCGAAGGACTATCGTATCGGGAATTCGGTGTTCGAGAGTTCGGGAGTCCATAGGATGAGAGTCCGGGCCCTCGACATCAAAAATCATGAAAGGGCGGATTAGATCTGAGCCATCCATCTGCGGGAGGACGTGTGTCACGGAATCATCCGTTTCGGAGATTCGGACACCGAGACTCAAAGAGGTGAGCACCTAGACTTTGCGGGTGGCAAAGTCGCGAGAAGATCAGGACCATTCATCTAAGGAGGACAGGTGGCAAAGATCAAGGGATCTCATGAACTCATAGGTTTGCAAGGTGAGATCCCAAAGGTTGGGTGCTCCAATTCGTGAAGTTGCGAAATCGCGAGGAGCAAGGACAGTCATTGAATCCAGGTCACGGGAGGACCGTTGGATCAGAGCCTCATCGCGTGTATTGCACATTCAGAGATTCGGAGGTTGAGATAACCTCATCTCGAATGCAAAAGTCACGAAGTGCCGAGAGCCGAGGCACGAGTGTGAACACGTGGCAGAACCATAGGGTGGGGCACGCATGGTTGACAGGTGGATACGCGTCATCTGGAGAAAGGAGTCAACACTTCGTTGACTTCTCACATATCAGAGATTCACTGGATAAGAGCATGAAGCCTCGATGCTTCAACCTACGAGGCTGCGAATAGCGAAAAACATCAAGGGAGGAGTCAACCCAGCGTTGACTTATCGCATCTCAGGAGATCGCAACAGGAGGGCATGAGAGGTCAACCCATGAACTCACGAAGGCGTGAGTTTGCAAGAGGTGCTAATATTTAAGCCCTAGCCTATGGTTACATGTGGGGGGGTGCTGACAAGGAAAGGAGCCATATCTATATCGGCATTTCTGGTATTGCAAGATTGAAAAGGAAGAGTTGGGAGTTTCGACTCACGAACTCGCGAGATCGCGAGTTGTGACAAAGGACTTTGGGTTAGGCCCTTGGTCATAGCATTGTGGTCTCTTGGGGAGATAGGAGCTCGCGCCTAGTGTTGTTTGCACAGGGGAGTTCCCGGAGGACCTGTGGATCGATAAACGAAGATTCCAGCAGGGAATCGAAAGAGCCATTTCAGCTCAAGAGGAAATCGAACGATCCTGTAGTGGATCTTGACCCGAGGGCCGATAGAGGGTTGGGGGTCTGCATCAATTAGGTATCAGAGCATCAATAGGGGGTCTGAAGGACTCAGCAATAGGTTGCTTGAGTAGAAGGATAGCCAGGAGGGCATCAGTTTCTCCATCTGAGGGAGAAGGGAAAGGACTGAGTTCCTTAAGAGTCTGAGTCTCAGAGAAGCTCAGAAGAGATAACACTTTGTGTGCAAAGACTCTGCAGGAGCGCAGAAGTCAGAATCCTTCAAGGATTCGGGAGTAAGCTCAGGAGGAGTAGCATTTTCATACGCACAGGCGAGGACTCGAAGTCATGGAGCTCGCAAAGGAAACAAAACAAAGGTCAAAGCCTTTGAACCTTTGAAAATTCTTCCAAGTCTAGGAAGAAAAGTGCAAAAGCTCAGGAGGAGCAATAACTGCCATTGGATGCTTCGAAGAGATCTGGACCGTTAAATTTTTTTGCATCCAGGGAGTAGTGGAGGAGCGCAAGAGACAAAGAGATTCTGAGCTGTTGGATCTCGCTCAGAATAGCCGACAGCCATCAGATCTGTCGAGAGGAGCTTGAGGTTTAAACCCTTGTAAGCAGAGCGAAAGTCCTGAAGGACTATCATATCGGGAATTCGACGTTTGGGAGTTCGGGAGTCCGGAGGAAGAGAGTCCGGGCCCTCGACATCAGAAATCGTGAAAGGGTGGATTAGATCTAAGCCGTCTGTTTGTGGGAGGACGCGTGTCACAAAATCATTCATTTCAGAGATTTGGGCACCGGGACTCACAGAGGTGAGCGCCTAGACTTTGCGAGTGGTGAAGTCATGAGAAGATCAGGACCGTCCATCTAAGGACAGGTGGTAGAGATCAAGGGATCTTGCGAACTCAAAGGTTCGCAAGATGAGAGCCCAAAGGTTGGGTGCTCCAAGTTGTGAAGTTGTGAAATCGCGAGGAGCAAGGACAACCATTGGATCCAGGTCACGGGAGGACGATTGGATCAGAGCCTCATCGCGTGTATCGCGCATTCATAGGTTCAGAGGTTGAGAGGACCTCATCTCGACTATAGAAGTCACAAAGTGCCGAGAGCCGAGGCACGAGTGTGAACACGTGGAAGAACCACAGGGTGGGGCCCGCGTGGTTGACAGGTGGATACACGTCACCTAGAGAAAGGAGTCAACACTCCGTTGACTTCTCACATCTCGAAGATTCACGGGATAAGAGCGTGAAGCCTTGACGCTTCAACCTGTGAGTTTGCGAATAGAGAAAAGCGTCAAGGGAGGAGTCAACCCGGCGTTGACTTATCACGTTTCGGGAGATCGCAACAGGAGGGCACGAAAGTTCAACCCATGAAATCATGAAGGTGCGAGTTTGCAAGAGGCGCTGATATTTAAGCCCTAGCCTACGGTTATATGTGGGGGGGTGCTGACAAGGAAAGGAGCCATACCCGTATCGACATTTCGGGTATTGCAAGATTGAAAAGGAAGAGTTGGGAGTTTCGACTCACGAACTCGCGAGATCACGAGTTGTGACAAAGGACTTTGGGTTAGGCCCTTGGTCATAGCGTTGTGGTCACTTGGGGAGATAGGAGCTCACGCCTAGTGCTGTTCGCACAAGGGAGTTCCCGAAGGACTTGTGGATCAATAAACGAAGATTCCAGCAGGGAATCGAAAGAGTCATTTCAGCTCAAGAGGAAATCGAACGATCCTGTAGAGGACCTTGACCTGAGGGCCGATAGAGGGTTGGGGGTCTGCATCAATCTATCAGTCCTAGAAGATGTTTCTTTTTCCCATCTAATCCTTTATGAGATTAGGCTTACTCTGAGTCTTGATTTCTTCTGAGTTTACAAAAAATTCATAGTCTCTGCAGGATATACTTGGTGTTTGAATACCAAGTCTTCATATGAAAATTTGAGTCATACTTTAAACGAATTATGCTTCCCATCAAGGTGGCTTCATTATCCATTGACCAAGTCTACTATGAGTTCTATTCTAATGTTCGGTTACCTTTGGAGCCTTCTGCTCCTTACAATCAATCTCCATATGAGATATTTTGTATCTCAAAAGTAGCTTCTTCTTCATCTTCTTTGGTACATGTATGTATACAATCATATATACAACTTGGATAGTCTTCTCCATGTATCATCTAATATGTTTCCCCCTGAATTCGTCATTATAGCTCCCTCAGGGTTATCACCTGTGACCTACATGGAAAAAGAACAACAAGGGAGAAACAACAGACAAGAATAATACTCTTTATAATAATAATAAAACAATAGTGAGAACAATCATCATAGTATCTCCTTCGAAGCTATCACTTGTGACCTGCCTGAAACAAGGGTAAAAAGTAAGAAATACAATAATAAGGAATGAGAGAAACAATATTCTAGTGTTGTGATCAATAATTCCTCCATGGTAACCTCAAAACAAAAAAAGAAGTTTCTCCTAGAGGATATGCTAGTTATATCTAGTAAATGATTACAATAATCATTTATCTCAATAGTGCTCACTTGCTACCAAGTATTCAATAATAAAACTTTATAAAGATTGTTGTCACAACTATAGTGTTTAGCAGTTATCAAACTTGATATGTGTAGATTTGAATCTTATCAATTTAATCAATCAAACCTGGAACCTGGAGTCTTGTCCTCAAGAATGAGTGTGTTTCTTTTCTTCCGAGTCTCCTTCACTCAAGATGACAAGTAGTTTCTTCAACCTATCCTCTGTACTAAGATAATATGCTTTATTGACGAAAAATTGGGTTAGAGAATAAACTCTATTATCTCAACTTTAATCAATCTAATACTTTGACTTTAATTTTGACCAATGATTAGTATGATAGTCATAACTTCAATAGATCAAAATACAACCTATATGTTCATAAGGTCACAATAATTCCATAACAAATAGAGCATATCAAATTAATCAAACCTAGGGTGCATTATTCCTTTGAATGTGTTGGATTTGAGATGCTTCTGGATCTACGATTGTTGTTTAGACAAAAGATCCTTTCTCCTGCAAATACCCTTTAGAATAATGATACAATTTGAACATATGTAAGTACATACCTCTAATAGTATCAGCAAGTAGTGGCACCATCCGGTAGTAGCAGAAAGCAATAATGAACCTTTAAAACTTCAAAGGTGCTTCAACTTGTAACTTAAAGTTAGTTGGATATTTGCTAGGGTAAGGCACACAAGGACAATAAATATCAGTCCCAACACTTCAAAAAAACTTTCACTGCAACTGGTACTACAATTGGTGTTGGAGCTGCAACTGGTGTTGCAACTGGCATGAAGGAACTGACACTGCAACTGCAACCGATGTTGCAACTGATACTGCAGCTGTAACTAATACTACAGCTGCAACTTAGGGTTTTATGAGGAAACCCTAATTTTTTCAAACTTCAAATTTCAAAATTCTAATCCAGGGACTAGATGCGCCCTCCTAGGGAGAACTTCTAGATGTGGTTACTTCCCCCAATGTCCTCCTTAAACAGGGAAAACATCACACTTAGGGTTTATGTAGAAACCCTAATTTTGCAGCAGCTACAATATTGAAAACTGGATTGTGAGTTGGTCTCTTTCAGGCCTGCTCTGATACCATGTTGACATGTTACTTATACAGCTAGCAGTTATGATTCAGCTAACAGTTACGATTCTTCTTTATTATTATAATCATTTATCACATTATCTACATAAATAAGATCAGTGAAAGAGAGGAAATCACAGAAACAATAGAGACACACAGATTATCCTGGGAAGCCCTCATGGGGAAGAAAACCCAACAAAACTTCATCAATATAGATAGACCATAAACAAATCAGAAGATTTTCCTCTACTCCCTCCCTAGGAAAGAGTAGCGCACTACTTAACCAAGAGATACCAATACATAGACCAAAACCCTCCTTTATGTCACCCCCAGTTGCAGTAGGTACTCCTCCAAGACTTGCACACTTTGTTTCTTGTTGCAGAGCACACAAGTGAGTGTGTCCAATTGAGGCATTGGCCTCTCTTATAAATAGTGGTTTGGCCAGCCTATAATTAGGTCTGGGCCGACCTGTCACTTTACCCTCTTAGTTTACATTTAATTGTCAAGGCACAATAGGGTTAAATTTTGATAAGGCACAATAGGGACTAATTAAATATAATAATATTATTCAACTCTCTCTCAGGTAGAATATTCTTCGAAGTTACAATATTTCAACACATACAACCATCTCTCAAGATTTATGGACAATAGAGGTGCACAGCATGGACAATAGGGATGTCTCATAATTCAAAAGAAGTTTTTGAAGGCATGAGGAGGGCATACATTACAACAAGAGGACTCTATTCTCTATAACTACAAATATCAATGATATTGAGCATCATTGTATTGCACAACATGCTAACATAATGAATATGTTAATCCACCCAAAGAAAATAATCAATATTCTTAAAGATGAATATAAAATGGTAACAAATTTGGCTCTGAATATTCACAAAGAATCTTAGTCTTCAGCCTTTAATAATCAAACATCCAACAATTCTATGAATATGAACTACAAAGAAGAAGAAATGGTCCATTAAATCAATGAGCCAATAGTAACATCCCTAGTTTTAATCCCCACAAACTATAATGTAATTGTATAAATGTGATTTAGGCTAGTGAGCCGATATGTTTGGGGCTAGGAGCACATATTGATTAATATGGGTGAGGGATAAACTATGTATTATGTACATTGAAATAATTAATAAAAATAATAATTGTTGGCTATTATTAGGAAATAGACATCCACACTAAACCAAATAGGAAACATAAGATGGATTTAAACAAGAATATAAATGACAAATAAAGTACACAGAGATTTTACCCTGGAAACCCAAACGGGAAAACTAACATTCCTTG
>JASDQU010101455.1:387750-405171 GCA_032191745.1 Picea mariana
GGAAAGAGATTCCAAACAATGAAGATTGTCGAATAGCATTGACCGCTGAAGAATGTAAAGAATAAGATGAATGGTACATAGACAGTGGATGTTCTTCACACATGACCGGGGATCAAGAAAAATTCATTAGCTAGAAGAGAAAGGGTGGCAATGTTGCACTTGGAGATGACTCATCTGCCAAAATACTTGGAGAAGGTGTAGTAGAACTTGGAAGAAAAAATGTAAAAGAAAAGAATGTCCTATTGGTTGAAGACTTGAAGCATAATCTACTCAGTGTTAGTAAAATGTGTGATCAAGGATACACTCTTACGTTTGACTCCTGAAAATGTAAAATCAGACAAAATAACTCAGGAAGATTGGTTGCAACTGCAACAAGAATACCGAACAACATATACATCCTAGACATGAAGAAGAGAGAGAAGACAAAAGCCACACAAAATGATTCCAAGGAAGAAAAAGTCCCAAAGACCAAAAATAAGGATGAAGTATTATTGAGTGCCAGATGTTTAGGGGGAGCAGCCCCAAAGAAGAGAGTTACCTTTTGCCATTAAACTCAGGGGTAGAAGCCCTACCCTTTGCCATTGATGTCAAAGGGGGAGAGAAATTGGGATCATGATGATAGGGGGAGCATGAGTGTTGCCATCAATGAAAAAGGGGGAGATTGTTGGAAGACTGGTTGTTGTCATTAATGTCAACCTTATTCATGGGTTTTGGACTGCAATATTGATGAAGGTATTTGGACATGAAGGAAAATGCACATGTAGATACAAGACCCATGGATGGATAGTATACATCATGTTGTTTCCGATGGTATGTGGCACGTCACGTGGATCCTCATGGTTGAGGAGAAATGAATTTTTGAAGATGACAAAGTGAATTGAAGAAGGAAGTACATGTAGGCCCTGAAGATAATTAAAGAAAAGAATTACAAAATAAGAAATTGTCAGGTCAGCCCTAATGTTAAAAGGAAGTGACATAAATGGTATAAATAAATATCATTATACATTCATTTGATACACAAGTCGAATTTCAGAGGAAATTAGAAGTAAAGAAGGTCAGATTTCAAGGGGGGATGAAGTCTTTTGGTGATGTGTTCTAAGTTATGTTATTTTCAGGTCATATTACCATTTTTGCTATAACTTTTTTTCTAGAAAAATGAAGTCTTTTGGTGATGTGTTCTAAGGTATGTTATTTTCATGTCATCTTACCATTTTTGCTATAACCTTTTTTATAGAAAGATTCAGATGGTGAAATTGCTATGGTATTGAGAAGAAATATCAAGGTACCTGTGGTAAAAATTTCAGCTCTTGAATTTCTATAATTATGGAGATACACTCTGTGGAAGATAGGGTTTGTGACCAGTCCTGAAGCTAGTCAATAAACAGGTGTTTCGGGTAAAACAGTCATAAATTATTCATCGAGAATCCAAATGATGTGGGAAAAATTTAATTGGAAAGAGTACGGACTGTAGTTTCTTGTGTGCGAGTTTCATAATATGATGTTAAATATTGAGTACGTGGAATTCTTTACAAGTTCAGTCTCCTGAATAAACCAGAATTGAACAAGGTCTACCATTCTCTCTATAACTTCTTTTTGGGGAGGATTTGAGTGAAAATTGGAGGATTTTCAGAGAATACATTGAGTAATATTATCTACAGGATTAGAGTACTCCAAGAATTGAAGAATTGTAGAAATTGAAGAAGACTCAGGAAGCATTATCAGGTTCTATGTGATGATTGGTTGATGGTGATGATTTAATGTAAAGTTTTATTATCTCTCGTATATTCTTGGGTGGAAGGAAGGGGCAAGGATGGAGAGTTCAACTCTCTCTTGATATTGGAGAATTTTATCTTTCTCTTGAATTTTTATCCCTCCCTTTACATTTGGAAGTTGTAGCTACCTTTGGAATTCATTACTTCCCTTGAACAATAACTATTGATTATTTCTCATATATTGTGCATGGTGTATTGTGGTGTATTGGTGTAACTCTTATACTATTGTTCATTGCTCATTGGATATAATTGAATGATTTAAGTATAAGTTGAAAAAGGTTTTAAATTGTACTTGATACTGATTCACCCCCCTCTCAGTATCAACACTGACTACCCAGGTACTAGAGATTGATCTCCCTGAGTGTTTTTCTCAATGTACTATAGAAACAAGATGGCCAAATGGTTTACTCGGTTGGTCTCAGGATTATAGGGGATCTCTCGATATACACTAGGTATGTGAGAGCTCAAATTCATAATATTGTTTTCTAATGCACAACCGTTCGACTAGGGCTTTCCTATATACTCTAGGTATGTGGAAGAACCACACAATCCCCGGGTTGTAGCGCTGACAAGTAACGACATCTCCTACATTTAAAGAAGTTTGAATACGTATGTACCTAAAATATCCTAATATTATCCAAAATTTTTGTGATACTCCTTTTATCCCACTTTATTCCACTTTTTGAATCACCCCAATTGGATCTTCTAGTCCAAAGATATCCAAATTTCCAAACAAAAAAATGCACCTTTTAAAACCATGATTTGGAGACTATTCTTCTAACTGACCTTTATTCTGTTGTAGCTCTACATTTTATCCCCTTTTGATTCTAAAATTTCTGCCTAAGGTAGCCTGATGTGTCTTATTTCCAACCCCACAGGTTACACCAAGATTGGATTCTCCAACATAATTTTATGATAACTTTCCCAAGATGTGCTAATTTTTTTCCCTTTCAAGAGAGAGAACTTGTACGGACTTCCACGTGTCATTGTTTTTACTTCAGAACTTAAAATTAGTAAAATTACAAACTTGGTCCATACCCTAACCAATGGAACAGGTCTCACTCAATTTGGAGTTGTGTAGCTTCATATATAACAGTTTTCCCAAGACCACCTCTTTTAGACTGAAATCTGGACCGGCCAAAAACCCTAATTTCCTCAGGGAATAAATTTCAGAGTACAATGAATCAAGGGCTGAAATTTTTTACAAAATATATTTTACTATTCCACCTTAGTAATTTAAAAGGCACATAACCTGAAACCAATCCAGAAAAAAAATAGGGAGCGAAAATTCCAAGAAGACTTGTTTCAGACTAGTTTCAGGACTAGTCAAAAACCCTAACTTGAAAAGAATGTATCTCCAAAAAAATAACGAACCAAGATATGAAATTTGGACCCAATTTATCTCTATATGTTGCCTTTACAACATATATATTCCATATCCTTAAACCTTCCAAAAAACAAGTTGTATCTAAAATTCCAAGAAGACTTGTTTTGAAGAAGCTAGTCTCGAGGATTGTCTAGCTCTGATACCAATGTTAAGAATCAAATATCAAAATAGAATAAAAACCTTAGGATAAGTACTCAACTCCTTGAAAAAGAGAGAAATTCAGATAATAAGCCTCTTCGAGGGGGAAACCTCCTTATACATCATATGAATTCACAATTACAATATGATTCCAAATGAAAAGGTCTCCTTGGTATATATAGGAGACTAGAGGTACAATTACAACTAATGGACCCAAGCTGACATAAATAAAATAAAAATATTAATGTAATATGCCCCAATTAAGGGGTAATGTGCCACGAATTAGGGCTTAACAGTATTTTTCTTCTACTCTCTTGAATGAATTTGCATTAGATACAAGGATTATACTAAATTATTTTTCCAACTACTATCCCTAGGGAAATGGTGCTGTCGAGTCTACTAATAAAAACTTAATAAGGATTCTTAAGAATATTGTCTTAGAGAATCACAGGAACTGGAACAATGCTTTACATAATTCTCTATGGTCTGATAGGGTAACCCCCAAGGAATACCTAGGGAATTTCCCTTACTTTCTGGTGTACGGATAAGAATCCATCTTTCCAACCAACCTATATATTCCATCCTTGAAGCTTTCCTATTCCTTAAGAGAACAGCCCTCATTCATCGTGCAACAAAGAATTGATACCCTCTTTATGGTTGAGGAAGAATGAGAACAAGCTAGAAGGAAGTTGCAGCCCTTCAGCAAATAGTTAAAAAATCGTTTGATAAACACAAGGTTGGCGATAAAAAATTTGAAGTAGGGGACTTAGTTCTTAAGTGGGATAAAATCAATGATTCAAAGGGGAAACATTCGAAATTCCAAAGTATGTGGCTTGGACCTTTTCAAGTGGCTAAGAAAATTGGGGTAGGAACTTACCATCTGCAAAACCTTAAGGGTGATCTCAAATATATTCCCATCAATGGCCAAGCGCTAAAGAGTTTATTCTCATAAATCGTCTCCAAGACAGCTTCATGTATTATAGTTTACCTTTATTGCCTTTTTATTTATTTTTTAGTGACGAGTTTGGTGCTTTCAATTTTCTTTCCTTTTGATTTGTTTTGTTTTATTGTGATCTTATTTCTTTTCCGATTTTCTTGTTTTGATTACTCCGATATTAGCATGATTTCAGGTGTGTTCTTTGTCAAATTGGTGGTGCAATCTGTTGAAGCTATATCCTTATCTCTTAGTTTTAAATTGCACAGAAATATCAAGAGAAGGTTTATTGGTCAAAGGCTTCAATGCATGGGTAATTCACATTTATGTATGCAGATCGCTTAGGAAAAAAAAAGTCGACTACCTCGTGATCTGGGAATACCGAGGTAAATGGAACATAGAAGAGTATGGTTGATACCCCAAACAGAGAAAATTTAGTCATCTTTTTGTTCAAAAAAGACAAAGAATAAAAGGTATATGGTTCTAATCCTTCACGAGAAAAAAAATATATATCCTCCTCCCTGGTTCATTCTCGACACGTGTGCAACAAAGATGAACATAAAATTAATAAGTCAGAATGTATGATCGGGAGGGTATGCAAATATCTCTACTAGGGCTATGGACACTCATTGGAAGCAGAGCAAGGTCTGGGATATCGGGGTGACACACCATGGTTGTTAGCATATGGCTTACCTTAACCAATCACTAAGTATAAATGTCACCTATATTTGTATTATTCATTTAGGATATTAGTAATATATCCTCAAGTGATGACTAATGAGTTATTTAAGATTGCCTAGCCTAGTCATCATGCATGATTTTAGGATCTAGAGAAAATCTCTCTATGAGGTGGCATCACCCATTGTACTATAAAAATGTAACATTGGTGTGAATACATAAGAGTTGTCTAGTGAGCCTTTTTTGTCATCTTGTTGTTCCTATCTATATTTTATCAATTGGTATCAGAGCCATGGTGAATAAATGATGTTGGTGGAGGCTGATATGGGAAGAGTGGTTGAGAATATCAGAGCAATTATGGTCTTAAGGGCCTGATAGATTGATAGGTGAGGTGCAGTGAGAGAATCCAATGAAAGAGGATTCAATTGATGGTGAGGTGCAGTCGATGGTGTCAATATGCACATGAAGAAAGAATATCCAAGAGAATTAACCCCATGCAGTAGAGGCAAGTCGAAAATACTTAATTTGTATTATTTCTGCAATTCCAAGAGCAACCAATGACCAAAAAAAATCTATGTATAGAATTGTAATTATTTTTCTGTGTTTTATTTTTCGTTTGTATCATCCATGGTTGTTTGTGTTCATAAACCCCATCGACCTGTCTTTGAATATTTTATATTAAAAATTGTGACCTCCCTTTTTGTTGTAATTGTGAGATTCTGCATATTTACAAACAAAATGGAAGAAGGAAGAAGATCAATGTGAATTTCAATTCCACGGGTAAACATTTCAACCTCAGCTACAAATTCGTTCTGAGAGTTGACTCGGATCTTGGTAGATTGTTGTGTTCATATCATGATCTCTTTATTCATTAAAAAGGTTGTGTATTTTTCATTAAAAGCATTCTTTGAGCTTTACCTGCCAAGATTTAATTTGATGAATTATTTTCTTCAGTGAAAGGGAACAGTAATGAAACCTATGATTTCTCCCTGCCATAGTGCATGAATTCCAATAGTTTTATTTTGTTTTATCTACTTCATTTTGATCAATGATTTTGCAAGTGATTGTGTGCCTCTCATCCTTTTCGAAATTGCTCGCTACAAACACAATGGGAGGAGTCAATGGTAAATAAATAGTGTTGTATTTGAATAAAGGTGATCCAATTATAATGGTGTCGTTGAATGCATGATAGAAAAGTCATGGGAAACTTATTTTTTTGGACAAGGAAGGCCACCCTTGTCATATTTCACTTCTCCAGTTATGCCACAATGATATTGGAGCAAATCCAATGTGTAGGACCACCTTTTCATGGAAATTGAAAAATAATATTGTTGTTGGCATTGAACCCATAGATTGAACTGATCCAGTTGAAGCACATATTGATCCACGTGAATTGATCGATGCACATCTATGATTTTCCAAGAAGCCACACACAATATTCTCTCATTCATCATTACCTTAATTTCCATACCCATGGATAGAATTAGTCCATATTCTTCCAAATTTGCAGAGGGAAGCTCGCACAAAAAATATGCGCCCTCATCCTCATTGCACAACAAAGCCACACATAACGGCCCATTGAAACCTGACTATATTTTCATCGAAGAAAGTATTTCTATAGTGATCCCAATCAAATATTTTCTCAAAGAACATAGGAAGAGGTGCACCCGCTCCACTCAACTTATAGGATTTAAAATCTACCTCTTCTTGGTCCATAGCAAATTCTCTCAACAACGATCTAGTGCCTCAACATGAAATATGGAAATAATCCACATGTAAGATGGAAAGGAATGGTATGGTCTTCCAAATATTGAGAAAATCATAGTGATACATCGACTAGCAAATCACGGATCTGTGTTGGCCCTCGACCAAGTTTTGGGGAAACTTTTGTTAGTTTAGGCCCACTTTTGGACTTCGACACGTTGGTCAAAGAAGGAGCACCCAGGCGGAGCTAAGATCGTGGATCTATTGGCACAAGGGTAGACCCAGGGTTCAATGCTACAAGAGCGCACCAACAAAACCCTAACTACGGGCCCTTTCGGCAACACCTGCAAAGCAGATGAAGTCTCACCCGAGGTAGAGGCAGGGGAGGTGATCCGGATTATTTTCGGCACGAAATGAGAGTGGAGATATAACATAGAAATATTCAGAGATATTGCAAGAGAGACAACAATATAACAGAGATATAGCGGAAATATAACAAGAGTCACAGATATACAGTAATACACGATTTCTATTAATGAAATAAATGTACAGAGACTATAAAAGTACAGAGTGAAAGACTCACTAGAATGGTGGTAGCTTATCTCTAAGAAGAGATGTGATGGCTACTCGCATTCGTAAGAAGATGATTACAATGAGGATCCAAAGGCCTTTTTTACAATAAGCAGGAATGCCAAAAACCCTAGACATCCAAAAACCTAACTCTAGGAGATGAAGCGCCAAAAGTCATGTGGGCCCCGTTTGGGTAAGTTGGTGCATCAACTTCCCGGGGTCGTAACTTTTGCATACGATCTCTGTTTTAGGCGTATGATAGCTCATTGGAAAGATCTATCTGAGAACTACAAATTTTGGATGAGAAATATTGATCTATGATCCATGTTGCTCCCCGTTTTCTCAAAAAACATCATTTAGGGCCTCAAAATGGCCCTGGAAGTTAAAAACTGCTAAAAATAGTAAATTACCAAAATTGTCAGAAACATGTTTTGGGCCAGTTGGAGAAGGTGGGTGGCCATCGATATCCACATGGATCAATCCTCCCTCCTTAGGAAGCAGTGGTCTCCATTGCGTTGAGTTCCCGGGGGAGAGGGGAAAGCGATTGCTGAATCTGAATCTTGGTGAGTTGCTTGCCTTGTTGGAACCATCGCGCTGCTTGGTTTGTTGAAGGTCGTCATGAACCTATGGATGGAAGGGTTGGACCTTTGTAACCAGTCTGGCTACATGATATGACTTTGTTCAGAAGGAATCTTTGTACTTTGTTGCAACCTTGTCGACCTTCTTCTGTTGGATAGAAGGTGCTTGGGTCGAAGCTGTGGTGGTTGCAATATCCTTTTGTTCCCCTTTTGAACAGATTGTGGAGAAGATGAATTTTGTAGTATGAGATACTACCTTGTGGAACTGTTTAGGTGGGGCAGTAGTTGGAACTACCTCTGGTATCTTGTAGAGATGACCCCCCAGAGTAATAATGACACTACGGGGTCGAGACTCATAGATAGCATGGCATTTCCACATATATGGTTGGCCCAAGAGAACATCACAGACATCCAATGGAACAACATCACATAATACCTCATCCTTGAAGGGTTGGATGCCGTATGAAAATCGACATTGCTGGCTGACAGGAAGATCTCGTCCTTGGCAAAGCCACCCGATGTTGTATGGTTGCAAGTGTGGTGTTGTCGACAATCCCAATTGTTTAACGACCTCTGCTGAGATGAGGTTCTTCTGGCTTCTGCTATCAACAATAAAATGAAGCGGGGTCCCCTTCACCCACATCTGTGAATGAAAAAGGCGCTCCCCTTCTTCTGGATATGTTGGTTCTTCTGGTTGAATTGTTGCGGTCGCGACAATAGCAGTGGGGTCTGCGTCGATGATATGTCTTTTACCAGTATTTTTAGAATCATATTCTGAATCAGGGTTCGTCTCCTTGTCTTTGATCTCGGCCACCAATGACTATTTTGAGTGACATTCATCAGTGTTGTGCCAAGGGATTTTGTGGAAATCGCACCATTTTCCAGTGTCCTTCTTTGTCTTCCCGTGACCCTTCTTTTCATGTGGCTTGGACTGGTTTTCAGGAGACTGTTTGTTAGGGTTGTCTTTTTCATACTTTAGTTGTTGTGGATTTGCAGACCCGAACTCCCATTTGTTCTGGTGCTTAAATTTCTGCTCGATTTTAACAGCGTATCGATAGGCAGCACCGAGTGATGAGATGTCCAGAAAATCCATTTCAATTTGGATGTATCTGTGTAGAGCCCCATGGTATTTCAGAACCAAATGTCGTTCAGAGTCTTTGATTCCTATCTTGGTGCGCAAGGTATGGAAGGTATTGGTGAACTGTGAAACTGCTTGGCCCCTCTCTTGCCGCAGTGTGGTCCATCTCATGTACTGGTCCTCATAGTTGCCAACAGGATAGTACTGTTCCTTTACTGCATCCACAAAAAAATCCCAAATGGGATCGGCCCCATATATTCCAGACTCCTCTGTGGAACTCTGCTCCCAATAATTTTCCCACCAATGTTTGACATGGGGGAGAGCCTTAAGGAGTGTGAAGGTAATCTTTTCCTTGTCGGAAAAATTATGAACAGAGAAATAACCTTCTAGTAGATTTAACCATTTATCTAGGGCATCTACATCTATTTGACCTTCAAATACAGGAATATCAAAATTAACCTATACCTTGAAAGGTGAGGTGCCTCCAAAGTGGCCGCTTGATGAAGATGTGTCTGTTGCTATCGGTAGGCATTGAAGGATGTGGGAAAAATTCTCCATCATTTCGTCCCTCTTTCGCGTGAGAGCTTGTTCAAGCAACAGACTGATAGGATCGTCTGCTCCGTCATTTTTATTTTCTTCCGCCATTGAGGGTTTCTTGGGTGTGCGAGAGCAATTTTCCTCAAGAGAGACAAGCTCGAGACCCAACTTGCTATACTCAGACCTCGTCGAGGACATGCACTGAAAAAAATGATCAAGAACAGCCTGCTCTGATACCACTGATCTGGATTATTTTTGGCACGAAATGAGAGCAGAGATATAACACAGAAATGTTCAGAGATATTGCAAGAGAGACAACAATATAACAAAGATATAGCAAAAATATAACAAGAGTCACAGATATACAGTAATACACAATTTCTATTAATGAAATAAATGTACAGAGACTGTAAAAGTACAGAGTGAAAGACTCACTAGAATGGTGGTAGCTTATCTCTGAGAAGAGATGTGACGGCTACTCGCATTCGTAAGAAGATGATTAAAATGAGGCTTCGAAGGCATTTTTTAACAATAAGAAGGAATTCCAAAAACCCTAGACATCCAAAAACCTAACTCTAGGAGATGAAGCGCCAAAAGTCGTGTGGGCCCCATTTGGGTAAGTTTGTGCATCAACTTCCCGGGGTCGTAACTTTTGCATACGATCTTTGTTTTAGGCATATGATAGCTCGTTGGAAAGACCTATCCGAGAAATACAACTTTTGGGTTAGAAATATCGACCTATGATCCATGTTGCTCCCCGTTTTCTCAAAAAACATCGTTTAGGGCCTCAAAATGGCCCCGGAAGTTAAAAACTGCTAAAAATAGTAAATTACAAAAATTGTCAAAAACATGTTTTGGGCTAGTTGGAGAAGGTGGGTGGCCATCGATATCCACCTGGATCAGGTGATTGCAAGACTCAGGTGTCTGCAACCTTATATGGGACACAGATCTGTGATTATATCGCTTATAGAGCACTTAACATTGATCATTCATCAATATTAAGTCCTTATTATACTTCACACATAACACAGAGCATCACAGTAGTCACTTAGATCTAATGTAACTTAGCACTTAGCAACAGTAAATAGGTCAAATCCAGTAGTTTAGCACTAAGCATCTTCATACATATCATATCTACTATGCATACACATCTAATAAGCACAAAGCATAAATATATCCATCTAAATACATCAAATCACTTCAGCAAAAGATGAGATAAGCACAACAAGTCAAGGCACAAAGCATAACACATAGATTTACATGGTTCACCCTCACCTTGGGGCTACGTCCACCAACTCTTCTTCTTTATTATCGTCAGCTAATCGGTTGCAAGCACAAATCCGTAGAAACCCTTACTTCACACAGGACAAAAGATCTGTGCATCCCTCTAGATCCTTCTTCCTTTCCTTTCAACACAAAGCCTTCTATATCTTCACACAGGGACTTGCACTAAGATCTGCAAGTCTATACAGAATGCACAAAACTCTCGATCACACATATCCCTTCTTGGCACTTGGCCTATATCACATAGATACAATACAATCCTCTCCTAATAGATGCTTATGTGTCTATTTATACATACAAAATCGGCCTAAGCGTGGGTAAACCCACGAGCCAACATCCCTTTCCCATTACATTGTCCCAAAACCCAAAAAGGGACCCAAAAGTGGGTCGAGATCCCTTGATATCTGCTTCATCTAGCGCTCCATCTTCGATAGGCTGTCGAAGTCCCAAAATGGTCAAATATGACCAAGTAACTTCAAAACTTGGTCAAGGGCCAACAGGCCCCGAACACTCACATGTGACTCATCCCGAGTCACTCTGGTCTGAGTAATTTTGCCTCGAATGCCTCAAGATTGGCTCGAGCTGCTTTGACATGCTACAATGCTACTGCCTCTTTCTCAGTGAACTTCTGGATGAGTGCATCATTGACTAGTCCTTCTAGGCGTTGTTTTGTTGCACTCACAACTTGCTCAAGTTTTACTCCTTGGCTTTCAACTTCAGTGAATAGTTGGCATGCCTTCTCTTGCACTGGTTGAAGTCGTTGAGAGACTTCCATCACTTTGGTCTGGATTGTGTGGATATGTTGTTGGGCCATGCGTTTCTCTAGAAAAATCTTCATTCTTTCGACTGGTGATAAGGCTTTCAGCTGCGCTTGTAACCTATCTACATGTTGCTTTGCTTCTTGGAGCTGTGACTCCAATGTTTGTAACTCTCGATTCTCCATGAGGTTTTCATAAGTCTGAGCACTCCTAGAGCTCAGCTGCTTGCATTCCAAAGCAAGGGCTTTCATTCTGCAAACTATGCTGTGAGCAGTTGCCTCTCTTAGGTCTCTGATTTCTTGAGGAGTCTCGAGCATAGTGTGAAGTTCCAGGTCTGCGATACGCTGCTGAAGCTGCTAGATCACTTCTTCAAGTTATGCCACCTATTGTGGAATTATTTCTTTAGCTCTCACTTCCATGATGGTCACAGAGCAAAGTGCTCTTTTGACCAGTTCCTTTACTTCTAGTTGTTTCGCGATCAACTGCTCCTTGCTCTATTGTAGCTATGCTTTCTCTTTGTCCCACTATTCTTGAAGAGCAAGTTTTTCTCATTCGGCAGCACTGCGCTGCTCGACAATTACTCCTTGTACCTATATCAAAGCCTATATGGCTTGTGTTGTCTCTTCTTGAGCTCGTTGAAGGTGAGATTTAATGTTATCGATGATCTGGTGCAATTGGGTTGGCTCATCTCCTGGCTCTACTGTTCCTACTGTCAGAGGCGTAGTGGAGACTGCACAGCTAGAATGGAGTTTCTGCTGCACTCCTTGGAGTTCAATCTCGATGTGATTATACATATGCTCCTACTTCACCTCCTGCTTCTCTAATACCTCTTGTGAAGCATCATTCACAGCTACAATGATGAAATTAAAATCATCCAATGTGAGGGTAGTCTGCATCTTGGTTACAGGGGTTCTAGATTTCTTCTGGGAGGAAGATTTCAGAGGCAAAACCTTTAATTTCTTCGATGAGTCTTCTTTGTCCCTAGGCAGTGGTACTTCACCTTTTTGTTGTTCAATATCTGCACCTTCAATCTCTTCACCATCACCCCCTTCATCCGGTGAAATGGATGCAGTCCTCATAGATGTGTTGTCTACATCGTGAACCTCTTCGGGCTTCTTCGTCTTGCTTGGTCTGAGTATATCCTGCACATGTTTTGGGCTATATACATCGGAAAACTCCACAGGGTTTGCTGGAATACGGAGGTCCACCGACCATTCCTTAGTGATTTCCTCTAAGTCTTCCTCTGTTATCTTGTAATATGACTGCAATTGTTGCTTGTGCTCATCAGCGCGCGTTGTTATATAAATGAAGTGGCGGTCTGTGTTGAACTTCATTAAGGGTCGTAACCTGTGGAGGGTATTCAAGGTCATCCAAGGCTCGAACTGGATGGCTTGTTTCAACTGGTTATAGTACGTATGGAAGAAGGCATTAGATTTCCCCTCCTTGTTCATATTGTAGTGTCCCCAAGGCCGAGCCCCGTTACAGATCATGATATATGAAATGAATTGTAAATGTGTTCTATAGGCTGGTGAGCCAAGTTTTTTATAAGCTAGAAGGATTATGTGGTTGTTAGGCCAGGAAGCTGAAGTGTTTGAGGGCCAGGAGCCTGCTGTTGTACTTGTATGTATGCAGAATAATCAATAAAATATAAACACCGCCAGGTACAGACCGACCACGATGAATGAGTGAAGGGGGACTAAGCGTCCACAGAGTGGGCAAGAAACTAGGGGCTGGAAGGTGGGAAAGGGGCTGAGTGTTGAGCCTAGGGGCTTAGGCCTGGAATAATATTTTAATATTATTTCCTAAAAAGCCATGTGCATATTATTTTATCCTAAGTTCCTAGCAAAAAGGAAAGGCATGTACAGGGAGGCATGCGGATGGAACGCTTGCAGTTCCCAGGGTGACAAATGTCCACCCTGACGCATGCAAATAAAACAGAAAGGAACAGTCGTGGGGGGGAAGGCTCTCTCATTCCATTCGACCCGACTGCCCTGAGGAGGAGCGGTATGAGCCAGTCTATAAGAGACCTCGTGTATGTCTGTTACAGAGAGGAAGCCTTTGTTGGGTGATGAGGAATGCGTTTTTACCCTTGTTCAGAGCTGTGGAGTCTGTCTGTGAGAGAAAACTAGTGTGTGCATTCCCTGAACAAAATGTCCATGTCAATTTCAGGGACAAGTATTTGTTTGCCCAGAAAAAGATGAGCGAGCTTGTGCGTGGAGCCCTATTCTGAAATCTTGACCATGAGAACATCCTGTGACTGCTGAACCGGTTTTTGGGAAGCCTGTGTCCATTTTCCCTGTGTTTGTTGTGGCACGCAGTTCTAGACTATGTGAGGCATGTTGGCCTGTGAGCAACTCCCTCCGGGTGAGAGAGTGTGCAGAGGAAGGAGAGAGCTCTTGGAAGGAACCCTGTAGCTGCCATAGAACCCAGAGACTTTCGGTCCGGTCTGTTCCTGTAACCCAAGGGTAAGGGAGACTGGCAGCCGAAGGACTGTCCAGGTGACAGAGAAGGTGCACTCTCCTGGGGTGGAACAGGCATGTGGGGAATGAGGGTCTGTGGGCAGTGAGCATGGGAGATTATTAGGAGAGCATTCTTCCTGATGGTTGTGTGTGACTGAATTTCTTGTAACCTCAGCCTGAGTCTAGATTCCTTACCCTGGGGTGGAGCTTAGTCCCATCTCGGGGGTGACCCACTGTTGAGTTGAGGAGCAGTGCGGTCTACGGCTGGGACGTTCATGGAAGGTCTGCATTTGGTTGGTGTATTTCTCCACTGTCACAAGATAATTGTTTAATTATATTTTTACCACATTTTATCATGACTGTACTGGATCTGTTATCATGTTTTCTGCTGATTAAATGAATTACTGTTGAAATATATGGATTGTCTAATTATAACAGTAACTATATGTTTATTCTGAGAATTAAAATGTATCTCTTTGTTGTTACACATGTGATTATACAATTCTATATGTTTTATGTAAAATTCCATGTACAGATTGGTTAGCGAGAGGTTTGAAAGCCTCGGTAGTGAAAAGTGACACTACAATTTGGTATCAGAGCCAAGTTTTCGATACTGATCCTAGATGGGCCAGTGGAGCAGTCTTTGGACTGAGAATGTGAGGGGAAATTGAGTCGGGAGGACCAATTTCGGACCCTAGTTTGCTCCAAAGCGTCAAGGAGACACTTGACGAGTTTTTATTAAGAACTCAGGAAGTATAGCGGTGCTATGAAACCGCAGGCTGGTGTGGTCTATGGCCACGGGGAGACAGGTCTCTACACCAATGGTGTTAGAACCTTAGGATATGTTCGAGAGGGAAGGCGAGCCCTTGTGACCGTCGGATCTGGAAAAATGTGCGTAAGGATTAAAATTCCTTTGGAAATGGCACAGGAGTGTGGAAATCGCGATACGCAAAATCCCAAGTTAGTTAGAAACCGTCTGAGCCGTCAGATATCGGCCGGAAAACCCAACAGCCATTGGATCTGCCGAGAAGTGTCTGAAGGTTAAACCTCAAAAACTATGGGAAAAAACTCTGAAATAGATCTAAACTGTCCGAAAGATGGAGGACATGTGTCATGAGATTTCCCATTTCGGGAAATTGGGAATCGCGATATCAGGAGTCACGATGTCAGGAGGTCAGGAATTTTCATAGTAAAAGTCTCGGCAACGACCTGAGCCATCCGTCTGAGGAAGGACGTGCGTTGCACGAACGTCCAATTCGGAGATCCGGACACCCGGACTCACATAGGTGAGCGTTTTTTATCTTGCACCGGGTGAAGTCCCGAGATTTGATCCAAGCCATCCAAAAGTTGAGACACGTGGTGGAGATCGAGCGACTCATCGGTATACAGACTACCAGGGTTTTGAGTTGACAAAGGATTTTGTCATCGGGGAATCAAAAGTCCCGAAGTCCTGAGATTGAATCAGGATCATCCATTCATTGTGGATGCGTGGCAGTAATCCAGGCAATCGAGGAAAGTCCCGATAGAAGAGTCATCCATCAAAAATCGAGGTTCGGGGAATCACGAATCCTAAGGACACTTGTGTTTCGGCTTTGGAAAGTTTGAAACCCCAATAGGAGGTATGACTGTGGTCGTGTAAGGGGAGGTCATGTGAGCTCGAGTCTAGCCGAAGGGCCAATGGGAGTTAGAGCGCATCGGCGTTTGGAAGCCCAAAACCTCGAAAGGATGTGCGTCATAGATCTGAGGAAGATCTGACCGTCGTATTTTTCTAGGAATGAACATGGACACGTGGAGTTGTACCACGTGCCAATGGGGACGAGAAGAGAAGCGAGAAAGGGGGGACCCGATGATGTCATTGAAAGCAACGTGGACCCTCCTGAACGTACCACATGCCACGGTGGTGAAGGACGACAGCTGTGCTGTGGGCCCGAAGAATAAAGTAACTCGTAATTTTGGGAACTCGTGAGATAAGGGCATGGGAGCTCGACATTGAGACTCGCGAAGTCGCAAAGTAGCGAGAAAAAGAGGAGAAAAGTCAACATCACTCCTCGGGATTTCATGAAAAGGGGGTACCAGGGTTGGATGTCACAACTCACGAAGGTGTGAATAGCGAAGGGTGCTAGCACTCAGCCCTAGGCTATGGTCATGCGTAGCAGATGCTAGCGAGGAGGGAACCATACCCATGTCGCATCTCAGGTATCGACGATTAGAGGAAATGATTCGAGGCTCTTCGACTCACGAACTCGTGAGATTGTGAGTTGCAAAAGGGTGACTCTGGTTACAAATATCTAACTGTGGGATCTTCGTGGACCGAAACCTGAAGTCCTGAAATCCCAAAGTGCCGAAAATGAAGGTTTCGAAAACAAAAAAATTGCAGAACCAAACGAGAGCTCAGAGAACTTAATTGAATCAAAATGTCTTTCGTTCTTGTTTGTATTGGCTTATAAATGTTACAGATTGTTCCGAAAGAGTAATGGCCTGAAAAACTTCGAATTTAATTGCACAGTGCGTGTGCAAAGTTCAACGGAGCTCAAGATTCCATCTAACCAACGTCGAGTATGGAATGGGAAAAGGTGATGATTGCCTCCGAAACAGGAGATGAACGGGAAGGAAAGGATGTCAATATGGGAGTGGAAGGATCGAACTCCAATGGGCACAGAAAAGATATGGGTAAGGAAGAACATATGATCCAACTCATGGAAATATTGCAGAAAGATGCCCAAGCTCGCCTAGCTGATAGCCGAAAGCTCATGAAAATCCGGGATCGGCAGGGTGAATTCAATTTAAAAATGTTGAAGAGCCTGGAAAGAATAGAAAAGAAATTGGAAAAGGGGAGTGACACAAGCAAATCAAGAAGTGTCAAAACCCCTGAGGGGAGAAGGAGATCGAGGAGTGGTAACAGACATTACCGTCTCTCCCCGAAGCATTCTGGCAAGGAGACACATAGTAGTTCAAGCCCATCCCCTACCAGAAAGCATCGGAAATCTGGAAGGGAGGAATTAAAAGGAGAGATGAACAAGATTAAGCCTCCAACATTCAATGGAGAACATAAGAAGGAGGAAGATGCCGAGACATGGTTTATTGGCATGAAGAAATACTTCCAATTGCATAATTATTCTTCCCATGTAGAGGGAAGAATTGCAATGTACCAACTGAAAGGAAAAGCATCCATGTGGTGGGATCAGTTTGTGCAGGTGCAGCACATCAGAGAGAAAGAGGTCATGTGGAAGGAGTTTAAGACATATTTCAAGAAGAAATACCTGACTAAAAGATACTATGACAGAAAGATGAAGGAGTTCTTCGAACTCAAGCTAGGCAGCATGACCATTGATGAGTATGAACGAATTTTTCTGGAACTACTGAGGTATTTTCCATTCATCAAAGATGAGGCTGTCAAAATTCAGAGGTATCTGAGTGGACTGCCACCTTCCATTGGTGACAAGATTCAATATGATGATCCTAAGACCATGGAAGAAACCATAAGAAGGGCGAAATGCCTATACGAACAACAAAGAGAAAAGCCTACCTTTCAGAAGGCTTGGGA
>JASDQU010101456.1:0-15214 GCA_032191745.1 Picea mariana
TGGGTAAGTTAGTACATCAACTTCCCGGGGTCGTAACTTTTGCATACGATCTCTGTTTTAGGCGTATGATAGCTCGTTGGAAAGGTATCATCGAGGAGATTCATTTTGGGGGCTTAATAATGCCTTTGACTATCATTGAGAACCTCGATCTCGAAAAACCTTCATTTAGGCCCTCAAAATGGCCCCAGAAGTTAAAACTTGCTAAAAATAGTAAATTGCCAAAATTGGCAGAAACATGTTTTGGACCAGTTGGAGAAGGTGGGTGGCCACCGATATCCACCTGGATCACCCACTCCTTCACAATTAAAACAAAAGAACTCACCTCTATTGGCTTCTTTGAAATCTGAGATGTTGTAATTTTCTTCAACTTCTTCTTCTTCTTCTTCTACTTCTTCTCTTGCATAAAGGTCTCATAGCTTGTCCTAGAGATCTTTTGTTGATGCACATGATCCCACCTTGGATTTCACTGAATCTGTCAATCCATCCAGGATGGTATCTATTTCCAATTTGTTGTTCCTTCTTGCTTCCTTCTAAGTTGCAGTCTTTGGTTTCTTCAAAGCCTTGTATCCTAAAGCAACTGAGAACCAAACATCTGCCCCAAGATATTTCAAGTAAGTTTCCATTCTATTACTTCAGTATTCCAAATTTCTTCCATCAAATGGTGGAATCCCATTTGGAATGTTGACTTCCATTTCTTCTTAGGATCTTCCTTCTAGTGGTTAAACTGTACTGAAGGTAACCCGCTCGGATACCAATTGTTGATATTGAAAGGGGGGTGAATCAATATTAAGTACAATTTAAAAACTTTTTCAACTTATACTTCAACCATATTATATATTCAATTATATCCAATGAGGAATGAACAATAGTAGAAGAGTTTACACTAATACACCAACACCATGCACAATATCTGATAAATAATCAATAGTTATTGTTAAAGGGAAGTAATGACTTCCAAGGGAAGCTATAGCTTCCAAATATAAAGGGAGGGATATACCTCCAAAAGGAAGATACAATCCTCCAATATCAAGAAAGGGTTGACCTTTCCATCCTTGCCCCTTCCTTCCACCCAAGAATATATGAGAGATAATAAAACTTTACATTAAATTATCACCATCAACCAAACATCACATAGAACCTGATAATGCTTCCCGAGACTTCTTCATCTTCTGTAATTATTCACTTCTTGGAATACTTTGATCCTGTAGATAATATTACTCAATGTATTCTAAAACTCCTCCAAGTTCCACTCCTTGAATCCTCCCAGAAAAGGAGTTATAGAGAAAATGGTAGACCTTATTCAATTCTGGTTTATTCAGGAGATCGAACTTGTACAGAATGCTCCGCGCTCAATATTTAACACCAGATTCTGAAATTTGTACATAGGAAAATACAACCTGTACTCTTTCCAATGCAATTGGTCTCACTTCATTTGGATTCTCTATGAAGCAATTATGACTATTTTACCCCGAACACCTGTTTATGATTAGCTTCAGGACTAGTCAAAAACCTTATCTTCCACAGAGTGTATCTCCAAAATTATAGAGAATAAAGAGCTGAAATTTTTACCACAAGTACCTAGATATGTCTTCTCAATAGCCTCCAAATTGCACCATCTGAATCATTCTAGAAATAAAGTTATAGAAAAAATAGTAAGATGACCTGTAAATAACATACCTTAGAACATATCGCCAAAAGACTTCATCCTCCCTTGAAATTCGGAATTCTTTACTTCAGATTTCCTCAAAAATTTGACTTATATCTCCTTGTTCAATAATAAACTTGTGTGTGTATCAAAATGAATGTATAATGGGATGTATTTATACCCTTTATGTCATTTTCTTTTAACATTAGGGCCGACATGTAGTTTTTGCTTCAATTCACATTGTCATCTTCAAATTTCATTTCTCCTCAATCGTGAGGATCCAACGTGCCACATACCACCGGAAGCAGCATGGATTATACTATCCATCCATGGGTGTTGTATCTGCATGTGTAATTTCCTTCATGTCTATATACTTCGATCAACTATGGGGTCCAAGAGCCAATGGCTAGGGTTGACATTAATGAGAACAATCAATCATCCAACACATGTCATAATCCAAAGATCATTGTTAATTAATTAAACATGTTAAAATTTGTATTTTTGTTGCTCCACTTTTGTAAGCATACTCCCCATCCCAAATTAAGTTGGTATCATGGCATTATTTTGTACATAATTATATAATTTTTGTGCACAATCGATGGTAAAGATTCACTCTCAAACAAAGAAAGTGACGAAAGACAAATTCATAAGCCAGTTTGAAGTGTTTAAGGCAAGAATAGTCAATCTCAATGGAAAAAGGGGAATTCCTCAAAGTATCCCCACGAACCATTACAATATGAAATTGAGCAGCTCCCCACTACCACTACTAAAATTTTGGGTCCGCTCTCAAAGTGGAGTCCAAGTTGTGAATTGCACCCACGGTTACATGGATGCTCTACAAGTTGACAAAATGGTTGATGTAGCTTATTGAACCCTATTATGAGATGCAACAAAGCACAAATGAGGTCAAAATTACTTTTGCAAGATGATAATGTGCGAAGATGTTATTCTTTGGTGGGAGAACTTGTGTGAGCATAGGAAGACGCTCAATGCCAATTAAGCCATGACATAGGATGAATTCAAAATTGTTATTGAGGACAAGTTTTATCATGATAACTATTGGAAGGAGCAACAACAATAATGACAATGTTTGCAACAAAGGCCAAAATAATCAATAGATGTTTACATTCAAGAATTCAACCATTATATTATTCAGCTGAAAGTGATGGATGGAAAAACAAAGTTAATAGTCAATTCATTAGTGAACTAATCACCCTAGTTCATACATAATTGTTGATGTGTTTTCCTGGAACCCATCAATTGGGTGATTGGGGTGCATATTTGAACCTATGCCTCTTTCAAATGGATACCATTTTTTTTTTCAAATTTGGAAAGTGTCAAATACCCTTCACCTATTGATCATGAAGATCCAACAAGTTYTAAGAATTYAGAATCAGTTTCAGTATTGTAGTTATTCTTCATGAAAGGCCAACATGGATGGTTTCTCTTTTGAACAAAAAGAGAAGAAAAGAAAAATATACTAAAAGAAGGAAATTTCTTGTRTCCATCTTCTAACTGAATAGCCYTATGTGTCAACTTCGTCCAACAATTTACAGAATCTAAAACAAAGATCACATGCCAAAAATATGCCAATTTTCTCATGCATTCTACAATACCCCCAAGACTTAGTCGAAAATGACTATGCTAAATGACCTTACTCCTCTCTATAGTCATTTTCGTCTCCACACTCCATTCTAAGTCATTTTCCTTCCTCTCTACTCTCCATACAACCACAATGCGTCCTTAGTCATTTTCCTTCCTATCTACTCTCCATACTTAGTCATTTTCACCACTCTCCACACTCAATACTTAGTCATTTTCCTTCCTCTCTACTATCCATACTTTTTCTTTTTCACTACTCTCTGCACTCCATACTTATTCACTTTCCTTACTCTCCATACTTACTCATTTTCACTACTCTCCATACTCCTTTACTTAGTCATTTTTCACGAATGTGAATGTGGGAGACCTCCCTTCACCCATCCCTTGACTTCCTACAACTTGCATTTCTGAAATCCTCTATTTTCAGATGCATTTCCGCACCACCCAAATTGCACCCTCATGACTTAGCTAATTTTATTGAGTTTTACACTTAGTTTTTATTGAGTCTTACACTTAGTTTATTTTTTTACTTTTGAATGTAGAATGTGGGAGCCCACATTGTGATTTTTCTACATCRCTTAACCCTGCAACTCRCATTCCTGCAACATTCMCAACACTTAGTCATTTTTACTAAGATTTACTGAGTTCTACACTTACTCATTACCCCACAACCCACATTCCCAATGCTTGGTCATTTTTACTAAGATTTATTGAGTTCTACTCTTCCAATATTATTATTTCATGAAATTATTCATTATATTCCTAAGTTTTATCCCCCTCCTTCCTCCTTTGGCATATTGGGACAGATGACAGTGAAGTGGACCTATCAGTAGGTGACACTTGGATGATATTTGTTGGACACATATTACTGGGTAGTGGCTTGGAATGATGATTGAGCGATGAGGTGGCAACCAAAAGATATACTATGCACAAGCTATGCAAGGTTCTATAGTTCTCTCTATTTCACACAAAAATAATATGGGGATGCATTTTGTGTATAAAAATTATATGAGAACTATTCCCCAATGCATGTGGGATAAATAGGGGCAAATTAACAAATCAATAGCTCAAAATTCATGTGGATAGATCAACGGTCGTTGAGTCTATGTCTTTCGAAGGTTGTAACTTTTGATCCCCATGTCCAAATTGAACAAACAAAAGCTCATTGGAAAGATAAAGACGAACAACACTTTGGTATTGGCTTCCATGGTTGGAATCATAACTATTATGCCCAAAAAAATAAATTACAATCAATACTATTTTTAGCTTGGCAACGAATCATTTTTGAAAAATAGTTTATTAAAAGAAATTTATGAACTTCTAAAGTGGCTCCCAGTTGATGGAAGGAATATCTAAGTTCACATTTGCAAAGGGGAAAATAAAACCAGAACTAAAAAGTAGTTCCAAGAGGATGAAGAGAAGATTATAAAAGAATATGTAAAAGGCATTCATGGGTTGTTGGTGGAGAGTTTGCAAGAAACAAGTTTTGGCTTTCCAAGATTTTGTGAATTAGCCTACTTAACTTTATCTCTCATCTTTCTTTCTACTTGATTATTTCAATTAGGTTTTCCATGTATGTTTGGAAACATGAAGATCTGGGTCTGATCAGCTCTTTCTCTAAATTCTTCTAGTCATTTTTCATGATATTCCAAGTCCATAGGAGAAAAAACCTTGCTTGTAAAAAAACAAATGCAGTTTAATTCAGTTTATCTAATTTTAATTGAGATCTTGTTGAGGTTGCTTAAACCCTCTTGTTTCAGACATGGCTAACTTGTTATATTTGGGATACTATTATTAATTTCCCCCTCAAAGAACTATTCAAGTATCATGTTATTTTTATGAATATGTGTGGTGATGTATCAATGGATTCTTGAGGAGTTGATGCTTTACAAACTCATTTGATATTAACATAGAAGTCTTGTAAAGTTATTTGATGACCTATCCATTTTATTTTCCTTTCATCTTGCAAAGTCATGACTGATTTTGGATTCACATTATTTTAAAAGGAAAGAAAAATATCTATTGAAACAAGATTCCAAATACAAATCTTTGTAGATATATTTATTTACTTTTCTTGAATGAGATGATGTGCTTGACAAGTACACCTGTATATAAAAGTTTTATTGGAAGACTTGTCGGGGTTTCTATTGCATGCATCTAAGTTTAGAAGAACAATCTTCGATATATCAAGAAAAAGGAGTGCCACCTCTATAGAAACTAGGAGAGTCTTTCTTTTTCCCCACAAGATTTTCTCTCAATGTTGGTAATTTTCCCTTGAATGAAAAAGTGATCAACATAATTGGCGACCATACTAGGGAGCAATATAATATCAAGAAATATGATTCTTTTTTAAGATCAAACATTATTGATAAACTAGAAGTTGTTTGGTTCGAGTCTTCAAAACAAATCTATCAGATTATTAGCTAGATGGTTTAAGATGCACTGGTTGCTTGAAAACCTCTTTCAATGAGCATTAAATGGCCTTGGAGATATGTTATTAGAGTTCCAAGCACAAACCAATTATGCCAAGTTTTGTAGAACCAAAGAAACATCCAATATTTGGGAGGATGAGCTCCCTGGTGACTCCATAATTAAAACTCTATATTTTGAAGAAAGATGCCCTAATGACTCCACTCAAAAGATTCCATAATTACAAGAAGATCTATATGACAACTCTACCAAAGAGTTTATTTCATGTTTTGATGACATTTCATGTTTCCCACCAAGCCCAACAAAAGTTGTTCAATTTTTGGTGAAAGGAGAAGGTCCCAAAAGAAATAAATGATTGCATATGATCCACTTAATTTGCAAGGAGAGGTTCATCCCATGCCAAATACTTCCATGAACAAGTTTCATGTGTTCTTCGCAAATACTTCAAAGGATGCAGAGAAGCATTTGGTTAAGTTTGATAATATATGTGATAGTTTTTCTCTTTTATTGGATTTTGTTGTTTGTATGCACACCCACATCATGAATTTGACCACAGTAATGGATGGAACCAAACCCCATCATTCCCATTATAGCAACAACACAAAGGACAAAGCATTTGACCTTAGAGAGTTTTGTTTATTATTAGAAACATTATGGTAAGGATAAATTACAATTGGGGAATTATTTTGTGTTACTTATGGGATAAAAGTTAGATGTTACTAAAAAAACACATAATCTCATTGGAGGTAGTTCCTTCTTGTAAATAATGTTTAAGTTGAAATATGTTTTTGGTTCTAGAGTACAATTTAAAACGATTACCTGGATAAGAGTTTATCTTTCTTGGACATAAATAAATAAGTTAATGATCCAAGTGTTTGAAAATTGGTTGTCATTGATGTCAACCCTAGAAGAAGCCTCGAAGCAAGTCTAGAATCCCCAAAGGTGTGGTAAGGAAGCCCCGAAGTTGATTGAAGAAAATTAGTATGAATGGAATTGAAAATGCATGAAAAACCTCCATGGATTGATAGTCGTTGTCAAGTTGTTTCCAACCATAGGTGGCATGCCACGTGGTTCCTCATGGTTCAGGAGTTATGCTCTTTTAAATGATGATCATATATTTTTGCTCCATTGCATAATTCGACCCCAAAATTGAAAAAGTATAAAAGAAAAAAAAAATTGCAAGTGTTAACTCGTCCCAAGCTGAGATAAATACTAAAAATTATTAATAAAATGAAAAAAATTCGAGTCATCTCCATTTTTTAATTAATTATTTTGTAAAGTCAACACTAAAAAGGTGGCTTAGACCAGTATAAATAAATTTCAAGAGCCTCATTCTTCGTACTCACTTATGCACTCTGATATGAGGCAAAACAAAGATTCGAAGCAACAAACTTTATGGCCGATCTCAGGCTATGCCATCAAGATACTGAGGAAGTTTTTGTGGTAGATATGAGGCTATGACAACAAGAGTCTGAGGCAGATTTTGTGGCAAATATGAGGCTATGACAACAAGACACCTGGGGCAGTTTAAAAGTGACTTCTGAAGCAGATTCTGAGGTAAATCTGAGGCATTCCTGTGGTGTTTTTGAGGCAGTCTCTATGGTGGATTTGAGGCAGCTTTGCCGCAAGTCTAAGGATAGTTTCAGGTGAACAAAGTGATTTTTCTATCAACTTTTATAAGTTTGTTCCAGGCATGATTGAAGTATAATTTCTAAGGTATATTTTGAAGCATTAAGGCCAAATCTGAAGTGAACTCCAGGCTTTTTCTGAGGCCAATTCCTTGACAAAGATAAGATGGTTGTTCTGAAGCAGTTTTGTAATAATTCTGAGGCACTTAAATAATAATTCTGAAGAAGTTTGTGTGGTGAATCTGCAACTATAATTAGGGTGGATCTGAGAACTTCTGTTAGCCGAATTTTCTAAGGCAACGAGGTAGATTTACTAAGGTTATAAGACTAAGTTTGACATATGTTTTCAAGGTAAATTTTGGGCCTATTTAGAGGAAAATCTAAGGTGAAATCAGGGTATATCTGAGGCCATATCTGAGGGAAGTAAAGGATTTTTTAGTGCAAGCTCAAACGTTTGTCTTTTCAGAGATAGTCTGGGTGTTATTCCAAGTTTGTTGAAAGAATCATTTAACAAGTTAGAGAAGCATTCATATAACTCAACAAAGGAGCAGATTGAAGATCTAGTTATGGTCTAGTTTTGGCATCAGGAAGATGACTCAACAAAGTTTCTAAGAAGGTGATGTAGCAAAGGTAAGAAGGCAACATATGAAGGATACAAACCAAGGGTGATACAGTCAATGTTTCATCTATCAAGGCAAGGGGTTTCACCTTGAAAAAGTGAAGCGTAATCAGGTAAATATTGTTAAAAGAAAGAAACAAAACAACTAAAAGATTCGATGTTAAGCTCATATTGTTAAAAGAAAGAAACAAAACAACTAAAATATTCCATGTTAATCTTGTTCTGGTAAATTCGTTCAAGAACCATGTCACAGATTCCAAGCTAAGTGATATCTTTTGGGTATGAGAAATACATACAATCGTCCATATCTTGAACAGAGCATGCTCATAACTAACAATGATAAGACAAGCTAATATCAAGCACTTTAAAGTTTTTGGAAGCAAGTGTTACATAAAAATGGAAGATAATGGGATTGGAAAATTTGACCCCATGGTAGATGAAGTCACACTTGTTGGATAAACTTGCAAAAACAAGACATACAGGTTCTTTAACTTAAGACTCAAAAAGATAGTGGAAAGCATAAATGTAAAGGTTGATGAAACATATTTGTAGGAAACCAGGAAGGAAAGCAAAAATTTAAAAGAGCAGGAAGAAGAACAACTAAAGCAAGAAGAAGAAGTAAAAGAGGAAGAACAACAAGAAGAGAAGCAACTAGAAGCAAAGCATGAATAAATGGAAGACAACCAACAAGAACTTCAGACATCCTCCAAGACACCAAAGCATTGGCACCAGAAGAATCATCCATGAAAACAAATCATTGGGGATAAGAATGTCGCAATAGAAACCAAAAGTACACAAGCACCAGAGCAAGGATATTTCTCCCTATTGTCCACGATTGAACCAAGAAAATTTGAGGAAGCCAGTAATGATGAGCATTGGATCAAGGCCATGGAAGAAGAACTAAGTCAAATATAGAAAAATTAGACATGGGAACTAGTTCCTAGACCTAAGGACAAAAATGTGATTGGTACAAAATGGTGTTCAAAAACAAACTAAATGAAGATGGACATGTAACCAGAAAAAAAACAAGGCTAGTATGCAAATAATATGCTCAAGTTGAAGGAATAAACTTTGAAGAAAATTTTTCTCCTATGGACAGAATGGAAGCAATTAGAATGATCTTGGCCTATGCTTGTTCCAAAATAATTAAAGTGTATCATATGGACGTAAAATCAACATTTCTGAATGGAGAATTAGAAGAACAAGTCTACATAGAATAACCAAAATGGTTCCTACTATCAGAAAAGGAAGATTATGTTTGCAGATTGAAGAAATTTATGTATGGACTTAAGCAATTCCCGAGAGGCATGGTACTCAAGATTGGACAAGTATTTACAACAAGAAGGATTCAAAAAGGGAAGTTCAAATAGTAATCTATACATAAAGTGGATCTAGACAACATATTGTTACAAGGAAAATCACTCTATGGCATGGGATAAACCACAAAAGAATGAATGACTTCAAAAATCAACTCTAATCCCAAGTATGCTATATAAACAAAAAATGATAACAAGACAAGATAAATATCCTACCTCGTCCAAATGTTCGATGAAGACCATCATTGAGCACATGACTCAAAGCTTTATACCTACAACTTGTCCTCAACAACCAATATACGCAAGCATATGGTGATAATATATAATGTTAGCATATACAATAGTATAATCCATTAACTTTCATGAAAAATACGCCCATGGAGTAATAATTCAAATATTTGCAAGATATCAATTGGACGAGAAAAGAGTATTTCTATTAAAAAATGATCAACAAAAGTGTATAAGTGACAAACTTCTGTGTCGACATGTCTCGGAACCGATAAACTAAGTCCCTTCCAACTGGGCCTCCACCACTTCAATCCTCCACCAAAGGCAAGCTCATATAAGAGAGACAATGAGGTTCTCCATCAAAGAGAGAAGAGCTTGGGGGTTGAACGATGTGTTCAGACTTTAAAGGACAAAGGGATGCAGACTCAATGTGAAGTGAAAATTTCTCCAAAGTATCTTTGCTCTCAAAAGTTGAATTCTCTCATCTTCCATGGTTTGGATATGGCTCAATTTATAGCCTTCAAATAGAACTAAAGGGCCGAGTCAGAACGTTTCCAGTATATGGAAGGTCAAGAATCATGGATCTCGTGACGTGACATGGAAACTCGACACAATTTTTAATTTTGAGCACCAAACTCAATGTACGTGGAATGTAGTGGTGCAACCTGTGTATACACATGTTTCCTAACTAGTAGGGCACGTATATGTGGAAAAATATGATTTTTTGGCTCTGGAAAGCACAAAAGGGGACTTCAAGTCTGCATAGGGAAATGGAAAGGCCCTGTGAGCAAGTTACATGGGGTGAGGCAAAAATTGCTATAATAGGCATTCTCGGATTTTCTACATAATTCCCCTCCCTTCTTAATCTGGTTATCTCATTCTGCATTTTCCTGATGGTTCTATTCATTTGTGCAATTTCAATTCTTTGCTTGGTTTCTTGTGCCGCAATAGGGTCTACCTTCACATCTGGTATGGTCCCCTTGAAGAAGCCTCCTCTGCTTGTTTGATTTTGAGTTGGTCGTGGCTTCGATTCTTTTTTCTTTCGGGAGCTAGAGGCTCCTTGAATATCAATACTTAAGCCTCCCAACTGCCTTTGTACTTTTCCTAGGATAATGTCAAGGTCGACACCCGTATCAATCATAATTTCTTCCATCTTAGTGGCTTTAATCATTTCTTCCTCCAAGGTATCCATCTGAGATGTTCTGATAGCATATTTCACATTTGGGGGCATCGCATTCTTACAACAACCGAGTATGACTGGGTCATTAGGTATTTTATCTTTTGGAATCTTACTCAAAGTTTTATTGAACGTGAGATTAAAATCTCGTATTCTCTCATTCTTCCTCAAACCAATCTAGGCAAAATCGGTGAGAAGGGTGTGATATGCAACTGTGCGGGCACACATAGTTAGGAACATGGCTTCGAGGCCATTAAACGAGCCAATGGATCTACTAGGTAATGTTGTATACCATTCATAATATCTTCCCAACAAGGTTTGAAGAAATAACAATACCATCACATCGTCATATTCAACACGATGAAAATCACAAACATCAAGAAATAAGTTAAGGTGTCTCTTGGCATCAATTGTTTCATCTCCAGAAAATACCTTCAGGGTACCCTTAGGGAGAGAGAGGAGATCATGTTGCTCACCTCAAATATTTAAAGGGGAATCTCTTACTCTTCTTCGATTTTCAAATATTAGGTTTTCTTGATTTATTCCACCACATCCTTCTCTCTCCTCATGAGATTCTCTTCGTGGTTCTTCTCATGGTTGTTCATTTCTTTCGACCATCTTCAGAGATGTTTTAGGAATATGTTTTCCAATTCTTAGAATACAAAGTTGTTTTCTCTTACTTCTGGTAATGGGTCCCTTGTATTCGTCCAGCTTCAATCACGACCTTATCTTTATGCTGCTCTAGTGTAAAGATAGTCTCCTCTCCTCCACTGCTTGAACTATTGTTGATAATATTTCTAGGTCACCAGCCTCGTATACATGAGTGCTTTGGTTGTTACCTTCTTCTTCTTCTTCTTCATTCAAGGTAGTTTGGATAAAAAAGTTATTGAATCCTACCGAAAGCATGTGTTCCGCAAAGATTTAGTTAGGATCAAATCCCTTGATCTTTTCAGCATATTTTAAGCTCACGTTATTGAAATGGATTGCAAACTCATCAAAATAAAATCTCTAATCTTCCATGGCAAGGGGATGAATTTTTTTTTCCTTTCTTCATGGAAAAAATGTAGTTAGAAGTTGTTTTTCCTCGCTACTTCTATAATAAACAATTTGTCAGATACATGATATGGAAGAAAAGATAGATTTTCTTTGGAACAAAATATTATGATGACACTGTGATTTTCCATCTGTTCTATCGTTCCCTTTTTCTCCAAGAATTTGTTAGCCTGGTCAAATATCTTGGGGGCATTTTTACCAAACAACAACCCTTTGAATACTGAGACAAAATCATTGTAAATTTCGTAAAACTATAGAGAAGTCTTGTGTCTCCATAATTCCTGATACCAAAAGGTAAATGGGTTTTTTCACAGTTCACCCTCTTACTTATAGTCAAGTTTGGAAATTGACAACAATACACTATAGCAAATACCAAATAGGAAGCCATAAAGAATTTTTTGTTTCTTTTGTAGTATGATAACTGGGATGATATTTTGATGGAAATCAATTTTCCCCAGTCAAAGATAGCATGTTCTTTTACTATAAAATATAAAATATAAAGAATCATGCGAGAAATGGTAGCAGTGCTTTCCTGACCTGTCAACCTGGTGAACAACCACGAAATCTCTCAAAAGGGGTTTTTAAAAGAATTAACCTAGATCCTGGTTATGTCTTATGGAATAGTCGCAAGATTCTCCAAATATTTAGGCAAGAGATCCAGGCCATTGTTATGTCCCTTCAGAAAATCTTTGTAGTCTTCTCCTTTGAAGGTAATTGTTGGCTCTGGGAGCTTCAACATCTTATGAAAAACTTGTGGTGAAAGTGAAATTGGGGAATGATCTTGGAGTTTTTTAATTCTCTGGCTCGGTACATACTTCTCAACGCACCATGCAACAAGTTCTTTCAGTCGAATACCTCAGGAACACACTCTGTGCGAGAAATTTCGAATGCCCAGATTACGTCTTTTTGTGCAGGAGGAGATGACTAATATGAATATGCTCCGGACCACTGAAAGTTTTGGTCTTCACGAAAAAATATATTCAAAGTATCTCCATAGAATTGTTGTCTAGTTACCACTTCCATTAGGTTGACGAGAGTATTTTTCAGCTAAATAATAACTTGAAATAAATCCTTTCGGAGAGATGACAATAATATAATCCTTTGGAAAATGGCGAATTAATACAATTTAATGAATAATCTCCTCAAGTCTTTTGCCATTAATGACAATCTCTTCGAAGCCTGCATAATTAGTTGTTAGCATTAAACAACATTCAATGCATATTGGAAAAAACGCGAGAATCGCGAGGACGAACTAGAGTAGTTTTGAATATGAAGTTTTTCACGAACCCGCCAACCCGCGATTGTGGATGATCAAAAATAATTTAAAGTGTATAAAAATGGCTGATTGGACTAGCATACAGGAGAAATAAAATGTTTTTTGGGACTCAAGACCCACGAAAAGTCTGATGGTTAAAATGAGGATCACAGAATTTTGGGTGCAAAGTGGAGGTCGTGGAATTTGGAGGATGAGAGCTCAACCCCGTGAACCCGCGATGTTGAAAAAAGGATAAGTATAATATAGCAAGGCGGTCAGAGAGACTCGTGGCATAATAAAATGGATGGGAATGAAGACCCGCGAACCTACTGATTTTTGAAATGTGACTAAGTATGGTAACTAGAAAGGGATAGAAGAAGGGAATAAAGGAAAAGGAAAACAAGAGAAAGTATAGAAGAGGGAAAAGAAGTTGGGAAAATAGAAAGGGGAAGGAAATTTTGGAAGAAGGAATTGATCTCAACACCTCTAAATTAGATATAATACTATATATTGCTATGTAATAAACGTCATTGATAGTAAATAAGGTCTATATAATAGTGTGAACACAACTATTGTAGGAAGGCTTACTAGAAGGTTCCACATACTATAAATTCCATTCTCTAGAATGTTCTTAACAAGATAGAAGTAGTATATATAGAGGTAGAAAGCATCATAAAAAATGTCTTGTGGAATCATTTGCAATTCAAGATCTACTCTATTGGAGGTTTCCCCCTCGAAGAGGCAAGTGAACATTGCTTCCAGATTAATAAAGGTATCATATTTTGGCCCATATAGTTATTGTGTTAGTTGTTCAATTTCTTTCTTTTAAATATTTTGATAATTTTTGTGCTCTTGCTATGAATATTTCTATTGATACCCTATGTTGGTGTATGATGGGTGTTATATATGCACTAAAAACACAGTAAAAACCTTTAATTAAATTGTCAACCCAGGGTAAGTAAACTTAGAGTTGTAGCAAAATATATGGCAAAGGTAGAAGGTTGGTAGGAGTATAATCTAACTGAGGAAGGCAGCTATCTAAGGTTAATCTACTCAAGCAAATCTTATCTAATGAGAAAACCCTACTAAGAAAATTGAAACTAGGTAACATAAGTACAAGTCGATGGATAGTTCCTAAGAAAGCAAATGAAAACTCTATGTAAAGCAAACTAGTTTAACAATAAGCAAAAACAAACTACTAAGCATAATAAGAAAATGGAAAAAGCAAACTATTTTAACTTGCCAACCTACATTCAATGAGCAACTACCCTATGAAAGAAAATAAATAAGCAAGTAAGCAAAAGCACCTATCTAAACTATTAAAGCAAATAGACAAGCAAGGAAAGACACCTAACTAACCTACTAAAGCAAAAGACAAGTAAACAAAGGCATCTAACTAACCTACTAAAGCAAAAGACAAGTAAGCAAAGACAACTAACTACTACAAGCAATCAAAATAAAACTTCTCATTGAACAACTATCTAGCCTAAGAGGCAAGTGAACTAAATGCTTAATGCAAAACTATTTCTAATGCATGAAAGGAAATCTGGACTAAATGCTCAATGAAATGCATGAAAGGAAATCTATTCTATTGAAATCAAGAAACATTATCAACTAATTCTTAATCTATGATAAGCAAACTACTATCTAATCTATCAAAGCAAAGTCTATCTATCCTACGACAACAATAAAACTTTATTCTAATCTATGAAAGCAAGAAACTACATCTATGAAAGCAGGAAAACTATTCTTTAACCTATGAAATTTCAAATATAATGTTGGTGGTTGTGTGAATGTCTTCGATGTCGGATAATATCTCGATGGCACTTGACAACAAAGGAGAATTTCAATGGTATAAGCTCAATACTAATCTCAATGGCAAAATGAAAGGTGTGGAGTAAACAACCCAATGAAAACTTAGCCATGGCAAAAATAATGTTAAATACCCTGCATATTTATGTATAAACCATCAACAACATAACGAGATCATCATTATTTAACTAAGAAATTTAATTACATTTTAATTCTAGGAAAGGAAATTGCGTAAAAGAAAACTATGCTATGTCTACTCTAATCATTCAAACTGCAATAAGGAAACAATTGAAAACATAAATTAAACTATGATATTAAAAAGTAAATTAACAATCTATATTAACTAACAACTAATTAAATGAAATCTAATATAAAATTGAAGTAAACAAGCTATAATAAAAAACTGAAATTAACTCTATCCATCCATCAATCCTTGTCAAAAGAAAACC
>JASDQU010101456.1:15234-27588 GCA_032191745.1 Picea mariana
TGAGTTTTACACTTAGTTTTTATTGAGTCTTACACTTAGTTTATTTTTTTACTTTTGAATGTAGAATGTGGGAGCCCACATTGTGATTTTTCTACATCACTTAACCCTGCAACTCGCATTCCTGCAACATTCACAACACTTAGTCATTTTTACTAAGATTTACTGAGTTCTACACTTACTCATTACCCCACAACCCACATTCCCAATGCTTGGTCATTTTTACTAAGATTTATTGAGTTCTACTCTTCCAATATTATTATTTCATGAAATTATTCATTATATTCCTAAGTTTTATCCCCCTCCTTCCTCCTTTGGCATATTGGGACAGATGACAGTGAAGTGGACCTATCCGTAGGTGACACTTGGATGATATTTTTTGGACACATATTACTGGGTAGTGGCTTAGCATGATGATTGAGCGATGAGGTGGCAACCAAAAGATATACTATGCACAAGCTACACAAGGTTCTATAGTTCTCTCTATTTCACACAAAAATAATATGGGGATGCATTTTGTGTATAAAAATTATATGATAACTATTCCCCAATGCATGTGGGATAAATAGGGGCAAATTAACAAATCAATGGCTCAAAATTCATGTGGATAGATCAACGGTCGTTGAGTCTCTGTCTTTCGAAGGTTGTAACTTTTGATCCCCATGTCCAAATTGAACAAATAAAATCTCATTGGAAAGATAAAGACGAACAACACTTTGGTATTGGTTTCCATGGTTGGAATCATAACTATTATGCCCAAAAAAATAAATTACAATCAATATTATTTTTAGCTTGGCAACGAATCATTTTTGAAAAATAGTTTATTAAAATAAATTTATGAACTTCTAAAGTGGCTCCCAGTTGATGGAAGGAATATCTAAGTTCACATTTACAAAGGGGAATATAAAACTAGAACTAAAAAGCAGTTCTAAGAGGATGAAGAGAAGATTATAAAACAATATGTAAAAGGCATTCATGGGTTGTTGGTGGAGAGTTTGCAAGAAGCAAGTTTTGTCTTTCCAAGATTTTGTGAATTAGCCTACTTAACTTTATCTCTCATCTTTCTTTCTACTTGATTATTTCAATCAGGTTTTCCATGTATGTTTGGAAACATGAAGATCTGGGTCTGATCATCTCTTTCTCTAAATTCTTCCAGTCATTTTTCATGATATTCCAAGTCCATAGGAGCAAAATCCTTGCTTGTAAAAAAACAAATGCAGTTTAATTAAGTTTATCTAATTTTAATTGAGATCTTGTTGAGGTTGCTTAAACCCTCTTGTTTCAGACATGGTTAAAATTGTTATATTTGGGATACTATTATTAATTTCCCCCTCAAAGAACTATTCAAGTATCATGTTATTTTTATGAATATGTGTGGTGATGTGTCAATGGATTCTTGAGGAGATGATGCTTTACAAACTCATTTGATATTAACATAGAAGTCTTGTAAAGTTCTTTGATGACCTGTCCATTTTATTTTCCTTTCATCTTGCAAAGTCATGACTGATTTTGGATTCACATTATTTTAAAAGGAAAGAAAAATATCTATTGAAACAAGATTCCAAATACAAATCTTTGTAGATATATTTATTTACTTTTCTTGAATGAGATGATGTGCTTGACAAGTACACCTATATATAAAAGTTTTATTGGAAGATTTGTCGGGGTTTCTATTGCATGCATCTAAGTTTAGAAGAACAATCTTCGATATATCAAGAAAAAGGAGTGCCACCTCTATAGAAACTAGGAGAGTCTTCCTTTTTCCCCACAAGATTTTCTCTCAATGTTGGTCATTTTCCCTTGAATGAAAAAGTGATCAACATAATTGGCGATCATACTAGGGAGAAATATAATATCAAGAAATATGATTCTTTTTTAAGATCAAACATTATTGATAAACTAGAAGTTGTTTGGTTCGAGTCTTCAAAACAAATCTATCAGATTATTAGCTAGATGGTTTAAGATGCACTGGTTTCTTGAAAACCTCTTTCAATGAGCAACAAATGGCCTTGAAGATATGTTATTAGATTTCCAAGAACAAACCAATTATGCCAACTTTTGTAGAACCAAAGAAACATCCAATATTTGGGAGGATGAGCTCCCTGGTGACTCCATAATTAAAACTCTATATTTTGAAGAAAGATGCCTTAATGACTCCACTCAAAAGATTCCATAATTACAAGAAGATATATATGAAGACTCTACCAAAGAGTTTCTTTCATGTTTTGATGACATTTCATCTTTCCCACCAAGCCCAACAAAAGTTGTTCAATTTTTGGTGAAAGGAGAAGATCCCAAAAGAAATAAATGATTGCATATAATCCACTCAATTTGTAAGGAGAGGTTCATCCCATGCCAAATACTTCCATGAACACGTTTCATGTGTTCTTCACAAATACTTCAAAGGATGCAGAGAAGCATTTGGTTAAGTTTGATAATATATGTGATAGTTTTTCCCTTTTATTGGATTTTGTTGTTTGTATGCACACCCACATCATGAATTTGACCACAGTAATGGATGGAACCAAACCCCATCATTCCCATTATAGCAACAACACAAAGGACGAAGCATTTGACCTTAGAGAGTTTTGTTTATTATTAGAAACAGTATGGTAAGGATAAATTACAATTGGGGAATTATTTTGTGTTACTTATGGGATAAAAGTTAGATGTTACTAAAAAAACACATAATCTCATTGGAGGTAGTTCTTTCTTGTAAATAATGTTTAAGTTGAAATATGTTTTTGGTTCTAGAGTACAATTTAAAATGATTACCTGGCTAAGAGTTTATCTTTCTTAGACATAAATAAATAAGTTAATGATCCAAGTGTTTGAAAATTGGTTGTCATTGATGTCAACCCTAGAAGAAGCCTCGAAGCAAGTCCAGAATCCCCAAAGGTGTGGTCAGGAAGCCCCAAATTTGATTGAAGAAAATTAGTATGAATGGAATTGAAAATGCATGAAAAACCTCCATGGATTGATAGTCCTCGTCAAGTTGTTTCCAACCATATGTGGCATGCCACGTGGTTCCTCACGATTCAGGAGTTATGCTCTTTTAAATGATGATCATATATTTTTGCTCCATTGCATAATTCGACCCCCAAATTGAAAAAGTATAAAAGAAAAAAAAAATTGCAAGTGTTAACTCGTCCCAAGCTAAGATAAATACTAAAAATTATTAATAAAATGACAAAAATTCGAGTCATCTCCATTTTTTAATTAATTATTTGGTAAAGTCAACACTAAAAAGGTGGCTTAGACTAGTATAAATAAATTTCAAGAGCCTCAATCTTCGTACTCACTTATGCACTCTGATATGAGGCAAAACAAAGATTCGAAACAACGAACTTTATGGTCGATCTCAGGCTATGCCATCAAGATACTGAGGAAGTTTTTGTGGTAGATATGAGGCTATGACAACAAGAGTCTGAGGCAGTTTTTGTGGCAAATATGAGGCTATGACAACAAGAAACCTGGGGCGGTTTAAAAGTGACTTCTGAAGCAGCTTCTGAGGTAAATCTGAGGCATTCCTGTGGTGTTTTTGATGCAGTCTCTATGGTGGATTTGAGGCAGCTTTGTGGCAAGTCTAAGGATAGTTTCAGGTGAACAAAGTGAGTTTTCTATCAACTTTTATAAGTTTGTTCCAGGCATGATTGAAGTATAATTTCTAAGGTATATTTTGAAGCATTAAGGCCAAATCTGAAGTGAAATCCAGGCTTGTTTTGAGGCCCATTCCTTGACAAAGATAAGATGGTTGTTCTGAAGCAGTTTTGTAATAATTCTGAGACGCTTCTATAATAATTCTGAAGCAGTTTGTGTGGTGAATCTGCAACTATAATCAGGGTGGATCTGAGATATTCTGTTAGTCGAATTTTCTAAGGTAACGAGGTAGATTTACTAAGGCTATAAGACTAAGTTTGACATATGTTTTCAAGGTAAATTTTGGGCCTATTTAGAGGAAAATCTAAGGTGAAATAAGGGTAGATCTGAGGCCATATATAAGGGAAGTAAAGGGTTTTTTAGTGCAAGCTCAAACATTTGTATTTTCAGAGATAGTCTGGGTGTTATTCCAAGTCTGTTGAAAGGATCGTTTAACAAGTTAGAGAAGCATTCATATAACTCAGCAAAGGAGCAGATTGAAGATCTAGTTATGGTCTAGTTTTGGCATCAGGAAGATGACTCAACAAAGTTTCTAAGAAGGTGATCTATCAAAGGTAAGAAGGCAACATATGAAGGATACAAACCAAGGGTGATACAATCAATGTTTCATCTATCAAGGCAAGGGGTTTCACCTTGAAAAAGTGAAGCGTAATCGGGTAAATATTGTTAAAAGAAAGAAACAAAACAACTAAAAGATTCAATGTTAAGCTCATATTGTTAAAAGAAAGAAACAAAACAACTAAAATATTCCATGTTAATCTTGTTCTGGTAAATTTGTTCAAGAACCATGTCAAAAGATTCCAAGCTAAGTGATATCTTTTGGGTATGAGTAGTACATATAGTCATCCATATCTTGAACAGAGCATTGCTCATAACTAACAATGATAAGACGGACTAATATCCAACACTTTAGATTTTTTGGAAGCAAGTGTTACATAAAAATGGAAGATAATGGGATTGGAAAATTTGACCCCATGGTAGATCAAGTCACACTTGTTGGATACTCATGCAAAAACAAGACATACAGGTGCTTTAACTTAAGACTCAAAAATATAGTGGAAAGCATAAATGTAAAGGTTGATGAAACATATTTGTAGGAAACCAGGAAGGAAAGCAAAAATTCGAAATAGCGGGAAGAAGAACAACTAAAGCAAGAAGAAGAAGTAAAAGAGGAAGAACAAAAAAAAGAGAAGCAACTAGAAGCAAAGCATGAATAAATGGAAGACAACCAACAAGAACTTCAGACATCCTCCAAGACACCAAAGCACTGGCACCAAAAGAATCATCCACGAAAGAAAATCATTGGGGATAAGAATGTCGCAATAGAAACCAAAAGTACACAAGCACCAGACCAAGGATATTTCTCCCTATTGTCCACGATCGAACCAAGCAAATTTGAGAAAGCCAGTAATGATGAGCATTGGATCAAGGCCATGGGAGAAGAACTAAGTCAAATATAGAAAAATGAGACATGGGAACTAGTTCCCATACCTAAGGATAGAAATGTGATTGGTACAAAATGGTGTTCAAAAACAAATTAAACAAAGATGGACATGTAACCAGAAACTTAGTATGCAAATAATATGCTCAAGTTGAAGCAATAAACTTTGAAAAAAAAAATTCTCCTATGGATAGAATGGAAGCAATTAGAATGATCTTGGCCTATGCTTGTTCCAAAATAATTAAAGTGTATCATATGGACGTAAAATCAACATTTATGAATGGAGAATTAGAAGAAAAAGTCTACATAGAATAACCAAAATGGTTCCTACTATCAGAAAAGGAAGATTATGTTTGCAGAATGAAGAAATTTATGTATGGACTTAAGCAATTCCCCAGAGGCATGGTACTCAAGATTGGACAAGTATTTACAACAAGAAGGATTCAAAAAGGGAAGCTCAAATAGTAATCTATACATAAAGTGGATCTAGACAACATATTGTTACAAGGAAAATCACTCTATGGCATGGGATAAATCACAAAAGAAGGAATGACTGCAAAAATCAACTCTAATCCCAAGTATGCTATATAAACAAAAAATGATAACAAGACAAGATAAATATCCTACCTCGTCCAAACGTTCGATGAAGACCATCGTTGAGCACGCAACTCAAAGCTTTATACCTACAACTTGTCCTCAACAACCAATATACGCAAGCATATGGTGATAATATATAATGTTAGCATATACAATAGTATAATCCATTAACATTCATAACAAATACGCCCATGGAGTAATAATTCAAATATTTGCAAGATATCAATTGGACGAGAAAAGAGTATTTCTATTAAAAAATGATCAACAAAAGTGTATAAGTGACAAACTTCTGTGTCGACACATCTCGGAATCGAGAAACTAAGTCCCTTCCAACTGGGCCTCCACCACTTCAATCCTCCGCCAAAGGCAAGCTCATATAAGAGAGACAAAGAGGTTCTCCATCAAAGAGAGAAGAGCTTGGGGGTTGAACGATGTGTTCAGATTTTAAAGGACAAAGGGATGCAGACTCAATGTGAAGTGAAAATTTCTCCAAAGTATCTTTACTCTCAAAAGTTGAATTCTCTCATCTTCCACGGTTTGGATATGGCTCAATTTATAGCCTTCAAATGGAACTAAAGGGCCGAGTCAGAATGTTTCCAGTATATGGAAGGTCAAGGATCATGGATCTCGTGATGTGACATGGAAACTTGACACAATTTTTAATTTTGAGCACCAAACTCAATGTACGCGGGATGTAGTGGTGCAACCTGTGTATACACATGTTTCCTAACTGGTAGGGCACGTATATGTGGAAAAATATGATTTTTTGGCTCTGGAAAGCGCAAAAGGGGACTTCAAGTCTGCATAGGGAAATGGAAAGGCCCCATGAGCAAGTTACATGGGGTGAGTCAAAAATTGCTATAACAGGCATTCTTGGATTTGCTACATAATTCTCCTTCCTTCTTAATCTGGTTATCTCATTCTGCATTTTCCTGATGGTTCTATTCATTTGTGCAATTTCAATTCTTTGCTTGGTTTCTTGTGCCGCAATAGGGTCTACCTTCACATCTGGTATGGTCCCCTTGAAGAAGCCTCCTCTGCTTGTTTGATTTTGAGTTGGTCATGACTTCGATTCTTTTTTCTTTCGTGAGCTAGAGGCTCCTTGAATATCAATACTTAAGCCTCCCAACTGCCTTTGTACTTTTCCTAGGATAATGTCAAGGTCGACACCCGTATCAATCATAATTTCTTCCATCTCAGTGACTTTAATCATTTCTTCCTCCAAGGCATCCATCTGAGATGTTCTGATAGCATATTTCACATTTGGGGGCATCACATTCTTATAACAACCGAGTATGACTAGGTCATTAGGTATTTTATCTTTTGGAATCTTAAATTTTTATTGAACGTGAGATTAAAATCTCGTATTCTCTCATTCTTCCTCAAACCAATCTAGGTGAAATTGGTGAGAAGGGTGTGATATGCAACTGTGCGGGTGCACATAGTTAGGAACATGGCTTCGAGGCCATTAAACGAGCCAATGGATCTACTGGGTAATGTTGTATACCATTCATAATCTCTTCCCAACAAGGTTTGAAGAAATAAAAATACCATCACATCGTCATATTCCACACGATGAAAATCACAAACATCAAAAAATAAGTTAAGGTGTCTCTTGGCATCAATTGTTTCGTCTCTAGAAAATACCTTCAGGGTACCCTTAGGGAGAGAGAGGAGATCATGTTTATCACCTCAAATATTTAAAGGGGAATCTCTTACTCTTCTTCGATTTTCAAATATTAGGTTTTCTTGATTTATTCCACCACCTCCTTCTCTCTCCTCACGAGGTTCTCTTCATGGTTCTTCTCGTGGTTGTTCATTTCTTTCGACCATCTTTGGAGATGTTTTAGGAATATGTTTTCCACTTCTTAGAATACAAAGTTGTTTTCTCTTACTTCTGGTAATGGGTCCCTTGTATTCATCCAGCTTCAATCACAACCTTATCTTTATGCTGCTCTAGTGTAAAGATAGTCTTATCTCCTCCACTACTTGAACTATTGTTGATAACATTTCTAGGTCACCAACCTTATGTACATGAGTACTTTGGTTGTTACCTTCTTATTCTTCTTCTTCATTCAAGGTAGTCTTGATGAACGAGTTATTGAATCCTACCGAAAGCATGTGTTTTGCAAAGATTTAGTTAGGATCAAAGCCCTTGATCTTTTCAACATATTTCAAGCTTACATTATTGAAATGGATTGCAAACTCATCAATTTTATTTATGTTTCTGAAAATAAAATATCTAATCTTCCACGGCAAGGGGATGATTTTTTGTTTTCCTTTCTTCATGGAAAAAATGTAGTTAGAAGTTGTTTTTCCTCGCTACTTTTGTAATAAACAATTTGTCAGATACATGATATGGAAGAAAAGATAGATTTTCTTTGGAACAAAATATTATGATGACAATGTGATTTTCCATCTGTTCTATCGTTCCCCTTGAAGACTGGGATAAAATCATTGTAAATTTCGTAAAACCACAGAGAAGTCTTGTGTCTCCATAATTCCTGATATCAAAAGGTAACTGGGTTTTTTCACAGTTCACCCTCTTACTTATAGTCAAGTTTGGAAATTTACAACAATACACTATAGCAAATACCAAATAGGAAGCCATAAAGAATTTTTTGTTTCTTTTGTAGTATGATAACTGGGATGATATTTTGATGGAAATCAATTTTCCCCAATCAAAGATAGCATGTTCTTTTACTGTAAAATATAAAATATAAAGAATCATGCGAGAAATGGTAGCAGTGCTTTCCTGACCTGTCAACTTTGTGAACAACCATGGAATCTCTCGAAAGGGGTTTTTAAAAGAATCGACCTAGATCCTGGTTATGTCTTATGGAATAGTCACAAGATTCTCCAAATATTTAGGTAGGAGATCCAGGCCATTGTTATGTTCCTTTAGAAAATCTTTGTAGTCTTCTCCTTTGAAGGTAATTGTTGGCTCTGGGAGCTTCAACATCTTACGAAAAAATTGCGGTGAAAGTGAAATTGGGGAATGATCTTGGAGTTTTTTAATTATATGGCTCGGTACGTACTTCTCAATGCACCATACAACAAGTTCTTTGCAGTTGAATACCTCAGGAACACACCCTGCACGAGAAATTTCGAATGCCCAGATTACGTCTTTTTGTGCAGGAGGAGATGAGTAATATGAATATGCTCCAGACCACTGAAAGTTCTGGTCTTCACGACAAAATATATTCAAAGTATCTCCATAGAATTGTTGTCTAGTTACCACTGCCATTAGGTTGACGAGAGTATTTTTCAGCTAAATAATAACTTGAAATAAATCCTTTCGGAGAGATGACAATAATATAATCCTTTGGAAAATGGCAAATTAATACAATTTAATGAATAATCTCCTCAAGTCTTTTTCCATTAATGACAATCTCTTTGAAGCCTACACAATCAGTTGTTAGCATTAAACAACATTCAATGCATATTGGAAAAAACACGAGAATCGTGAGGACGAACCAGAGTAGTATTGAATATGAAGTTTTTCACGAACCCGCCAACCAAGGAACCTGCCAACCCGCGATTGTGGATGATCAAAAATAATTTAAAGTGTAGAAAAATGGTCAATCGGACTAGCATACAGGAGAAATAAAATGCTTTTTGGGACTCAAGACCCGCGACAAGTCTGATGGTTAAAATGAGGATCACGAAATTTTGGGTGCAAAGTGGAGGTCGTGGAATTTGGAGGATGAGAGCTTGACCCCGTGAACCCGCGATGTTGAAAAAAGGATAAGTATAATATAGCAAGGCGGTCAGAGAGACTTATGGCATAATAAAATGGATGGGGATGAAGACTCGCGGACCTGCCGATTTTTGAAATGCGACTAAGTATGGTAACTAGAAAGGGATAGAAGAAGGGAAGAAAGGAAAAGGGAAACAAGAGAAAGTATAGAAGAGGGAAAAGAAGTTGGGAAAATAAAAAGGGGAAGGAAATTTCGGAAGCAGGAATTGATCTCAACACCCCTAAAGTAGATATAATACTATATATTGTTATGTAATAAACGTCATTGATAGTAAATAAGGTCTATATAATAGTGTGAACACAACTATTGTAGGAAGGCTTACTAGAAGGTTCCACGTACTATAAATTCCATTCTCTAGAATGTTCTTAACAAGATAGAAGTAGTATATATAGAGGTACAAAGCATCATAAAAGATGTCTTGTGGAATCATTTTCAATACAAGATCTACTCTATTGGAGGTTTCCCCCTCGAAGAGGCAAGTAAACATTGCTTCCAGATTAATAAAGGTATCATATTTTGGCCCATATAGTTATTGTGCTAGTTGTTCAATTTCTTTCTTTTAAATATTTTGATAATTTTTGTGCTCTTGCTATGAATATTTCTATTGATACCCTATGTTGGTGTATGATGGGTGTTATATATGCACTAAAAACACAGTAAAAACCCTTAATTAAATTTTCAACCCAGGGTAAGTAAACTTAGAGTTGTAGCAAAATATATGTCAAAGGTAGAAGGTTGGTAGGAGTATAATCTAAGGAAGGCAACTATCTAAGGTTAATCTACTCAAGAAAAACTTATCTAATGAGAAAACCCTACTAACAAAATTGAAACTAGGTAACCTAAGTACAAGTCGATGGATAATTCCTAAGAAAGCAAATGAAAACTCTATGTAAAGCAAACTAGTTTAACAATAAGCAAAAACAAACTACTAAGCATAATAAGCAAATGGAAAAAGCAAACTATTTTAACTTGCCAACCTACATTCAATGAGCAACTACTCTATGAAAGAAAATAAATAAGCAAGTAAGCAAAAGCACCTATCTAAACTATTAAAGCAAATAGACAAGCAAGGAAAGACACCTAACTAACCTACTAAAGCAAAAGACAAGTAAACAAAGGCATCTAACTAACCTACTAAAGCAAAAGACAAGTAAGCAAAGACAACTAACTACTGCAAGCAATCAAAGTAAAACTTCTCATTGAACAACTATCTAGCCTAAGAGGCAAGTGAACTAAATGCTTAATGCAAAACTATTTCTAATGCGTGAAAGGAAATCTAGACTAAATGCTCAATGAAATGCATGAAAGGAAATCTATTCTATTGAAATCAAGAAAGATTAACAACTAATTCTTAATCTATGATAAATAAACTACTATCTAATCTATCAAAGCAAAGTGTATCTATCCTACGACAACAATAAAACTTTATTCTAATCTATGAAAGCAAGAAACTGCATCTATGAAAGTAGGAAAATTATTCTTTAACCTATGAAAATTCAAATATAATGTCGGTGGTTGTGTGAATGTCTTCGGTGTCGGATAATATCTCGATGGCACTTGACAACAAAGGACAATTCCAATGGTATAAGCTCAATACTAATCTCAATGGCAAAATGAAAGGTGTGGAGTAAACAATCCAATGAAAACTTAGCCATGACAAAAATAATGTTAAATACCCTGGATATTCATGTATAAACCATCAACAACATAACGAGATCATCATTATTTAACTAAGAAATTTAATTACATTTTAATTCTAGGAAAGGAAATTGCATAAAAGAAAACTATGTTATGTCTACTCTAATCATTCAAACTGCAATAAGGAAACAATTGAAAACATAAATTAAACTATGATATTAAAAAGTAAATTAACAATCTATATTAACCAACAACTAATTAAATGAAATCTGATATAAAACTGAAGTAAACAAGCTATAATAAAAAACTGAAAAGAAAACCTAATTTCAAAAGAAAACCCAAATAAAAAACTCCGTTCTATCTAATTAAAAATATGTTTTAAACTAGACTATAAAATCATAAAAGAAAGCATGATCTAACATCTAAATTCACATGGGGTTAGTATAGAGAGAGAGACTTGCAAGTCTTTTCCTAGTCTATAAAATCAATGCATGCTAATATGTATCATCATCTAACCTGCAAAACAATTAAAACAATTAAACTACAACAAACTAGTTAGCATAATAAAAACATACATGTACAGGAAAATAAAAAGAGTAATTAAATTAAGAATTGCATAAACAAACATGAAGACAGTTACCAGACTGCTGGTGGGCCCCCCAGCAAGTCATGGTCACTCTCTAAAATCACACCACGAACTCAGCAGGCCGAATTCACCATAAAAATCCAAAAACAAAGTTCTCGCATAATTCTAGCAATGTAAAAACCCAAAACAGAGTAAAAACGAGTTTGTCTCCAATACAATGGTTCTTCTACTTGCTTAACAATCTTATGACCATCCTAGCAGTATTTATAAGATTACAGACCAAGTGGTCGACCACAGGAGGGTCGAACCACTTCTAATTTCGGTAAAATACAATAAATGATGCCCTAACTGACAAAACAAAGCAAGCCAATAATCACCCTTTTTGGACAACTCAAACTGAGTTGTTTGGAGTTTCGTAGCTGCAGGGGGCAAGGATAAACAAAACTCATGTTCCTGATTCGCCCAAAACTAGCTGCCAATGCCATAACCGCCAACTTGCCTTCCATTTATGTGCAATACAGAGTGTTGGACAGAGGGTCGGATCGAGTGTCGGAACTAGAAACATAGTGCGTTTTTCCCTGTAACACCAAAAAATGTGAATTAGCTCTTAGAAATCATAAAACATGATTAATTATACTTGATTCAATCATTAAACATGAATTACATGTACCTTA
>JASDQU010101456.1:27688-53285 GCA_032191745.1 Picea mariana
ACATCAAGGCCATGGTTGTAATCTCTCTTTCACATTTAATATGATACAGTAATATGATTCTTTCCTATAAAGCTTGTTGTGTTTTATTGTATGATTCCTTGATCACATACATAGGTTTATATTAAGTTTATGCTATTGCTATCACTTTGGTTGGTTGCGTTCTTTTGCGGGATCATCATTGTGTGAGCGTTGGGATGGAGCTAGGATGGTTAAGGCGAGAGGAGGTGACATTTAGAAGGTATGTCACTCATCCCACTTTAGTTAGTAAATTCAATATCTAAAACTTAAGGAAATCGTCATGTTCTGGTGTGTTTTGTTCTGGATCTAGGTGGATCTAGGGAGATCAGTGAGTGTCTGCACCTACCGATTAGTTTGATAACAAAATTGGCGACTCCACTGGGGAACGGATTGTTTCCTAGTTAGTCTAGTTTCCCTTGCTTTGATTGATTGTTTTCTGGTCTCTGAGTCTGTGGGAGATCCATCCAGACTCTTTGGATCTGAAAGTTCACTCAAATTTAGTCCTTTTTCAATTTTTTTCTTGTTTATAGGCATTCTCGCACTGTACCCTTTAGTGGCCTGCAAGAAACACCTGAGTTCGCACCCTGGTGTTAAGTCCAGTGCGAACCCCTCGCAGTCAACCTTTGTTCAGCTTGCGAGAATCTTTGATTCTCGCACTGTAATACACTGCCAGCTTGCGAACTTGTTTGTACAAATTTTTGGATTGGGTCTTATCATTTTTTGATGCCCAGTTTTGCTTTGAACAACTGGATTGAACTTTTGGAGCCTATATTGATCTGTTTACAGTCTTCTTGACATTTTTTGGGTTGCTTTTAGCCACTTTTGCTTTGTTTGGTTTTAAAGGATTAGTCTCTTGCTTTGAGTGTCTTTCAATTACAAAGCATGTGTTTTCTTTAGAATTGTTGGAAAGATGAGATTTCTTCTGAATAATTCGCTTTAAAAGAGAACTTTTAGTTTGGGTTTCTTTGTTTTAAGAAAGTTCATTATTGCTTTTAGTGAAATTTTTGAAACAAAAAGATTTAATTTCTTGTTTTATATTAGATTGGGGGCATCCTTGCATTTGAAGTAGCGAAATTGCATGATTCTTGGCATTTTTTGATCTTAAATTATGAAAAATTCCATGAATCGTGCATTGGTGTTCAATACCTTTTTCTCATTTCTTGAGAATCTTGATATTGATGAGTTTAATATGTTTTGGGACATCGTGCATATGGGAATGATAAATGTTTTCTCCTTCCCGTAGCATAGCTTTCATCGAAATAAAAAGATTGCATCTTCATATCTTTGCATAATTTTCGAGTTGGTCAAAACACCATATCGTCCACGCCATCTTCCTTTTGAGTAACAACAACCATAAAATAAAGCGCTTATAAAAAACTGATTAGACATTTTTTATACTTTATGGTAGAAAACCTACATTAGATTAGTCTTAGGGATTTGGAATAGGTGTGAAAGATAACTTTCCAAAGTTGCAAACAAACATAGAATCTTGAGTTAGGGAGCGGTTAAATCCACTTATTACATTTTGTCCTGGGAAGCCCTTCTAACACAAGGGTCAATCACGAGGTCACATTGAGACTGGCAGAGTTATTCACCCTGCTTTGTTGGTCTTGGTGTAGAGATTACGTGTATTATGGGGGTCGCTTGAGAGGTATACCCACAATGATGAGTGGAAGCCTTTCAAGTTGATTTCGGGCTAGATACCATGCCCTTGCGCATGGATCGGATTGTCGACTATTTCCCTAGGCATCACTGTAGTGATTGGTAACCTTAGTGGCCTATCTCTCTAGGTTCTTTACACGAGGTGACTGTGGAGGGGTAAGTCTTCATGGTACCTGGAATCGACGTTGGCCAAACTCACTCGGGCTCCTTGGAGGGTATACCTACGATTATGTGTTGGAGCTTGCACCAGGGTGTAAGTCCATTAAGCAGGTCGTCAACGTAACTTTTCCACCCGCTCTCTCTTAGCCCCTTCTTACTTTGTTCTCACAACGTTGGATTTCATCACCAACTAGTGTGCTCATTGTGAGAAGGTTTTGTTTGCTTGCTTGCTTACTAGATTTTTAGCGTGTGTTGTTTGTTCTCCCTAGTGGACTCTAAATTGGATTTTTAATGGCGTCAGTTCCTGAAATGACCAATGAAGGAAACCCTGCTCTAGGGGAACCTTTTGTTTTTTCTTCTTATGGAAACATTGGTCCTCCTCACATTGCTACTTTGAGCCTTCCAAGTCTCACTATTGGATTACCGATATGGTTGTTTTCCACTCAGGTAATTCCGAATGCAGTTACTGCTTCAGTCGCAAGCACTTCCCCCCAAGAGCATCAACCTCATGTTGATCCTTCACCTTCTTCACCAATAAGGTCTTCTTTGCTTTCTTCGCTTGAAATGTCGCCTTCCGTTTCATCTTCTTCGTCGGGTGAAAGTTCTGAAGCTAATAACCCGATGGATAAGAAGAAGAAGAAAAGAAAGATTAAGAAGAAGAAAGATAAGCGAGGGTCAAAACCTCCGACCATTGTCAAACATGTTGGAAAACAACCAGTTACTGTTAATCATGCTGGGAGTGTTGATGATGTCAAGATCACCCAAATAACCCGTAAGCCCAAGTACCCTTGGAGGCTTTGTAAGGGTAACCATCTTCTTAAGGAATGCCCAGGTCTATCCAAGGTTATAGAAGCATGGTCTACACATCCTCGCCAACCTATGTCATTAGCCTCTGAACAACATGTTGATGACCTCTCGTCAACTAGTCACGATAATGTTGGGAAGAAGAAAACTAGAGTCAAGTTCCCGTGCATGTTATGCAAAGGGAGTCATCTCACTCAGCTTTGCTCTTGTATGGACAAAGCCTCTAAATTACTGGAAGACATGACTGTTTCACAACCTCAACTTCCAGCTGCTTACCGTAAGCTTTNACTCAGCTTTGCCCTTGTATGGACAAAGCCTCTAAATTACTGGAAGACATGACTGTTTCACAACCTCAACTTCCAGCTGCTTACCGTAAGCTTTCTCTCAACCCTCCAATAGTTGATGGAATGATCACTCTGGTCCCTTCACCGGTCAATCTGGTTGATCATGTCGTCAATCTGGTCGCGTCCTTAGTTGAACCAATTGACAAAGTGGTTGATCCGATACCTTCCTCGGTCAATCCCAGTCTCCCCTCAGAGAGTGAAACTAAAACAATCGATCCAGTCCCATCCTCGGTCGATCCCACTCTCCTGTTAGAGAGTGCCACTCAAGTGGTCGATCCGTTTCCATTTGTCAACCCCATTCTCTCCCTGGAGAATGAAACTCAACTGGTTGATCTGATCTCTCCATCGGTCGATCCTACTCTCCCGCTAGAGAGTAAACCCGATACTACCCATGTTTTTCTCGTCGATACAGAATCTCCCGTGCTGAGGGGTATTCCTCCTTCTCCCGTAGGACCCCCTCCAAGTAATGAGGCCATCCATTTTGATTGGGATGTGCTAACTGGACCTAGTCTTCCCTCTCACATCCCTTTCCAAATTACAGTACAGGTTTGTGGTCGATATGTTCCTCAGACACTGATAGATGAAGGTGTGTCCGTTAGTATTTTGTCCTCGATTGCTTGGCAGGCTTTGGGTTGTCCTCATCTTGTGCTGGTTACGCAGAATCTGTTAGCTTTTAACAGAAGAACTAGTCAACCTTTAGGGACCCTTCCTCAGTTTCCTGTAACTTTGGGAGGGAAAACTGTTTTTATTGACATCATGGTAGTCCAAGACCCCTTGGATTTCTCTTTACTCCTTGGGCGAGATTATGTCTATGCCATGAAAGCTATTGTGTCTACTCTTTTTCGTGTGATATCTTTCCCTCACGATGGACGAGTTGTGACTGTTGATCAACTTTCATTCATTGACCTCACCTGGATTGCCTCCCTGAATGGTTATTACATGCAGACGATATCACCCCTGCCACAGGTCAATTATGTGGCATTGTCGCCCATGGCTTCAACTTCTGATGACTTAGATCCAGTAGTTGACATGGTGATCTCTTCGATAGGGTTGTTAGAGCATGATCTCTTAACTCCTGTTGCGACCCTCAACATGGTGTCCTTCCAGAGTGTGTTTCTTCCTTCCAGTGAAGACCTCTTGGAAGCCATGACCGAGTTTTGTCCCTTGACATGGTGTCATTCCGAAGCATTGTCCTCTTGGAATCCATGATCAAGAAACCACTTCCGAGGATAGTTTTTTGCGTCTCTGCGGCAACCTCATTAAAAAATGAAACAGAGGTTACGAGGATAGTTTTTGCGTATCTGTAACAACCTCGTTAAAAAATGAAACAAAGGTCTTTGAGCATGGTTTTCTGATTTCAAGCTCGTTAAAAAATGAAACCACTACGAGGATAGTTTTTGCGTCTCTGAGGCAACCTCGTTAAAAAATGAAACATAGGTTACGAGCATAGTTCTTGTTTCTATGTCAAGCTCGTTAAAAAATGAAATAGTTTTCCCCCTCTCTATTTGAGTCAAGTCCTTCATCTAGTAGTTGAAGTTTCATTTCATTCTCCTTTGCAGTTGGATGAAACGAAGCTTGGGGGGCATTTGCCTCAGCCTTTGGACTTCATGCTGAAGTTGAGCCGCTAGCTTCTTAAGTTGGGGGCTAAGTACCAACCATCCCTGTGTTATGCGTTGGGAAGTCACAAGCATAGTTTTCTATGGTTCAATCTTGTGTAAAAATGAAACCACTTACCTCAAGCATAGTTTCCTCTGGCTCAATCTCGTGTAAAAATAAAACTAGGTCCAAGCATAGTTTTGTTTTGTTTTAAAGCTTGCGTAAAAATGAAAACGATCCCGAGCTTAGTCTTTGTTCTTTCTCATGCTCGTAAATACATGAGAATAAGTTACCGAGCTTAGTCTTTGTTCTTTCTCGTGCTCGTAAATAAATGAGAATATAACCGAGTATACTTTTATCACTTTTTCAGACTCGTAAAGGTTATACGAAAAAGGAACCCCTTGGAGTTCCCTTTAAGCTCTTTTTAGACTCTCTAAACATGAAAAGATTGCTGAGCGATCTTGCTTTTTTTCACGTTCGTTAAAGTATTTGAAAAAAGCGTTTGTTGGACGATAATTTATCTCTTTTTCGGTCTCATCCGACTATTTTACAAAAAAGGAACTAAGAGAGTTCTCTTTAAGTGTTTTTCAGACTCTCTAAACATGAAAAAACCCCGAGTTTTCTTTCTTTGGACTCGTTAAACAAACATCGAAAGGTCGATATGGGACCGAACCACTCCTTCCTAGGGTTTTTAAAACATACTTCGAGGGACTCGTCCGAAGGATGAGCTTACATTTACAAGCATATGTTATCCTCTTCAAGCTTGCGTAAAAATAAAAAGGTACTCGCCAGAAATGGTGGGGGAAAAATTGGGAAAGAAATGTATCTAAACCTGTATTCTGTGGAAGAGTCGCTTTTGAACATGACACCCTTTCACTCGCTTGGTGTCTAAGTTGGAAAATCTACTTGTCTTCTAATCATACTCCTTTATAAGATTGCAAATCGGTCTGTGATCCCTGTTGTTGAGTCAGTGTTTCCAAGACAGTTGTCGTGTCGTCAATATGTTCAAAGAGAAGTTCAACACAGAAAGCCTTCTATTGCGTCGACCTTTCTACAGTCCTTAAGCCTTCTATTGCGTCGACCATCCCTGAGTCAGTCCTGAATCACTTGTTACTATGATCTACATCAAATATTGTTACTTGTTTCATGTCATTGATGGGGGATACATTAAGGTCTTCCTGTGACGAGTCTTTTCCTGTCGACTTCAACTCATTATCCAGGAATTAGACTTAGAAACTAATTGGTACCTTGAAACTTGCATGCCTCAATGGCAGGTTTCCTCGCTTTCGACAACGGGTTTTCATTATCGACCCCTGATCGAGAGATTCCTTCGAGTGTTCGACCTCAGCTCATTGATTCACATTCATTGGATTGTACCAGAGTACCTTGGGAGTCATTGACATTAATGGTGATTTCCCTCGCACTTGTTAACGATATACACTAATGACCGGTAATCAAGTGATTTCTACCATGTTCGACTTCAACACATGTATTCGCATGGTTAGATTCGTTCTATAGAGTGATAGAGATGAAGACCTTGGATATTTTTTTGACAGATCCAGGTTGCATTGGAGTATATTCAGTGTACTGTTGCATAGATCCACATTGTATTTTTGGTGGCTATGTTCAAATTTGAGTCATATCGGCATGGATCCACCATGTATGTTTGGTGGCCATGACTTGTCTTACTCGACACGGATCTTGGCATGTCGGCATTTATGCTTTGAGTCATTTGTATTATGAGTATGGGAATGCCTACCTCAGTGATGATATATTATTGTACTGTATTTCCTTGTTTGTTGGCAGGTTTATGACCGATTGTTCCTTATTCGCTACACACACTCGACAAAGTATTTCAGCTATCACTCTGTTCTAACTTGATACTTTGGGGGGCTCTCTGTTACACATTATTTTCGTCATCCCTATGACCGTTAATGATGTAAACCTATCTGTTGCCTTCAGAGGGGTCAGTGGCCTGAGTTCCTGAAGAGAGAAGGGAGAAGAACTTTTCCTGAGAAAAGAAGTTGCATTTTCCTTTGTAAAAGCCCTGTAAAAAAGGAAGTTCGCAGGTTGCTATATAGGCAGAGTGCGAGAATGCCTGATTCTCGCAAGTTGCACCATAGCTAGGATGCGAGATGTTCGGAGGTTGCTCTAGAGGAAGGGTGCGAGAATGCCTACATGTGGGAAAAACAAGTGTTTTCTCGAATCTTCTAGAAGGAGAAACTTCTATGGTGAGGTGGCATCCGAATGGTTTGGATCTTACTCACTTTTATGATTTAGTGGGATCATCCTAACCTCCTCACATTATTCTCTTCAACTTATAAAAGGAGAGGAGTTCTCATGGAGAAAGTTAGCTTAAGTTGGCTTTTGAGCTTTTGGGATTGGCTAGAGTGGTTTCGAGTTTTGCCTTTGTCAAGATAGATTGTGAATACTATCAAATCTGTGCTCTCAGAATTCTTGGAGTGAAAGTGTGTGGGGAACGAAGGACAGTTGGAAGGGACCTTACGACATCAAGGCCATGGTTGTAATCTCTCTTTCACGTTTAATATGATACAGTAATATGATTCTTTCCTATAAAGCTTGTTGTGTTTTATTGTATGATTCCTTGATCCCATACATAGGTTTATATTGAGTTTATGCTATTGCTATCACTTTGGTTGGTTGCGTTCTTTTGCAGGATCATCATTGTGTGAGCGTTGGGATGGAGCTAGGATGGTGATGGCAAGAGGAAGCGACATTTAAAAGGTATGTCACTCATCCCTCTTTAGTTAGTAAATTCAATATCTAAAACTTAAGGAAAGCATCATGTTCTGGTGTGTTTTGTTCTAGATCTAGGTGGATCTAGGGAGATCAGTTAGTGTCCGCACCTACCGATTAGTCCGATAACACCAGTCAATATCGCCCAATAACCAAAGATTTATAGTATATCAAGTGTAAAGATAAAATTTCACAGATTGGTCTGACGAGACAGTCAGAAGATGGCCCCACCTATAGGATAAGAGATTCTATATATAGATAAGAAGAGGTAGGCAAGAGAGTTTCAAGATAGTCTCAGAGTTAGTTCCCAATGGAAAGTTTATGGAGTTCATTAAACTTAGATTAACCATACATACTTCATGTCATCTTTGTCTGCAAGTAATGCCATGCAACAAGTCAAGTTTAAATTTATTATTTATTTTTGGCAGATTACCATCCTCGCTAGGTAGAATGCCTCACTGCCAGCAAGCCTGTTCAATACTCCAGCGGGTTTACCTAGTCATACCACATGCCTGTACCCGCTGCCAGCAAACCTGTTCAGTATCCCAGCGGGTTAGCCTCTTAAACCCTCAGAGACTGGCCCTCCATCCTTTAAGATTTTAGTATAAGATTGCTTATGCAAGAAGATGGGGGAACAACTCTGAAAACAACTTTTTCTTTCTCTTTTTTTTTTCAATTGGGATGGTATTTATGTTAGCGGATGACTTTCCGTTATATTACTTAGTGATTGTCCCGATGTAAGGGGTACTTAAGCGGACATGGCCTATCTAAATATATGATATAATCAAGCTATTTAGTGTGTAGTGAATGGTACCATTGAGAAAGAACAAAAAGGTATCTCTAGGCTCAACTTACTTTCTTATTTTGTAAGTTATTGTGATGTTTCCATGACTAACTGCTAATCAAACCTCCTTGTTACTCTTTGATAAAGACACTTGACTCACTTACTTAGGTTTCTTGGAAAAACTATACGAGAGACCTATAGGTTTGATAGTTATGGTATCACTTCCTTATACAGTGGTGAAGAGTTTCAAGAGCAACTGCTATTTAAGATGCCTTGAGAAAAAGAAGATGAAAGTCTTTGCAAAAATATGGTTAATTACAGCAAGTCATTATTCATTTGATGCTTAGCAGACAACAAGGTTCAAGTATAGCAATGTTTTGAAGAAAAATTCTTCTTTTATATCTCCTTGAAACTGTCTACTCCTGATGAAATAAATACCTACAGAAGTCTCTAGAAAAAAACACACTCTAAAATATCAAATACTAATAAGATCAAGTCACTGGAACATGTATCTCATAGTTATTTTATTAAAATAAAATGTAAAATGAGGCTGCATTAGACTCTAAGCTAAACTAGAAACATGCAGCTTTTATTTACTATCCTACCCTACCTAAAAAGAAAGGGAAAATCTTTATTCAAGTGTAAGAACTCTTCCAATGTAACCATGTGCAGAGCAAGATAAGAAACATACTCATATCCATGTATGAAAAAGTTACCATAGTGATTACCTGGATATGAAGAACCAACCAACCTACTTGTTTGGACATGAGAAGGTGTTGAAGAAGAGAATAGTATTGTGGCCTGATGACCTCTTGAAACCAAATTTCAATGTAATCTTGATGTTTATCAACAATAATTTCTATGCTCTCTTTCATCATGCTATGCATATCCTCTTCTTTTGGATGATTGATTTCTGAAGTACATAAAGGATACGTTGAGATGGATGTTGAGAACTCCTCAATCTCATGTCTTAGTGATTGCTCTCCACTAGAGGTAGTCCATAAGTTTTCAACTTCCTTCACAGTTGGCAAGGAAGATCATTTTATAGCTCATAGGACCTTGATTCTTCTAATATTTCCAGAGAGGTAGATAAGTTCTTGACTATTGTCAAGATGTGTTCTTCCTGAAAAGAAGAGATCCCAACTGTTGCTAGGATTTGAGAGAGTTCTTCCAAACTAATGGTCACCTTTGAATTCATCTTGTCTTTTGATAAAACTTGGTTCACACAAAGATGATGTCCACAAAGTTAGGATCTCCTGATGGTGGTAAGAAAACAAAGGTTGTATTATTTGGTTCTGCGGAAGGCTCGAGTGGTCTTGCCTCCTGTCCCACTATTACTGATGCTTCAATTTCTTATTCTATAGTGCTCCCTATTTTAGTCTCTTTTAGAGACTTCTTTAGCTCTTTGGGTTGAGCTAGCTCCTATTTTTCGGTATTGGTTTGCGAAGCTTATGAGTGGAATGTTCCTTCCCCCAAAGAGATCGGAAGGAAGCTTGGTTGAAAGGTCCGACTTTGATTTAATGTATCTATGTTGTGGGTCTCTGGGCCTATTCATGAAAGAAAGTAAAAACAAAAGAGAAAAAACTACCATTTGATTCCTAGGTCTATTCATGAAAGAAAACAAAAAGAAAAACTACTATTGGGTTTGGGGGAACCTGCTATAGCAGATGCGCAGGTTCTTACCTTTCATATTAAAGTTCCCCCACCACCAAATTAATGATAAGGTCTAAGGATGATCTAATTCCTAATTACTTCATACCTTAAGACAACTCCCTGGCAACGACGCCAAAATGTTAGGTGATTTATATGTACTAAAAAATACACTAAACTACCCTCAATTAAATTATCAACCCGGGGTAAGTAAACTTAGAGTTGTAGCAAAATATATGCCAAAGGTAAAAGGCTGGTGGGAGTATAATCTAATTAATGAAAGCATCTATCTAAGACTAATCTATTCAAACAAACCTATCTAATGAACAAACCCTACTAGGCAAAATGAAAACTAGGTAACCTAAGCACTTTTGGGCCAAGGACTGATGGATAGTTCCAAAGAAAGCAAGTAAAAACCCTATTCAAATCAAACTAGTTCATGACAATAAGCAAAGATAAACTACTAAGCGTACTAAGAAAATGATGAAAGCAAACTACTTTTAACTTGCCAACCTACATTCAATGAGCAACTACCCTATGAAAGCAATTAAATAAGCAAGTAAGCAAAATCACCTATCTAACCTATTAAAGCAAATAGACAAGTAAGCAAAGACACCTAACTAACCTACTAGAACAAAAGAGAAAGTAAGCAAAAACAACTAAAACAAATAGGCAAGTAAGCAAAGACTTCTCATTGAACAACTACCTAGCCTAAGAGGTAAGTGGGCTAAATGCCTAATGCAAAACTATTTCTCTTGCGTGAAAGGAAATTTAAATGCTCAATGCAATACATGAAAGGAAATCTATTCTATTGAAAGCAAGAAAGACTAAAAACTTATGAAGACAAAAAACTGTCTCTTCTAACTTATGAAATCAAGAAACTATCTTCAATCTATGAAACACTCAAATGTAATGCTGGTGGTTGTGTGAATGTCTTCGGTGGTGATTGATGATATCTCGATGACACTTGACAACAAAGGACAATTCCAACGGTATAAACTCAACACTAATCTCAATGGCAAAATGAAGGGTATGGATTAAACAATCTAAGGAGAATTTATCCATGACAAAGATAATGTTAAATACCCTGCATATTCATGTATGAACCATCAACAACATAACGATGTTATTATTCCAATTCTACACTATGTAAGCAAACTAGATTCATTCATTAACTAAGAAATTCAATTGCACTTTAATTCTAAGAAAGGAAATTGTGTGAAATAAAACTATACTATGTCTATTTTAACCATTCAAACTATGATAAGAAAATGAATTAAAAACATAAATTAAACTATGATATCAAGAAGTAAATTGACAACTACATTAACCAATGACTAAGTAAATGAAATCTATGTAAAACTAAGATAAGCAAACTATAAAAACTGGAAGTAACTCTACCCATCCATCAATCCCTGTCAGAGAAAACCCAAATTAAACTCTATGCTATTCTAATCAAAACTCTGTTTTAAACTTGACTATGAAATCATAAATAAAAGCATAATCTGACATCTAAATGTGCATGGGGTTAGTATAGAGATAGACTTTCTAATTGCACACATGGTTAGTATAGAGAGAGAGAGACTTGCAAGCCTTTTCTAATCTATAAAATTAACACATACTAACACATATCATCATCTAACCTGCAAAAAGAAGTAAAACAATAAGCTACAACAAACTAATTAATTAAATAAAAATATACATGTACATGAAGATAAAAAGGCAATTTAAATTAGAAAATGAAAAATAGACATGAAGACAGTTACCAGACTGCTGGTGGCCCCCCCAGCAAGTCGTGGTCACTCTCTAAAAGCACACCACGAACTCAACATGCCGAATTCACCATAAAAATCCAAAAACACAGTTCTGGCATAATTCTGGCAATGTAAAACTCAAAAACAGAGAAAAACGAATTTGTCTCTAATCTTATGTCTCTTCTAGTTGCTTAACAATTTAATGACCATCATGGTAGTATTTATAGGTTTACAAACCAAGTGGTCGACCACAGGAGGGTCGAACCACTTCTAAATTCGGCAAATTACAATAAATGATGTCCTAACTAACAAAACGGAGTGAGCCAATAATCGTCTTCTTTGGACAACTAAAACTGAGTTGTCTGGAGCTTAGTAGTTGGAGGGGGCAATGATAAACAAAACCCATGTGCCCGATTTATCCATCACTGGCTGCCAATACCATAACCGCCAAATCGCCTTGCGTTTTTGTGTAATATGGAGTGCTGGAACGAGTGCTGGATCAAGTGCCAGAACAAGTGCCGGATCAAGTGCCAGATCAAGTGCCAGAACTAGAAACATAGTGCATTTTTTCCTTGTAACACCAAAAAACATGAATTAGCTCTTGGAAACCATAAAACATGATGAATTATACTTGATTCAATCATTAAAGATGAATTACACGTACCTTATGGCGATCATACCATTTTATCATGAAATTCTTCAAAAAGCTCCTTTAAAGTATGAAAAACACATATGTACATGTGGCAAAAGTGTATAATAACCGTCATGAAAGTGATCATATCTCGGGCCCAACATGCATTATTTGCAAGAGGACGCTCCCAGGAAAGAAATAGATCTAAGTCCTCAAGAGGGAGATTTAAGTCTAAGGGAAGATCTAAGTCTCCCAGAAAGTTTGTAAAGGTATGTTGGAGACGTGGAAAATAAGGGCACTGCAAGAAGCAGTGTAGATCCAAAGTTGAGAAAAAGAAGGGATATGAAGAAGCTCCTTCTATAGAGGAAAAGACCTACGAGGAAGAAGGAGGGGATGTGTACTTGGCTTCTTCAAGCACACATGCAGATCATGAGGCATCGTTGGTTGACTCATGTGCATCTTTTCATATGACTTCCCACAGGGAGTGGTTCTGTGAATATGAAAGGTATGATGGAGTTGATGTTTTCCTCGGTGATGACTCGACAAACACAATCATAGGACGAGGAAAATTTAAGTTGAGGCTCATATATGGAAGGATTAGAACAATACTTGGTGTTCTGCACATCCCAAGATTAGCCAGAAATTTGATTTCTGTAAGCAAAATGGATTATGTAAGGGTAAAAACAATATTTGAAAAGGAAACCTGCATGATGGTTCGAGGAGCAATAGTGTCGCTGAAGGGAGTTTTGTTTGGAACTTGGTATAAGCTGTAAGGAAGCACTATTAGTGATGGGTGTAATAGTTCCATTGTTTTTGATATTGGAGTTGAAGAAGAAAAAACTCCTACAGTCTCTAGATAAAAGGTTATGTCGTGGCATCAAAGACTGGGGCATATCAGAGAGAAGGGTCTTTGAATACTGCACGATAAATTTATGGTTGAAGGTATGTCTAACTACTCTCTGGATTTTGATTTATGTGAACATTGTGTATATGGGAAGCAGAATCGGGTAAGATCCCCCTTTGTTGCAACGAGGGCAGAAACAATTTTATAGCTAGTTCACAGTGATATGTTTGGGCCTGTGTCGGTTCCATCATTGGGAAAATCTGTGTGCTATGTCTCATTTATAGATGAATTCTCGAGGAATACTTGGATATATTTCCTCAAGAAGAAATCTGAAGTATTTGACAAGTTTAAAGAGTTTAAGGCTCTTGTTGAAAATCGAACAGAGAAAAGAATTAAGGTGTCGATGACAGATAATGGTGGAGAGTTATGCAGGAATGAATTTGAAGAATTCTGTAAGAAGTGTGGTATAGCAAGGTAGAAGACTAGTCCATATACACCTCAACAGAATGGAGTTGCAAAAAGGATGAACATGACACTGATGGAAAAAGAAAGGTGCATGCTAAGTGGTGCTGGGTCATGGCAAGAATTTTGGGCAGAGGCAGTGGGTACTGCATGTTACCTGGTCAACAGATCACCCTCATTAGCACTGGATGATAAGATTCCACAAGAGGTATGGACTGGTAAGAAACCTTCTCTCACACATCTCAAGGTATTTGGTTGTGAGGCCTATTTTCATGCTCCAAAGGAAAATAGGAGTAAGCTAGATAAGAAGGCTTAAAAGTTTATCTTTATTGGGTATAAATATGGTCTTAAAGGTTATAAGATTTGGAACCCAGAAACTAAGAAGGTTGTGTATAGCCGAGATGTGGTATTTAGAGAAATAAAAGATGTTGTCAAATAGGATGTCCTACCAAGTAAGGAAGAACCAGAGAAAATAGAGTTTGATTTAAAGGATGATGAATCAAACTCTATAGAAGAACATGAATCAAAATAAGAACATCCTCATACTCCAGTATTGAGGAGATTGTTTGGGGAAAGAAAGCAACCAGAAAGGTATACTCCATTTGATTTTCGTTCAAATTTTTCTTTGTCTATTACTAATGATGATCCTAGAACTATGAGGGAGGCAGTGGATTCAGAGGATGGAAAACTCTGGAAAAATGAGGCAGTGGGTACTGCATGTTACCTGGTCAACAGATCACCCTCGTTAGCATTGGATGATAAGACTCCACAAGAGGTATGGACTGGTAAGAAACCTTCTCTCACACATCTCAAGGTATTTGGTTGTGAGGCCTATTTTCATGCTCCAAAGGAAAATAGGAGTAAGCTAGATAAGAAGGCTTAAAAGTTTATCTTTATTGGGTATAAAGATGGTCTTAAAGGTTATAAGATTTGGAAACCAGAGACTAAGAAGGTTGTGTATAGCCGAGATGTGGTATTTAGAGAAATAAAAGATGTTGTCAAATAGGATGTCCTACCAAGTAAGGAAGAACCAGAGAAAATAGAGTTTGATTCAAAGGATGATGAATCAAACTCTATAGAAGAACATGAATCAAAATAAGAACATCCTCATACTCCAGTATTGAGGAGATTGTTTGGGGAAAGAAAGCAACCAGAAAGGTATACTCCATTTGATTTTCGTTCAAATTTTTCTTTGTCTATTACTGATGATGATCCTATAACTATGAGGGAGGCAGTGGATTCAGAGGATGGAAAACTCTGAAAAAATGGCATGGATGAAGACATGGCAGCCTTGGATAAGAATGAGGCTTGGGATCTAGTGGAGTTGTCAACTGGAAGAAATCCCATTGGCAACAAATGGGTATTTAAAAATAACTTGAATGCAGAAGGCAAAGTGGAGAAATACAAAGCTCGGTTAGTGGCAAAGAGTTATTCCCAGGTTGAGGGAATTGATTTTGGTGGGATTTTTTCCCATGTTGCCAAGTTAACTTCTATAAGATTTTTGTTATCTGTTGTTGATAGGAAAAACAAGGAGATTATTCAGGATGTGAAAACTTGGTTGTCCTCTAAATTTGACATGAAGGATCTCAGTGCTGCAAATTTCATTTTGGGCATGGAAATTAAAAGAGATTGAAAAAAGAGGAAACTCTGGTTAAATAAGAGAAAATATGTTGAGACAATATTGCTGAGGTTTAATATGCAGGAATGTAAATCAGTCAAGGTCCCTATTCCTATTGGTATAAAGTTATCTACAGATTAGTGTCCCAAGCCACAAGAAGAGGAGGAGGACATGTCTCGTGTTCCATATGCGAGTGCAGTTTGCAATTTGATGTATGCAATGGTATGTACTAGAATAGACATTACACATGTTGTGGGAGTTTTGAGCAGGTATATGTCAAAACCAAGGAAGGAGCATTGGACAACAATAAAAAGGTTTTCAGGTATTTGCGTAGCACTGCTAGCTATGGATTGTGCTACCAAGTAAGACCAGGATTGAATAGAGTGTTGGACTTACATGGCTTTGTGGATGCTGTTACACATGATTTTGGTCACTCTGGTGATGTCTCTACAAGTGATGTATTCAGGCTCCCACAAGGATTTTTTGCCTGAGAAAAGTGACTGTTGTCTTCTTCCAAAAAACACATTTTTAAGATGAGTTCGCAGGCTGCCTATGTTACAAGGTGAGAAAATCCCTCATTCTCGCAGGCTACCCACACTTAGGGTGCAAACTGTTTGCAGTCTTCTCTATAGGTAGGGTTCAAACCTGTTTTTATGCTTGAAGAAGAGAAGAGGTCACGAAGGTTCTAGAAGGGGATCTTCTAGAAAATAAGTTGGCATTCGTATGGTTGGCATCCTATTGACTTCTCAGATTTGGTGGGATCATCCTCATCCATGTAACCATCCCTCCTTATCCTATATATTGATAGGTTTCTCATGGAAAATGTTAAGGAAGATTGAATGAAGATTTGGTGAAAAGATTGTGTGAAGAAATAAGCTTGGACAGAAGCTTGAAGACTCTATCTGGTCTATCAAGTTGTATTGGATCTTCTTCATGCAAATACATAGTAAGTGTGTGTGTTGGAACCAAGGGTTACTGAAAGGAAGCTTGCAACATCAAGGCGATCTGGTTGCATCTTCTACTTTCATTTAATATAATACAGCGGCATGTCCCTTTCCCATAAAATCACTCTTATTTTATTGCGTAACTCCTTGATCATATGCAAAGGTTGACATTGAATATACATTGCTATCTTCACTTTGGTTGGTTTGTGTTGTCTTGGACCTGATTTCACAAGAACACCGGAGCGAAGCAGGAACAACAAAGACCAAAGGGAGCGATATAAAGGTATGCCACTCATTCCTTCTTAGTAGTAGATTCAATGATTACAACTTAGGGAAAGAGTCGTGTCGTGTCCTATTTTGTTCTAGATCCAGGTGGATCTAGGGAGATCTGTTAGTGTCCGCACCTACCGATTTATCCGATAACAAAATTGGCAACTCCATTGGGGATACAACCCATTTTGATGGTTTTTTATTGGCCATTTTCTCTAGACCTACCCTTTTTCATTCCCAATCAATCTTAGAGTCTTAAGGAGACCCTCACAGACTACCTGGATCCAGAAGTTCCCTAAAAAATTTTGCCATTTTTCCAAAATTTGCTTGATTACAGACCTTCTCACAATACACCTCTCTATAACCTGCGAGAATAACTGAGGTTCGCACCCCAGTATTGAGTTTAGTGCAAACTTCTTGCACCCTACCTGTGTCTAGCCTGCGAGAATCCTTAATTCTCGCACTGTACTCCACTACCAGCCTACGAACTCACTTGTAAAAATTTTGGATTCAGTATTTTGTGTCCTCAGATGCCCAGATGTGTTTGTGTGTCTAGGAAGAACTTCTCTGGCCAGTGATTGAATGTTCCTTGACTTCAAATCTCATGAATGATTAGTTTTCGGAAATCGAAAGCTCTTCTTGTTCATTTTTTCTCAATTTTTACCTCTTGATATTTTCTTAACAAGGGTATAATCTCCGGTTTGGAAATTCGAGTGCTTGTTTGGTCAGGAGCCTTTGATTGGATTAAAAGTTGAGATTAATTGTCCTTTTCAATTGCTTATTACTTGGAAAATTGTTACCCATGTGCATTTGAAGAGACTGGTCTTGTCAGTTTGTTATTTTTGTCTTCATTGAAAGATCGATTTGGGTGTTGTTATGTATTTCTTTTTCGTTGGTTGCTTACTTTTTCTTAGTTCCATCCCTGTTGCTTGGTTTCTAATAAAAATTAAAGACATTTTTCTTTTTTTTAAGCAACTTTTTATTCGAAAATATTGGCATTCAAGTATTGAAAGAGAACGAATAGGGAATTTGCATTGTTCATGGTTGTTTGATACTACATTTCAGAGAAGATCATACATCGTAGTTCACATTGTTCCAGAAAACTCCTCTTTCCTTCATGTAAATAGGATTCATCAAACAAAATTTGTATCATTCATTCTTATTTATGCATTGTTGGGTTAGAGTCTCACACAACATCGGTTTCATTTCCGTCTCCTTTTGAGTAACAACAACCTTTAATAATATTGCGCAATTTTAAAATTCAACTAGTAACTTTTTCTAGGGCTCTTTTACACCAACATTAGCTAGGCTAGAGCTTTGGAATAGGCAGTGAGACACACTCTCCAAAGCACAAAACACACAATAATATCTTGTGATAAGGAGTGTCAAATCCCATTTGCAGCATTTTGTCCTGGGAATCCCTTCTCACACAAGGGTCAAACTTGAGGTCGCATTGAGATTAACATAGTTACTCACCTCGCTTTGTTGATATCGGTGTAGAGATTGCACGTATTATGGGGGTCACTTGAAGGTATACCCACAATGATGAGTGGAAGCCTCTCAAGGCTATTTCAGGCTAGATACCCTACCCTTGCGTTTGGATCAGACTGTCGACTGTTCCCCCAAGCATCATTGTTGTTGGTGGTAACTTTAGTAGCCTATCTTCTTAGGGTCTTACACAAGGTGACTGTGAAGGGGTAAGTCTTCACGGTACCTGGAATCGACATTGGCTAGACTCACTCGGGCTCCTTGGAGGGTATACCCACGATTGTGTGTGGGAGCTTACACCAAGGTGTAAGTCCGTTAAGCAGGTCGTCAACGTAACTTTTCCACCCTAGCCCAGCCCCTTCTTGTCTTGTCGTCGCAACGTTGGATTTCATCACCAACTAGTGACTTTAGAATTGGATGGTCTGATTTGCTTGGTTTTTCTTCCTAGATTTTACTAGGGCGTGTTGTTTGTTTACCCAAGGTGGCCATTGAATTTTTTTCATAAAATTCTAACTCGATCATAATTGACCCTCCATGCCGTTCACATAGAATGCAAGGCCTACCCTCAGAAGATCTGAAAGGTTCTCAACCCTTGCCTACCAACTCACCGGATGGCTCTCCTCAACAGAGTGAAGTCCAAGATGTTGCCACTCCACCAGTGGAAAGAACTAACTCTTTAGAACGGTTCTGAATTACCAATTCTCGAGAGGACTTCCAACTTCCTCCCCACTCTGAGAGACGTATTGTTCGAGTGAATTCTTCCGGAGATATAGTTGTTCAGTCTTCTGGATCACCAACTGGACCTTTCATAGGACCTGAGGGTCAAGATCCTTTTTGGACTACTGGCATATTTAGACGAGATCTCTTTGGCTCAGGAGTAGGCATTGATATCACCGTCGCACCTGAGTTGCCTGAAACATCTGATCCGGATGCAGTACCTTTCACTACTGCCTATTATTTTCCTAGTACAGATGCTCCGCAAGCTAACCACATCTTGACTATCCCTCTACAAACGACCCATTACACAATGGTCCCATATACTACGAGTCCTCACACATGGACTACAACGACTAACCAAGCCCCCATTGGCACAGTGATTTTGCTGAGATTCACCCCAACCCTTCCACCCAGATATCATGCGTTGAATACTTCTATTCCCGCTCCTACACAAATCTCATCCGGAACTCCTGGCGTTTCCACTTCTTCTGGGCACCATCTTATTCCTGGTTTTCTTCCTACACTTCCTCGACCCCCTTCCAGAGGACCTCTTCCATCCTCTATCGGAGGCACTGACCCTAGTGGCACCATCCCATCTTTCACACGTAATTACCAGATTCATGTTGGTGGACAATTTCACCAAGGAGGCCAAACCCAACCCCCTTTTGCAGGACAAATCCCAACTGGGACGAAACCCCTGATTGGAAGGAAATCCCCACCGACCCCACCTTATGGACAAAACATACCTCCATCCTTGGCCCAGTATTGGAATTATCTTATACAACATAATCCTCACTCGACTGGGGGGCAACAACCTCAAGCTAGCTCCGTCATACCCCCTAGTATAGGCCAATCATATCCAGGCATGTCTAATCCTATTTGGGGCTCGAACGCTCAACCCCACTCCCCTGTTCAAGGGTACAAACCTATGAATTACTTACCTCCACACCAACCACCGAATCTGCCCAGATCTTCGCATTATATGCAAACTGCTTATGGTCCCACTGGTCTACCGATGAGACTCTTTCCCCAAAGTCACTAGTACCCACATGTGAATAGACAGTTACCCTTCTTAGCCACCCTGGACCTCCCTAATTTGTCGAGGATTTTAAATGATCCGATCCGTCACTCTCCTCAATGGCTCGCCATACCGGCCAAACTACCATCCGACATCCCTAAATTCGATGGTAAACCGAGAGAGGATCCGAACAATCATGTAATGACTTTTCATCTTTGGTGCTCATCCAACTCCTTGATGGATGAATCTATTCATTTACGCCTTTTTCAGCGAACCCTCACGGGTTCTGCCGCGAAGTGGTACATAGAATTACCACGAGGCTTCTTCACTGACTTCAACACCCTCGCTATGGCTTTCCTCACCCACTACCAGTTACTGATCCGCTACGAAACAACAACCAAGATTTTGATTTCTTTCAAACAAACCAAAGCCACTCATATCTCTGATCACATTCAAGAGTGGCGATGGAGACGACGTTTGATCAAACTTGAACTTCCTGATCAGTTGCTGGCAGAGTGGTTCACGAAATCATTCATGAATGACATCGCTCGTGACATCGCCATGGGTGGAGTTGTCACAGAAGAACAAGCAATCAGTCGTGCTCAATACCTCGACCTTGTTTATTCACAAACGTGGACTCTTTACGACTTACTCCCTAACGCACCTCGTCCTTCTACTTCGGCTACTTCAACTACTCCTGCTACTTCTCATGCAGCTGACAGTGTGATTGGCACTTTCCATGCCCAAACTCATTCTGTCCAAACCTCTAGAAACAACCCCAAACCCATTTATTCTAATGTTCAAAATGCTCCATCTCCTACCCCTCCCACCGGTAAGACTTCTGAGGTAAATTGTGTTCAATCTACCCCCGCCGACAAAAATAAATCCAAAAAGGGAAAGGGTAAGAACAAGGAGGATAAAAATAATCCGCAATATGAGAAAACCAAAACACCACCTGTTGATGATAGGGATAAGCGCAAACCCCGATACCCTTGTCTTATCTGCGGTGATGATCACTACACTAAGGATTGTCCACGACTAGCCAAGGTTGCTAAGTTCCTTCAAAGGACCACGAAACCCCCTAATTCGACCGTATTGTCACAACGCTTCCCCTCTCAACAACAGGCTCAATTGGTCATTCATGACCAACCTTCCCCCTCCAATACATCTTATGTCTTAATGTGTACAGGTGATTCGAAGCAGAATGACATCACACTTACCACTCGAGCCAAAGATTATTCTTCCTCCAAACAGAAGGTTGATGCAATACCTCCTTCGTTGGTCCAACCATCTCCCACGACTCCACCTACCAATGGTCCTCTTCATCTCGAATGACCGAGCCTAGATACAGTCCTTCGCCCTCCTCCAAAGGGTGTTGTTCAAAAATCGGCTTTCAATCCTCATGCACGTGCTGCCCAAAACTACAGTATTGTCGAAGATCTGGGCCAAGCACCATCCGTGATGTCAGCCCTCAAAGTCCTTTAGAGTTTTCCTATAAAACAGAAGGCACCGTTGAAATCTATCGGTGGGATCGACCCTACAGATACAAATTTAATAATTTTTGACTTGGAAGATCACATCCCAAGGTTACCCCCTCAACTCGCATTCCAAATACAAGTTATTGTCTCCGACAAAAATATTTGTAGAACAGTTTTTGATTGTAAGTTTTAAACTTGCGAAGTAAAGCAATGCATATAGATTCTTAAGCAAGACATAAATTAATCAATGGCTCATACACAGAGTACACAAAGATTTTATACCGAAAACCCTCAACCGAGAAAACCTTTCTTATATTCATTATATTGAATTTCACCATTCACCATACAATATATACAATGTTTTTGGGTATTTTGTAGATACCAAAACCCTAATCCCTTAATCCGGGATTAATTTACAAAATCGCTAAAAATAGCAAAAACCGCCCAAAAAAACAAATTTAGGGTCGCTGCCCTAAACCCCATCGGCCCTGGGCTATCGCCTGTTGCCGAATGCTGCGCGTAACCAGGGGGGGCATACTTGCCCCCCCTTGGGACCCCCCTAGGAAATCACCCGACGCACACGACAAAGCACTAATGAGAGGGATCGTTAGACGCAGTTGTCGTATCTGACACGCCCACATAACACATACAAAGAATATAACACATACCCAACATCGATGAGGGTGCCTCGGCGTGCATCATGTCTATTACTTGCTGGAAAACCATTGACTCTCCTCCTTTGATTGAATCCCACAACACACTCAAAGCCTTCAATGGCTCTAGTTTTAAGCCTTACGGTGTCCTCCCTTCGTTGCCTATTACGTTAGAAGGCAAAACGGTCAACGTTGAAGTGGAGGTCTTCGACACTCCTCTCGATTACAACCTTCTACTTGGCCGTAGCTGGATCAATTCCATGCGTGCATTTGCGTCCACTCTTTTCTGTGTCATGCGTTTCCCACATCAAGGAACAGTAGTTATCGTAGACCAATTGGCCTTCTTTCACTCTGATGCACGCACCGACAATGTACCTTTCATTGCAAAACTTCCCTGGATATGAGAACGTCGATGTGGGTCTTCTTAAAGATTCCTCTTTGATGGGTACTTTCCCCATTCCAGCACCCGATGTTCCACATTCGTTTGTCACCTCGATCAACATGATCTCCACCTTTGTTCACGGAACCCCTGTGTCTTACGACCCATGGATGGTACCCAACCCTGACGATCATCTTCGATATAGCGACGAAATGCCTTTAAGTTCGGTCGAATCCGCTTATCAAGCCATTAAATCGGTAACCCATTCTACCCCCTCTCTTGGTGATTTATCTCCAGATCCATTTCGCTTCATTTTTTCCATGGACGAGAGATTATGTCTGTCATGTCCATGGAAGATACCCCTTGGGACGATGGACATCATCATTCCATCCTCTTCCTGGAACAACACACCATCGAGGGTTACCAACGGATCTCGACCTCGTCGACCATTGTCGTCATTTCTACCGTTCCCGAGTCTACACACGATATGTTCTACGAAGGGAACTTAAGTAATATCTCACCCACCATCCCCCTCGACATATCCATAAAAACTGGAGTTGTCGAAAATGTGCATATCAGAGCTTCGTGTTCCCATGACGAAGTTGTCACCTACACATCTCTTTTCCAAGAATTTCATGACATCTTCACAGGGAGCTATGAAGAAATGCTGGGGATTGACCCCGAGATTGTGGCACATGAGATTAAGGCATACCTGGGCACTAAACCTGTCCGGCAACGACTTCGTCCGGTCCACCCATGTAAAGCAGCCGCTATCAAGCTTGAAGTTCAGAAACTTCTCAAAGCTGGCTTTATTTACCCCGTGGCTCTAACTGACTGAGTTTCCAATCCCATTTCGATTGACAAGAAATAAGGCACATTCTGCGTGTGCGTTGATTATAGGGACATTAACAAAGCTTGTCCTAAAGACAACTTTCCTACCCCCTTCATTGACCAGATCGTGGACGATTGTGCCGGAAGTGAAATCTTCTCTCTGATGGATGGTTTCTCCGGATATAATCGAATCAATATTGTACCCGTGGACCAACACAAGACCGCTTTTATTTGCCCTTGGGGCACTTTCGCCTACCATAAACTTCCATTCGGTTTAAAGAATGTCGACGCAACTTTTAAACGTGCTATGTCTTACGCCTTCCATGATATAAAGCACATTGTGCAGCCATATCTCGATGACTTAGTCGCTCATTCCATGCACCATGTAGATCATCCAATACACCTCCACGCCATTTTTCTTCGATGTTGGTTTTACCACATATGCTTGAATCCCCACAAATGTGTTTTTTTCGTAGAATCCGACCGACTTCTGGGCTTTATTGTTTCACATCAAGGGATCCGGGTAGATCCTTTAAAGGTTGAGACGATTCTCAATGTCCCTCCTCCTTCCTCACTTCGCCAGTTACAAAGTTTGCAAGGGAAGGCAAACTTTCTTCGTCATTTCATCCCGAACTATGCTGAGCTAACTCTTGGATTTACGCGACTGCTCAAGAAAGGTTTTGAGTTTGTATGGGATACCACTGCCAACAAAGCTTTCAAAGCTTGGAAACTATTTTTGACACGTACCCCACTACTCTTCCCACCTGATTATAGTCAAGATTATTTCCTTTACCTCGCAGCCTCGGACTATACCATCGCTATGGTTCTCATCCAGGAGGATGATTCTCATAATGAACATGTCATCTATTACTTGAGTCGGAGTCTGACGACTATCGAAACCAAGTATTTACATGCTGAAAAACTGGCCTTGGCAGCTGTCCACGCTGTTCAACATTTCTGACACTATATCCTTTCTTGCAAGACTATAGTAATTTCTAACTGCAACCCTATGTAGCACATTCTTACACGCCAATTGCTAGAGGGAAAATACTCCAAATGGATTGTAATACTCCAGGAGTTTGACTTAGAATTCGAACGCGCTAAGTCCAAGAAATCCTTAGTGTTTGTCGAGTTGATATGCGACCTTCCCTACTCTGAGACGGAAAATGTAGCAGCAGATTCAATACCTGATGAATCCATTTTCCTGATTAGTACCGATGACCTTTGGTACGGAGATATCATCATATATCTCTAGACCGAGACTTTTCGGCCCAATTTTTCTAGCACTGACCGCCGTCGAATATGCTACCAAGCTCATCAGTATATTATCCTCGGTGATACTCTTTATCATTGTGGGATTGACTCTGTTTTTCGACGCTACCTCACATTTGATGAAGCCAAGAAAACCCTAAATGATTTCCATTCTGGAGCCTGTGGTGGTCACATGTCTGGGTATGCTACTTCCCAAAAGATCTTACGAGCATGGTATTTTTGGCCTTCTTTATTCAACGATTGTATAATTGCCGTTCAAAAATTCCACGCTTGCCAAACCTACAACGATAAAATACGATCACACCAGGCTCCTCTACACCCTGTGGTCTCCGTTGGTCCTTTTGCGAAATGGGGTATCGATTTCATGACATGTCACCATCACTTGGCCGGGGGGCATGGTTACATTATTGTAGCCGTAGATTATTTTATGAAATGGGCCGAGGCGATGCCAACATTCGACAATACCGGAAGGACTGCATAATTATTTATATTCAATCACATCATTGCTCGGTTTGGTGTTCCTCAAGCTATCATTACTGACCACGATAGCCACTCTAGAAACTTCATGATGTCCAAACTCACTGAAAAGTTGGGTCTTCGCCATGACAACTCAACACCCTATTACCTACAAGCCAACGGCCAAGTTGAAGCAATAAACAAAATCCTCATTACCATGCTTCGATGAATGATAGGGATTCACAAAATGAGTTGGCAAACGATGTTGTTTTCAGCATTGTGGGCTTACCAGACATCCGTTAAGTCTTCTACCGGGTTTACACCATTCCAATTAGTCTATGGTCTAGAAGCCATCTTGTCGATTGAATGTGAGATACCTTCCCTAAAACTAGCCATCAAACTTCTCCCAAACACTTCGGGCGAAGAAGAACATTTGTTGTATCTCAAGTAATTAGACGAAACCCGTCGCGACGCCACCATAGTTATAGAAGTCCAGAAGAAACGCGTCAAAGCCCAATATGACAAACATGTCAAGCCACGTGTTTTCTCCGAAGGTGATTTGGTTCTCCTTTACGAAAAAGATCCAGATATGCTAGGAGCCGGAAAATTTGAAGCTATGTGGCGAGGTCATTATATCGTCAAACGAGTTTTAGAGAAAGGAGCTAACGAGTTAGTGGACTACGACGGTATCTCTTTGAGTGAACCCAGAAATGGGTTGTACTTAAAGAAGTACCATGCTTAAGATCACCTGTGCATGAGTGCTTGCATTTTATTGTATCATACTTTTTGTGTGCTTTTTCATTATTTGGGTCTCTGCCCTCGATTGCTTATCTTGCGTTGTGATTGGTTTCCATATGTCAGAGTTTTCTTCACCCCACATTGGCTTCGCCGATGGCGCTAGCCGTAGTACTCGGAACCTTGCTTCTGCTGCATGGGCAATTTATGCCCCTACGAGCGAACTTATCAGTCTACGAGGTGTGTGCCTCGGTCGTGCGACCAACAATATTG